>CM038704.1:5885654-6009537 GCA_021613375.1 Megaleporinus macrocephalus | reverse complement strand
TGTTTTTCCAACAAGCGACTTGGATGGATGGAAAGAGAGTTTTTATTACTTTCCATCCCAAAACCTTCATCTCCATTACATTTACATTGTATGAAAGTTTCATGATGACTGGACCGATAGAAAGGCTCCAAAAAAGCTTGGAAAAAAATTCAGGTTCCATTGCCTTACATTGAAAGTTAAGGTTTCTGGCCTTTGCTGTAAAGTTGCTAGCTATAATATATATATATATATATATATATATATATATATATATATATATATATATTTATACTATGTAAAAATGGCAGCTGTCGTATTTTAATGGTATACAAAGTAAAAAGGAGATTGTATATATATATATATATATATATATAATATACACACACACACACACACACAAACATCTAATACAAACCCACACATCTACATCGTAGACATGGTGACCCCCGGTTCCCATCACCATCTGAACCATTAGTAGTGCTGAAACCGTAAAACTGTGAAACTCTCTAATAAGCATGTATGCAGGCGAGCAATGGTCAATAAGAAAAACAGGAAATTTGGAACTGATAAAACTTTTATTTCACTTAAATTGTCTTTTACACTTTCCTGATTATAACATGTAAGGTGAAACTAGAACTGTTTTAAAAGACATACACAAATCTAGTATTACGTCAATAACCAGGTTGTAGTAGGATTTTTTTTGTCTTTTTTTCCATTTTTTAAATTTTTCTCTTAAGCTAGTCTAAATTTTTCACAACCACGTGCGCGCTAAGCGATAAAACCGTCACAGAAGCTAACTGTAGGCAGAATACTGGTCAGTAAAAACAAAGCAATTGGAGATACCAGATATACAGACAGGCTCGGCTCCACATTCACTACTGTATTTTTTTTTTCTCAAGCGTAGAATAACTGCCATTTGTTCAGCTAAGGGGAGAGACGTTTGTGTTTTTTCTTCTTCTTCAGTGCATGAACGTTGTCTTCGGTTGGAGACAGATGAGTTCTACACCTAAGTGGAATGTTATGGTGATGCGACAAGGTATTGTGACACTGAACGAGAACCAACTCTCTCGGGTCTCTCGAACGCGACCGCTCGTCTGAGGTCCTCCTCGAGCCTGAGCCTGAGCCGGGCTCGGATGAACAGAATTGGAGCGCTACGTCCTCAGCAGCACCTCGAATGACAGCTGAGTAGGCCATCCCTAGTTCTACACCCAAGCCAGACTTGCGGTGAGGCATCGCCATCGACACGCGGCTACTCCAGGGCTAAGTTTTAATCTGTGGCCAGAAAAACCAGACCCAACAACGGGAACGCCATGGAGCCCAGTCCAACCTCGATCTGCCTGGAAACGGTTTTCTATTCGCCGATCAATTGGTGGGGAAATCAAAAGAGTGCGAACGGTCAGCAGAGGGTTTCTGGACGTTGAAGGAAAAAGAAAAAAAACTAAGAAAAGAAAGAAAACTACAACCGTTAACGGCTTGTTTGCAGGTGTGTAAGTTTACATTTCAATTTAGAACAATTATATTTACCTTATGTTTACAATTTTACAGTCTGTGTTAAACTAAACAGTGAGTAATTACGCAAAGAGAGAAAAACAAAATGGGAAAAGCTTCTAGATTCTTCTCTAAACTGATTACAGCACCTTCCGACAGCGCGTTAGGACCGCTACAGCTCTCAGTCCGATCTACTTCCGATTTACTGATGGAATGTGTTTAGCTCTTCATTAGAATTGAGTAGAAGTGGAATGACAAAACCTAGGGTCCCTTTTATTTCATTCTCAGACTCATGCAAAAAAAAAAAAAAAAAAAAAAAAAAAAAAAAAAGAAATAAAGTAAAAATGGCGAACATTACACGGCAACAACAGTAATGCATGTTAGTCAGTGTCACAATACAGCCTGTTTCCTTCCTTTCTGTATGAGCTCGCGCCGGAATTGTACCGCTAGCCGATTTCTAATCGTCCGCGGAGAGACCTTGGTTTGGGGCGGGGTGAAAAATAAGCGTCACAGTGTTTGTTAAATTAACGGACAGTTTAATAACCTTTTTTTTTTCGAATAAAACCAGCCATCGCCAGTGCACACTACAGAGAGAAGAGAGAGGGGCGCTATAATGCATCACCTGAACAATTTTTTTTTTTTTTTTTTAAAAAAGAAAAATATTAGGGGTAAAGAAGGAAGGGGCAGAAAGAATGGCCTCAATATTCAACCAACTTCGTTTTTCCATTTCCTAAAGTTCCTCCACGCTCGCAGACGGAAAACCACGCCGGTCTCCGATTCGCTCAGCCTTCCAGCAACTCAACCGTCACCCTGTCACGTGATCTCAGAGGGGCAAAGACTTGTAGGCCGGGTACAATTCACGCTGCTCGTCATACAGAAAGGGGAGTTATGGTGAAGTGGATGGAGCGGGGTACTATGGGCTGTATGTGTAAGATAAAGAGTGTGGGTGGATTTAACAGTGAAGTGCAGCGCCTCTTAGTTCTCCCCCTCGCCGGCGTCCCCTTCGTCACCCTGGTTTTCTGATGTCCACAGCTGCAGATAAATAAAATAGAAAAAAAAAAAAGAAAGTATGATTAGTATGCACAGAACCAGGACTGGGATCATGAGCCATTATGCAAGACTGGACAAAATTTTAATATAATTTAATATAATATAGATTTTTTTCAATTGTTTCAAGATCACAGCTATTCAGTATATTTAGGGCAATTTCCATTTGTGTCACAAGGGGGAGACAAAGTCTCAACTTAGCAAAAATGTCCAAAAAGAAATATATATATAAAAAAAAAAAATTTAATAAAAATAAATAAATAAAATATTGAACCACAGAAGACTTGAGTATAAAAAAGAAAATCAGGAAAAGAAAACAATTAACATATCAATGTATGACACACAACACATCTAAAACCTCATAAACTGGATCAATGCCAATCAACCAGTAGCTTAAACTGATAAAATGTGAAAAGTGGCTGTTATCAATCAACCAAAAGTGCTACATTTTATTAAACCAGTTAAATAAACTACTTATCAATAAATTAAAATAAGTCCTAGCAAGATGTGGGTGATGCGGCAAAAATGTAATAGATAGTAATTTAGTAGATCTCGAAAAACCACCAATACCACGATAAGCTGAAGCACAGTCCACCTGCAGCAACACAATTCTTAAACAAATTAAGTAACACAGTTTGATGCCAGTAGACACCAATGTTAGCTAGCTAACGTTAGCACCCACTGGCAAAAGCCAAATATTCCTTTTACAGACACCCCTGATATACACTGGGTTCTAGCCCTTCACTAGCCCTTTTTCTAAGGCTAGCTACCCTAGTCAGCCCTTTTCTGACAGACAAGCCTGAAACACAAAGATGTGGGTTCAAAGTAAACCACTTCAGCGTTAGCCAGATGCTATCTATGTTAGCCAGCGTGCTCACTGGTGCCAAAGTTTGTTTTTACTCGGTTGAAGAATCATAAGCTGCGATTTCCTCTTTTCTTTCTCGTCGCAAGGAAATAGGTGGAATGAAAGTTTGTTCAGATCTACTCAAACAACAAGAGCCTCAGCCCTCGCAGCAAAGAGCCCACAAGTGAAGGTTGATACACCACCTCTAAATAGAGGTGGAAGGATTGATCGGCTATGTATCGGTATAGGCCGATTTTTAATCAAAATATGTGATCAGCGATCGGCCAATATTTAGCTGATCGTTGGTGTTAAAGAAATGAGCCTAATTTCTGTATTTCCAGCTAGCGTTTCAACCAGGAAGAGGAGAACCCCCTCCCTGCAATTCCTATCTGAACCACTAGGTGGAAGTACATACTCTCATTTTCCACGGACGGACTAAAGCAGCGATGAATGCAGTTTTTACTGCATTTATCTTTTTTTCGTTTTAAATGAATGGTCTAAATGTAATGATTGCAGTATTGGGGATATTTGTTTGATTTACTTTGTTTATTTACTGTTAATTTTGTTAAAAATATGATGCTGTTTTCACATGAGCTCGTTAAAAATGGTAATAAACCAGTTTAGACCATGTTTCATGGCTTGCTTGCACCAATAACTACATCGCAAGGAAATAGGTGGAAAGTTTGTTCAGATCTACTCAAACAACAAGAGCCTCAGCCCTCACAGCAAAGAGCCCACAAGTGAAGCTTGATACATCACCTCTTAACTATATGTTTAAAAAAGGTGATGCAATTGAATAATCATATTGCCAAACCCCTCATTACAGAACTTAAAAACCTCCCCGAGTTTTGGGACTTGGCTACAAAGCCAGAAAAAGAACCATTCAAATAAAATGGGGGTTGGGGGAGACTTTAAAAACAGTGTTTTAATTCCCAATGGGGTCCAATCTTAATTTAGGAAACTGCCCAGGAATAAAAAAGGATGCTGTGTGGTAAGTGTGGATACTCACAGTGAGGTTGTCCCTTAGTAGCTGCATGATCAGAGTGCTGTCTTTGTAAGAGTCCTCATTCAAAGTGTCAAGCTCAGCAATCGCTTCATCAAAAGCCTAGAGCGGTGAACAACATACAAGCCTCAGGTCTTCAGGTTATGACAGACGCTTTCTTTCTTTTTAACTTTAAAACAGAGTCCTTCATAAAAGCACACACAACAGAACTGTACCGTACATTTAGTCTTTATTTCTTCTTCTACACTCACCGTCTTTGCCAAACTGCAGGCCTGCTCTGGGGTGTTCAGGATTTCGTAGTAGAAAACGGAGAAGTTGAGTGCTAGACCCAGCCTGATGGGGTGCGTTGGCTGCATCTCCTTCTTGCTAATCTCAAACGCATCCTGGTAGGCCTTCTGAGAGTTGTCCACCGTGGCTGTGGAGTAAAGCAAATAACTAATGAAGCAGGAATGACGAAACATCTCGAGCGGTTGTTAGGGACATAGCACTACGTTCATGACCACTATGAGCTCAAATGTTTTCCCACCTTGGAAAACAATAGACACCAGCGTTTATTTGGATGCTCCATGAATATAAATGCAATTTCAAATCGTGGACATACGCCGGAGGACAGCAATTCAATATTCTTACACAGCAATAAATAAATAACTGAATAAATAAATGGTTAATGGCCCAGACGGACGTAAAATTTCCTATATCCAAATATCCCCATATACGCACTAGGGCTGTGTATTGGAAAGAATTAACAGGTTTGTCAATGCTTACAATAGCATTGCGCCCTTGTGCTGCGTGTTAATGTTGGAGTGGAGCTAAAAAATGGATAACAACACTGCCATCTAGTGGTCAGCGGTTTAAACACAAGACAATGATTCACTGTCTGCCAGGAATCTGTGTATCGATACTGTGTTTTTGAGAATCTATACAGTCTCACTAAACATAATATCCCAATACTCGATATTTCTTACACCCCTAATATAAACTCAAAACATGCTTACTTCTTATTTTAGTCACTGCCACATTAAAGCAGTATTTCAGAACTAGGACCTTGAGAGGCAGGAGGTGGGCACGGACACCGTGTTAAAGGGGACACATGAAAAACTTACATTTGGGTACATAAAGCGCGTTTTAATGGTGCAAACTGTGAAATAAGGCAGTTTTTGGGGGCTGCCTAAATCAGAAGCCATGGAACCCAACAAGCCAGTTTTGGCTCTCCTTCCATCAAGCAGGGTCTCATTAGAATAATACAGTCCTCCTTCTATGTAGCTCCACCCATGCAAAAGCTAGGCACGAATCATGGGAAAGGTTATGGTGCCAATGTCAAACTACAGTTGGCAAAAGTACTGGCAAAAAATCTTTTTGCAAACGAGGATCAGTACTAACCATCTACGGCAAAACTACAGACTACTGGTCTGCGCTTTTTTGGCCATTTAGCACTAACTAATGCGGTGACATTAACAAAGGTTCTAGATAGGGCTGTGCCATATTGTATCATACACAATTATATCGCCAGCACTTTTGAATATGGTGAACGATATTATAACCTGAAATATCGTGCCGTAAAACCCATCCCTAATTATCACATCAGGTACTACTTTACCTTTTTTAGAAAAAGAAAAATTCACACTTCTCATTTCCCGTTATATATCTACTAGACACTGATTTTTTCTGTCCAGTATCATTCACTTTACTCCAGTCCTGGATATATGGAGATATTTGGAGTGCACTGTTAAGTATCGTGACATTCTGGATCATTGACTTCTGTTACAATCTGATGAAAATTCTCGTATTTTTTTATATCTCAGTTAGGAGTGTGCCATATCATATCATATGCAATAATAAAATTACATTTTCATTTTGTTGCAGTTGTGTATTCTTGAAATATTTTTTTTTAATTCAATGTTTGAATTCAAGAGTACCATGAAATATCGTGATACCATGAAATATCGTGATATTATACCATGAAATATCATGATATTATTGTAGGGCCATATCGCCCACCCCTAGTTCTAGATAGTTCTCGGTGTTCCCCTTTTTTAGGATGCACAATAACGTTAACCTTATACACAGGTGCAAAAGGTGAGAGTAAAATGAAATAACGTGTACTGGCCGAAGGACCCGCCCACGTGAAGGGGAGGATTACCAGTCGCTCATTATCATTTAAAGAAACGGACACTCAAAGCCTCTTATTTATCAGTTAATCAATTCAGTTATACTAAAAACAATGAAAAACATTTTAATTCAGACTGAGCGTCTCAGGCATCATACAGAAGAAACTGAGAACTTTTGTCAGTAGATTTAGGTACTGAAGAACCTTCATGACTCTACTGCAACTCCTGCTGCTGCAGCATAAGCTCTTGTGTTGTCTTCAGTGAAACCTAGATATCACAGTCTTGTATTACTGTGTTGTATTATTTCTTGGTGTGTTACTAGAAAGAAACCAACAACACATTGCTCATGGCAAGCAGTGAAACAGAAGCATTCCAGACACTTACTTTATTATTTTTTTCAAGCGGAGGAGCAGAGCGAAGTTAGAAATTCAATAAAACATCACACTAATGAAACTAGCAATCACTAGTTTCTTTCTAGACCACCACCAGGTTGTGTTCTTCATATCCAGCCCATGTGAGCATTAGCAAGTATAGTCACCAACACAACAGCCAGTATACAATAAGTGACGTCTCATTTCTACATTATCTCCATCACTACATTAATTACACAACTCTCAATCTTATATCAGAACTCTCAACATCCAGCACTGGCTAAGACAACCAGGGGTCTCAACAGGTGTGAACACAGCGTGAGGGGGGGCAAACACACTTGTTAACTAAAACAACTAGTAAGGTCTAGGGCTGTCGCAATAACGGCAATACTGTAATACTGAAACAGCTCAGGCTGGTTGCAGCCGATAGTTAGGAATGGCTGCTTTACGCGAGGTTCCAAATACAGTTGTGAAAGTAACATATATACGCCTGACGTCTGCCGTAACATCGTATCTTGTTTAGGAGATGGTTCCATTTAGCACGGTCAACCAGCATTCAAGTCAATGCTTGAGAAATTTGACAGGCAATACATATTTTTTTATTTGTGTTAACGTTTTTCTTCATTTATTTTCTTTTCACAGCGAAAATATCAATCCTCGACTATAAGGTAGCGTTCTTAGCTGTCTCATTAGCCTCACATGTTTTGCATTTAACAATAAAGGACTTCTAAGTGGTCCTACAACTAGAGATGGACCGCCCAGTGTTTTTTAAGGGCCGATTCGATCACCTTTCGGCCGATAGCTGATTCACAGATTCCTGGCAGACAGTAAATCATTAGGTGTTGTGTTTAAACCTTTGGCCTCTAGATGGCAGTGTTGTAATCCATTTTTAGCCACACTCCAACATTAACAAGCAGCACAAGGGCGCAATGCTATTGTAAGCATGGGCAAACTGGTTCATACCATGGTGTGTTTAATAGTAGGATTTGAAAGATCGCAATATATCACTGTTTTCAGTATCACAGAATATCACGATATATTGAATCGTGACGCTGTATCACGATACATATTGTATCACCAGGTTCTTGTCAATACACAGCCCTAATGTCAAGCGTTAAAATGCCCAAGAACATGGTTTGGTAACACCTGAACAGTCAACTAATATACAGAATACAGACAACAGAATTAGAAGTACCTGCTAACACACTGATGCAATGTGTACAATTTTATGAATTTTTTTTTTTAAAAAGCTGCAAAGAATAATTAACGATTAATATAATGCAACATCCTCAATGACCAAACACACACTGTTGTGGAGGATGCTGGATTTTGGGACGCATTGAGTACATACACACTGTAAATCTTTTAATAAGTGTAATAAAACGTTACTTATTTTAACATTTTCCCTGAATTTCAATCTCTGTTATGTCCAAGTTTTAAATAAATAAATAAATAAATACAAATAAAATACATTCCTGGGAGAAAGCATTTCTCCAACACAGCAATTCCTTATGCTATAAGCAACAATACAATAGCAACAGCACCAAACTGTCTGCTGTGCCAGTAACCACAGTAGAAAAGAAGGTACTTTCCTGCTAAAGAACTGATATGAGCCACTTCGTTACCACAGAAAAGTGCATCAGAGAGACTGTGCAATAATAACCCATCACTGCCCACCAGCCTGACACGGCCAGAAGTCCACAATTAAAGTTATCCAAGTCCTTCTTTTTTACTTCCCTGTTTGATAGAAGCTCTAGTGCTGCAGCCCATATAAGCCCAATACTTCTCTCCAGCATTAATATGGAATAATCAAGCCGATGCAGAACCCACTCACTTTTCTTTGACTCTCCAGATGCCACCTCAGATAAGTATCTGTAGTAGTCCCCCTTCATTTTCAGGTAGAAGACTTTGCTCTCTGCCTGGCTAGCGTTGGGTATGAGGTACTTCTCCAGAAGGCCCTAGAGGAAGACAGGGAGGAGGCGCTGACGTCAGAAACAACAAAGATATCAGCCATTATTAGCCTTTACAGAGAGTCAGGCATTAACGATGTGCGAAGTGCAGCACAAACATTGCGTACTTTAACTGATACAAAAGGAAATGACCACATGCATGGTTGAATCATGCTCACTGTAAATATGCACCCAGCCAGCTCTCTGAGGCGCCCCAGTCGTTATCAATGCTTATGAAAAGGACTGACTCATGATTTCTTCTTTAAACTAGACCCAAAGGGAACGCTACACAAACCTGTACACGTTAACCAGACAGGAAGCACATTTACAGGATAACAACGTTCTCGGGTCAGAAAAGGCTGGAGTGCCCTCTCTCTCCAAGCTGGAAATGATCAACTGCCTAAAGTGGAGACGTATCTCAGGGGTCTTGTTCACGAGTGAGAGAAGGATGAGAGGCGAGAGGTCGGCACAGGGTCTGCAGTGATGCAAGCTCTGTACCAGTCTGTCCTGGTGGCTCAGCTTTCGATGTACCTGTCTATGTTCCTACTCTCACTAACAATCACAAGCTTTGGGTAGTGACCAAAAGAATGAGAGGACACGTTGGAGGGATTATATCTCTCGGCTGGCCTGGGAACGCCTCGGTAACCCCCCCGAGAAGCTAGAGGAGGTGGCTGGGGAAAGGAAAGTCTGGGTTTCTCTTCTTAAGGCTCATTTATTTTTGAAGTAAATACAGAACTACGAGCTCATCCACTGTCACCATGTTTAATATACTCCGAACTGCCCTCTACTGGAAGTGTTGCTCAACAACCATGTCAACGGAGCTTAAGTCCGTGGGCAGTGGCGGTTATGTCGCTTGAAACGCAGACATTTCCGCACGTAGAGGAAGCTTAAATCAGCCTTTAGACTGTTACCCCCCACCGGCGACCCGGATCACCGGGAAAACGGCAGATAATGGATGGACGGATGGGTTTGAACTGCTCTTACAGAAAGACATCTGAAGGAGCAAATCAATTGTATACAAGTTGCAGCACTACAATTGCCGTATAACTGATATGTTCCCCGGAGCTAGGCAGCTCCTTTTTCCCCCCACCATGGTGGAAAGACCCTCAAGAGTTGACAAGGCTTCTAATTTGAATTCCCTAATTTCACCTTAGACTGTGCAGCAGTAACATGCTGGCGCCAGGGGAACCTGAACGTACCTGCTACACTATTTAAGGTGGAACGGTGATATTGTAAAGTATGAATAGGGATGAGGAGGCTGAGCTATGGATGTTAAGTAACTTTCGCATTGTTTTGTCTTTTATCTTAATTCCTGTAAAAACAACTGCTCAGCATCTCAGCAGCAGCTGTAGTGTGTTTGTTAGCACTGCAGCCAAATATTGTTAGTTACATTTAAAGATAAACCGATCAGCGTTTTTGAGCCGATACCAATCGAGGGCGGCGCTATATGCCGCAGCAGGGCTACATGCAATTATTTGCATAAGCAAGTCCTGAAACAGGGTCGAAACACTGTTATCTAGCGCTATAAACTCAATCAGACGGGCTCGGATTCCCTTAGCTCGGCTGTTGCTGCTGCTGTACTGTTTGTACCGGTCAGATCTGGTCTTCATGGTGTTCTGGGTTGTTTGTTTTGTTCTAGCTCTGCTGTTTGCTGATACTCACTGTATTCAGCCACGTGGTGTCTCTGAAGTGCCGTATCAGATTAGTAGTGTTAAACGTCTTTGTCTTGGTTCTCCCACGAGACACGTTGATTTTCAAAACGTTGCCAGACGGAAGACATGTTTTCTATCAGCACAAGCAGTGAACGCTATAAACTGTCCTCGCGAGGCCCGCCGCTTTACTCAGTCTGTGGAAAATCAAAAGGTATGTATTTCCACCTGGAGGTTCAGATAGGAATTACAGGGACCTGGCCGGAGGGGATTTCAGGCTCATTTGTTTAAAGCCATGGATCGACTCTAAGGAAATATCGGTCGATCACATATTTTGTTTAAAAATCAGCCGATACCGATCCATAGCCGATCGATCCTTCCATATCGAGTTACACTACTTCGTTATTGTTATATTGTGGTATTTGTCTATACAATGTTGCTAGCCAAGAGTCATTCACCTTGGGAAGGCACATCCACGACTTTGGGAATCACTCCAGAATCATATACCACACCTTTAACTTATCACACTCGTTAAATAATTAAATGGTTAAAGCTTATCGTGTGTACTAGGTCTATAAGCTACTGTTACTGTTGTTTATTGTTGTTATACGACTGTTAAGCTTAACTCTTTGTTAGACGAAGGTAACCTAAATGTTTTTTGTTTTTTTTTAAGTTTGGCCTGATTAAAGTATTAATCAAGTGGTAGATTAACTAATCACCGAATAACTGTTGTAAGTCCCTCATTTCCAAATCAACTGAATTAATTTTATGATTATTCATACGACCATCACCTCTCATCCTGCAAATGTGCTTTCTTGCCAAATTTAGTTCTACATTGATTAGATCTACATTGTCACTGTTGTCACTCCCTACCTAACACTTCTAAAAACACTAACTGGGGCAGGTGTGGCAAGTTGTGGTCAAAAATACTCTGCAGGAAGGTGCATTTCCAAGACCTGGGTGGGCTGACCGCTGGTCTACACCCACACAGCCTTTATTCGACCGCAGCGTTTCTTACCAGCACATCATTGCAGATGTCCTGTAGCTCAGTCTCGATCTTCTCACGGTATTCACGTGCCATTTGCTGCTTCTTCTCGTTTCCCTCTGTCTTCTGCTCGATGCTGGAGATGACCCGCCAGGAGGAGCGGCGGGCACCAACCACGTTCTTGTAGGCCACAGACAGCAGGTTGCGCTCTTCGTTGGACAGCTCAACTCCACCCTCTGTGACGGCCTTCATGGAGGCAGGCCATGTCGTCATAGCGCTCTGCCTGCTCGGCTAGCTTAGCCTTCTGCACCAGGTCACTTTTGTCCATGTTGATGCTGCAGAGAGAAGACGACGTGACATTAGATACAGAAGCACAGGTTAAGACTGTGGATGATAGATAAAGGCAAAATGTAGCATCACGCTACTTCAGAAAGGTTTTTACTATTCATGACGCATCACAATATTTTTACTGAAATCTGACCAATCAAAACAGTCACCTTTTAAAAATACTACTGAAAACAATGAACTTAATCACTTGTGTTTAACATTCTTTACAATACGCTGCCCAACATCCATTTAAATGGGACTAATTACGATAATTTTGAATCCAACATGCAGAGGGGAAGCGATTTTAAGTACAGACAATATACAATATGCTTAGAAAGGTATACTCTGCTGTAATTTACAGCACAATATTTATTATCACCATACTTCACAGGTCCACCACAGCATATAGTCACTGTCCAATGAAAAACAAGCATCTCTAAAACTACAACTTTACAGGAGAGACCAAAAACCTACTTTACTTTCAACGTAAGCCAATGGAACCAGAATTATATATAAACGCCCATTGGCGCGTTCAAATGATGTAGAAAACTTAAAGACAAAATGCAGATACATGTTTCTCATTGGTCAGCAACGATATACTATAAAGCAGTACAACTGATAGTAGATCAAATCTTTAATAAACAAAAAACTATTTCATTCCAGGAAGAAATCATACAATATAGAGATATTGCGCATCAAAGTGCCATGCGCGTGTCAAGCAGAGAAATTTAAATTGAAAAATATACCAAAAAAGAGAAGGCAGACAAAATTCAAACCTAGTTCTACATGTCTACAAGAAAAAAAATGTTTAGTTATACATAGCATAAAAAATACAAAATAGTAATATTCTGTCTTTGATTGCAGCAAAACTTTACGTAATGGTGTGACAATCTTTTTTTTTCTTGGAATTTCACCAAATTATCCAAAGTGAAAGGAAAGCATTGAGTATTTCCCTCCAAGTTTCAGTTTATGATACTTCATGCTTTCAATCACACCTCAGATCTCTGCTGAGTTTGAGCTTTGGAGATGTGGCGCCACTAAACCAGGTACAAAACACACCTACTGTTCAGATTTTAATGGGTATGATGATGCATTTAATCAGGAATAAGGCTTTTATACAATGAAAAGATGGTGGAAGTTGTAGTTCCGATGGTCTCGCATTGGTCTTGATTAAGTCACTTATCAAGATCTACAAGAATGTCAGAGCTTCCCAAAGGGTTAATCCAAAGTGAAAGGAGAACATTGAGTATTTCCTTTCCATGTTTCAGTACATGAAGCTTAATGCTTTCACTCATACCTCAGATCTCTGCTGAGTTTGAGCTTTGGAGATGTGGCACCACTAAACCAGGTACAAAACATACATACTGAACAACATCTGGTGCAAATAAAATTAGATTTTTTAATCCCAGCTGAACAAACTAGCAGTGACGTTGGGCTACTGTCCAGTCTGGAAAAGTGGAAGTAGTGTGAAGGGCTTGATGTTTCCACAGGGGCTATAATTTAATTCAGATCAGTTTGCAGCTGATCCTCTTTGTAAAAATCTTTATATCTGCTGGAAGACAGCTGCTCCATCGTTTAGGCTGTCATCAAACCAATGGCAAAAGTGATCGCGATTGGTCAATGAGTTTCCCTTACTCAACTGTGACAGGACACTGGGACTTCATCCAGTGGGTCACCCTTTGGGAGGCCCAGATCTAGACATTCTTGTAGATCTTGATAAATGACTTAATCAACACTAAACCAGACCTTAAATACAAGACCATCAGAACTACAGCTTCCACCAGCTTTTCACTGTATAACAACCTTATTTCTACGGATGTAACGATACACTTTACTCTCAATGCAGCGCGACTCACAATGCTGGCCTTGCGATACGATTTTCACACTTTTTTTTTTACAAAATCAAACTGAACACAAATTATGACTAAGTTTGCTTTTATTATTTATCTAACAATTTTTGTTAATGTATTTTTTTATTTTTTTTTATTTATTAAAGTTAATACAAGCTCATAAAAAGGGATCGACTATGACTATTAAATCATTATTTTAAGTGAAATAAACCAAAGTTTTTATCTCTCTCTCCTGTCGGCTCCTCTTTGCCCATCATGTTTATTGTAGTTTGAAAGGCTGTTTGTAGTGAGCGAACAGTCATGAATCAGCCAATAGCGTGCAAGGAAAAATATTAAATTAAGAGAAAAACACAGCAAAGGATGTGCAAAAACACAAGGTAATAAAAATATATATATATATGTTTAAAAAAAGTCATGCAAATGCGAAACTTGCGAGCGCAGAAAGAACGCAGTTTTGACACTGATGTGACGCCATTCATTCAACTAAAATGACGTACTGGCGTCAAACAAGCAAGGTAAACCGCGCCAGCGCCCTCTGCTGTTTCAAAAGGCTATCGATTTATTTTACATATCAATCGATTTCAGCTGTGGCATATTTGCGTCAATTATTAACTAATTATCTCGCAATGCATCTTTCCATCCCTACTTATTACTAATGAAATGCATCATCAAAGTTATTAAAATGTGAACGTCAACGTAGATCCCAATAAGAGGTCTCAAAACCTACTGAGCTCCTACATAGGCAGCATTTTACGTCATAGTATGCGCTCCTGACATGTAGACTGTCCCAATACTTACATACCTTAAACATACTGTCTACTGAGGAACCTAATTTAGACCTGATTTTAAGGAAGCATCGAACTCTTCCTCAGCCGCTAAGACAATCCCATGATGCAACGCAGGCTAGTCTACGAGCAGTGAAGTGGTTTTAAAATGTGAGTTATTTTGATTCTCTCTGGAGTTTTAATGTGTTTCTGGTCATATAATCACACAAAACAGTATTTTATTATCAACTCTGTAACGAGTCCTTCACCACTTACACTTTTATACTCGAGACATTAGCATTTATGCTAGCAGATTTTTAAGCCTCGGGCTATTGTTTAGGATAGCGGCTGGTAGCTTAGCAACAAGCTAAACCACGGTGGCGTGCTGCAGTGGGCGGGACAAAGCCGTGACACAGTCTCTCTCTAACTAGAGCGTCCCAGTAATCTGTTTATGAGGAGAGATGAGGAGAGAATGCTGCTACTTACACAGCTGCCTACCTAGACAGCCTACTTAGACACTCACTAGGGTTTGAGACAGACCCTTGATCTCTACTTCTAAATGATTAACTGGTTTAATTGCACGTCAACTTAAATTCAACCAATAAGGTTGCCAACCTGTCAAAGTCAGCCCATCAGTCTACATGACAAACAAATGTTTTGCTGCTGCTGCCAGTGCTTCCACATTTGAGTTTAAGCTGGCAGACTTTGCAGACAGCACAGAACTGAAGAGCTCTCGGAGAAGCAAGCTCTGATGTCGAATTCTCTTGTTTGGTGCCAACAATCATAAAAGCGTGTTCGCCACCAGCGAACAGAACCATGGCTCGCTTGGCAGATAAAGGCTTGAGAATGGTGGCTCTTCCGACTGAACAAACACTCTTAAAATAATCCAGAACGACTGCACAAACATCAAGACGCACTGTTTACGAATGAAAAACATTAAGACTTTAAAACTCAAGCGTATCAAGTCATCAGTCAGGTCTGAAGAGCCTGGTGGGCTGTTTCAGCTCCACATTACATGCAATTCCTTTACAGTTGGTGCTCTAACAGGTCCAGGTGAAAGTGTGTCCCTGGGGTCACGCTAACGATTACAAGCTTTACTGATCGATTCTGATTTCACAAACATCTCCGCATCGTGTCAAGTTTGCTTTCGGGTTTCTAAGTGACTCAGATCTGCAGTTGCAGTGAACACCAGTTCACAAAGCACCCGCTGCATGTGCACGTCTTCCAACAGAATCACACGCATGATACGTCACAGACAACAACAAAGGATGCCATATCTGCAAGACAAATCAATGCTTGTTCATCAGACAAGATCAGAATTTAATAGATTACGGTAAACGCCAGGGCTGCACCGACTTAACCTTCTCAGTCGAGTCGGCTTTGGATGAAGAGTCTTTTTTCATACGATCAAGCAATCAGAAAGTCCATTGGCATACATTTCAGTGATTTTGACCACATTAACATAATCGAACACAATGAATATCTGAGCATTTTAAAATACAATAAAAGAGCTGCTTGCCTTTGATGAAAGCTTTGAACTACGGCCTGTTTTAATGTTAAGCTAGCATATAGATTTGTGGAACGAGACAGGCAGCACGCTCTTATAGCCTCACTTCTTTTATTATTTCAATTTCAACAGTAAAACCAATGTATAAACGAACACAAAGAAAACAGTAATATTCATACCTCTTCCTGATAAAGAAACTGACATTTCTTCAACAGTATCAAGGCAATAATTAAACATAAAAGCATACAAACATATCTAAATTCACGAATGAAGTTATTTAAGACTGGAATTAATTTTAGATTTAAATAAAAAACTATATATACAATTTACAGCATTATACGCTTTGAGACGATAACGTCATCTTCGACTGGATGGGCTTATTATGCTATGGTGTTTCTCTTTAAGCACAAGTAAATAATAAGCAAAATAAATAAACAAACAAAGCACTTGTGGTGGATTTAAGGGACCCTCTGAGCTGTAAGTCTCCCAACAGATAGAGGACATGTGGTGCATGAGGGTGCCGGACATTCCTGCAATGTAAATAAACTTGCTGACTGTGTTGTGTGTGTGTGTGTGTATATATATATATATATATATATATATATATATATATATATATATATATATATATATATACACACACACACAGCAGTAAATCATAATTACAGAAAGGCTCTTTAGAGTTCTTTAAAAGCTTGAAATGCCGCTTGACAAGTCTTCTGAAACCTGGTTATATGGAGCATAGCTCACCAACCACTCCACCCCGGATCTCTTATCAGTTAACCAACAGTGCATAAAGTCACTATATGTCTCACTATGAGTCTGTCTCAAATCCTACTGAGCTCCTACATAGGCAGCATTTTACGTCATAGTATGCGCTCCCGACATGTAGACTGTCCCAATACTTACATACCTTAAACATGCTGTCTACTGAGAAACCTTATTTAAAGGAAACATTAAACGCTTCCTCAGCCGCTAAGACAATCCCATGATGCGACGCAGGCTAATCTACGAGCAGTGACGTGGTTTTAAATGTGAGTTACTTTGATTCTCTCTGGAGTTTTAATGTGTTTCTGGTCATATAATCACACAAAACAGTATTTTATTATCAACTCTGTAAGGTGGTTTATACTCGAGCCATTAGCATTTATGCTAGCCGATTTTCAAGCCTCTGGCTATTGTTTAGGATAGCCGGCTGGTAGCTTAGCAACTAGCTAAAACAGTGGTCACGTGCTGCAGCGGGCAGGAACTAGCTGTGACGCAGTTTCTCTCCAACTCTCTCTGTCTTACGAGGAGAGATGTCAGATAGAACACTGCTACTGTACTTAGGCAGCCCCAGTGTGTCACCAGGTTCTTTTCCAAGAAAGACTGTATCAGATAGTTGTGCTAGAACACAAACACATACGACTCCCCTTATTTATAATCCATCATTAAAATGTGGCCTGTTGATTTTTGTAAGATTATGTCTTAAAAAAAAACACACTGGCTGCTCAAATAACATCTGAACTCATTGATTTGAAGAATCTCAGTTGACCTTCAAAGGGCAGCCCTAGTAAATACAGTGAAACAATGCAGACACCCACTGACTGGGGCGCATCACTAAGTACACAAAGTCCTCAAGCAATTAATACGAATGCAATGTTTGAATTATAGTAACGCAATCCCAACCGTAGACATCACATGCATTGCTGAATAGCTTCCGTAGTGTGTGTGGAGGGCTACAGATGTGTACGGGCATTCTGAACCGTATGCAGCATCAGTATTCGTATATGACTTCAAATTAGTATTCAGGCATTTCCAAAATATACCGGCCAATAACACAGTCAATGATTTCGTTTTAACGACGTGTAAAACATGGTTTAGGTTGTCTATGAGGGTGTGCCATGTTCAGCTTTCCTACCTAAAAAACATAATAATCCTTAAAATTGCACTATGTAAGTCTGGGGGATTTGGAGACCTCTCTGGTGAAAATGTGTTACTGCACAAAAATTAGCAGAAGAGCATTAGCAACAAACTAACCTGATAGATTAAAAGAGAAATCAAAGGGAAGTCGGACAAATCTTGCAGGTTGTGAGTGAATAACTTGACTAGTGACTTCATATCTTCAATATAATGTTGATTTTGAGATCATTTGAGACTTCAACATCCAACCGGACCTTCTTTTTAAGCTGTTAATACATACATACCCACCCCCCCCACCCCAAAAAAAACACTACTTCACATTTAAGAGCAGACGTAACATTTTGACTTTTCATTCAATATGATATTTTCTGGTTTGAACAAAACATGTGACTAAATAGCCTGACATTAGCTACAGAAACAGTTCACGTATGTTTTTCTGACAAACTAACATGTAGGCACAGCATCTACTGCAGAGGAGAAACACCTGTAGGTGTTGGGTCTCCATCAGCATCCAGTGTTAGCAGTTACCTGTAGGTTTAGCACATTAGCTCATGTTATGAGTCTCCATTATGTAACTCCTCCACCAGGAAACCTACCAATATCTCTCAGCTATCTGTGACTAATAAACCATGTTTGGAAATGGGTTCCTCTGAGTGATGCTAAGCGTTTGAGCAATGCCAGTGTGCACCTAAACACCTACAACTATATTCATTTCAGCCCAAATCTGGTCCCCACTCCTTTTATTGGTTTTCCCTTCTTCACAGTTAACTGAACCTCCATTCATGAGCTCCTACAGATACTTGGGTGCAACTTGTGTATAAACATTCATGATACCAGCAGCCCATGAGGGATCATGTCACTTGCAAATTTCAGTTTTGATGCTTTAAATTAAATCTGAACAATATAAAAGTATTATATAATATAACAATTATCACAGGCTGCGGAGCTTCTTATTCTGCTGAACAGCATATATAGCCGCTTTGTTAGATTTGTTGCGTCATTAATTACCAAAGTAAACCACAGATTAATTGATTATTAAGTCATCAAGCCCAGAAATAAGTCACAGAAATATTTTTGTATAACCATCGTCTCACTAAAGTGCACACAATATATAAATTACATCGTGTACAAGTGCTTTCGCCAACATTTAGCATGCAAGCCACATCACTGGCTCATCGCTTCTCAAATAGGAAGTGCATCTGTCACACCTACAGCTGCAGAAAGCCCCAACAAAAGCAGACACGCACCTTCACTTCTGTTTCCTAACCAGTTCTCAAAAACGATCACCAAGCTTGAATGAGAAGAATGTTAACTGGCTTATTAAGCTTTTACTATGTCGCCTCTGCAAGCGATAACCATCCCGATTTACATTTAATGGTCAAAAGCTGAGACCCCCCCCCCACCATCTTCATGCCGAGTTCCCTTTGATCACTCCAAAAAAATATGAATTACAAAACCTACAACAGATGTTTCAGCTGACAGCCCTTAAGGCAAATTCTCAAACTGCTCAAACACAAGAGATCTTAGCTGTGAGATTCTTTGGATGTGAAAAATATTTGGTTTAATATGCAAATTCTCACACCTTATACTGAAATGTACAAGAAAATAAATAATTGCCTTAAAATGTAACATAAGGCAGCAAACATTGAAATGCAGTCACAATTCAGTGTTGGTGAAAACAAATTTAATGCTTTTAAAAACTGCCTCACAGACAAACATTGCATAAAAACAGTTACAAATACGCTGCCTGAAGAGATTTTTGACCTAAAAAACCACCTCAAGCCAAAGCAGAGGTACAACTGTGAGCCAAAACAGATTTACCTCCAACACCACATATGAAAACTCAAGACTAATATTAATAATAATAATAAAAAAGCACAGTAAACACCGTGGCCCCTGGTTGTCCATCACCACCACTGTTAGAGTCAGAATGTTCCAACAACCCACTTCTAAGCCAACCATTCATGAAATTGTTGACATACCAACCACAGAAAAACTGGTATAACTGCCTTTGTAAGCATGCAAATTGCTGCACTAGTATTTGAAATTACTGATCAACCTCAATAAATTCAGCATCTAATCCAAAATAGTCCATAAAAATATAAACTACTGTGAGCAGCATGGCTTTCAGACAGAAACCTCTAACCACGACTGGTGCTAGTGAACCTGCTCGCTCCCATCACACAGCAAGAAAACGCTGGCTGGCACTTTAAAAGCGTTCCCACTTGCAAGTAGCCATGATCGGACAGTGATGTAATCCTTTCCTAGGTATTTGACTATTAGCTAGGTGTTTGCATATCTGTGCCAACGCCCAGGGCGTTGTCTACGTGCATGAATGGACCGAACAACTACTACTCTTTTTTTATATCTCAGTAGAAACAGGCAGGTAACATTAACGGTGTCACAGCAGGACAAAAATAACACTATTGCACAGCCTCGTATCCTAATACCGCAGAATGATGCACACAAGAACGGACACTGCCCATAAATCGAGGATCTCCCCTTGAAATTCTGAATTATTAAACCTGTTGAGACGAACATTAGACTAATAATACGTGAGACCCGCAGCCTGGCGTGATCATGGTGGACCGAGACCAACATAAAAGGCCCCAAACTGGGCCTAGCGACCTAAAAATTCATCCATCCCCCTTCCTAAAAAAACACCAACCTTACTTGTTTACGGAGATTATTTAGAAAACCTAAATCCAGCTAAAACCACAAGCATTAGCACCGCTGCTGCAACCATAGCCGATAGGCTGCTTAATGCTGCAGTGCTCGTGTTAGCACGCAGGCTAACAAAGTAGCCTCCCAGCGCTAGCCAGCTACGCCCTCTCCCTCACGTTTATTCCCGTTTTCTGTGGGCTCACACCAACGAGCTTGGCCTAAAACTGGCCGAAAACGTTGAACTCGAGTTCAGTTGCTTATATAAGAGCCACATCGCGTAACGCAGCCGTTTTTTATCGTTCAAGCGCGGGAAATTTCGCCGTTAGCTTCAGGCTAGGCTAGCGAGGGCCAGAAGCAACGGCTGCAGAATCTGAAAATAAACGTTTGACGACCAAACAGACGCAAACATTCGTTTCTTTGTCAAATCCTTGCGTTTGTAAACGATAGTGTTATTAAAAGCCACGGATGAAGCGAAGGTGCTATAAAGAAAGAGCTAACAAAGCTCGCACAGCTCACCAGCTCGTTCTTCGAATCTATCCGGTCCACCTTAAATGGTGCCGCAGTTGCATGCAACTGCGGCACCATTTAAGGTGGATCGGATAGATTCGAAGAACGAGCTGGTGAGCTGTGCGAGCTTTGTTAGCTCTTTCTTTATAGCACCTTCGCTTCATCCGTGGCTTTTAATAACACTATCGTTTACAAACGCAAGGATTTGACAAAGAAACGAATGTTTGCGTCTGTTTGGTCGTCAGACGTTTATTTTCAGATTCTGCAGCCGTTGCTTCTGGCCCTCGCTAGCCTAGCCTGAAGCTAACGGCGAAATTTCCCGCGCTTGAACGATAAAAAACGGCTGCGTTGACGCGATGTGGGCTCTTATATAAGCAACTGAACTCGAGTTCAACGTTTTCGGCCAGTTTTAGGCCAAGCTCGTTGGTGTGAGCCCCACAGAAAACGGGAATAAACGTGAGGGAGAGGGCGTAGCTGGCTAGCGCTGGGAGGCTACTTTGTTAGCCTGCGTGCTAACACGAGCACTGCAGCATTAAGCAGCCTATCGGCTATGGTTGCAGCAGCGGTGCTGTAATGCTTGTGGTTTTAGCTGGATTTAGGTTTTCTAAATAATCTCCGTAAACAAGTAAGGTTGGTGTTTTTTTAGGAAGGGGGATGGATGAATTTTTAGGTCGCTAGGCCCAGTTTGGGGCCTTTTATGTTGGTCTCGGTCCACCATGATCACGCCAGGCTGCGGTCGTCATCGTATTATTAGTCTAATGTTCGTCTCAACAGGTTTAATAATTCAGATTTTCAAGGGGAGATCCTCGATTTATGGGCAGTGTCCGTTCTTGTGTGCATCATTCTGCGGTATTAGGATACGAGGGCTGTGCAATAGTGTTTATTTTTGTCCTGCTGTGACACCGTAATGTTACCTGCCTGTTTCTACTGAGATATAAAAAAAGAGTAGTAGTTGTTCGGTCCATTCATGCACGTAGACAACGCCCTGGGCGTTGGCACAGATATGCAAACACCTAGCTAATAGTCAAATACCTAGGAAAGGATTACATCACTGTCCGATCATGGCTACTTGGCAAGTGGGAAACGCTTTTAAAGTGCCAGCCAGCGTTTTCTTGCTGTGTGATGGGAGCGAGCAGGTTCACTAGCACCAGTCGTGGTTAGAGGTTTCTGTCTGAAAGCCATGCTGCTCACAGTAGTTTATATTTTTATGGACTATTTTGGATTAGATGCTGAATTTATTGAGGTTGATCAGTAATTTCAAATACTAGTGCAGTAATTTGCATGCTTACAAAGGCAGTTATACCAGTTTTTCTGTGGTTGGTATGTCAACAATTTCATGAATGGTTGGCTTAGAAGTGGGTTGTTGGAACATTCTGACTCTAACAGTGGTGGTGATGGACAACCAGGGGCCACGGTGTTTACTGTGCTGTTTTTATTATTATTAATATTAGTCTTGAGTTTTCATATGTGGTGTTGGAGGTAAATCTGTTTTGGCTCACAGTTGTACCTCTGCTTTGGCTTGAGGTGGTTTTTTAGGTCAAAAATCTCTTCAGGCAGCGTATTTGTAACTGTTTTTGTGCAATGTCTGTCTGTGAGGTAGTTTTTAAAAGCATTAAATTTGTTTTCACCAACACTGAATTGTGACTGCCTTTCAATGTTTGCTGCCTTATGTTACATTTTAAGGCAATTATTTATTTTCTTGTACATTTCAGTATAAGGTGTGAGAATTTGCATATTAAACCAAATATTTTTCACATCCAAAGAATCTCACAGCTAAGATCTCTTGTGTTTGAGCAGTGTGAGAATTTGCCTTAAGGGCTGTCAGCTGAAACATCTGTTGTAGGTTTTGTAATTCATATTTTTTTGGAGTGATCAAAGGGAACTCGGCATGAAGATGGTGGGGGGGGGGGTCTCAGCTTTTGACCATTGAATGTAAATCGGGATGGTTATCGCTTGCAGAGGCGACATAGTAAAAGCTTAATAAGCCAGTTAACATTCTTCTCATTCAAGCTTGGTGATCGTTTTTGAGAACTGGTTAGGAAACAGAAGTGAAGGTGCGTGTCTGCTTTTGTTGGGGCTTTCTGCAGCTGTAGGTGTGACAGATGCACTTCCTATTTGAGAAGCGATGAGCCAGTGATGTGGCTTGCATGCTAAATGTTGGCGAAAGCACTTGTACACGATGTAATTTATATATTGTGTGCACTTTAGTGAGACGATGGTTATACAAAAATATTTCTGTGACTTATTTCTGGGCTTGATGACTTAATAATCAATTAATCTATGGTTTACTTTGGTAATTAATGACACAACAAATCTAACAAAACGGCTATATATGCTGTTCAGCAGAATAAGAAGCTCCGCAGCCTGTGATAATTGTTATATAATACTTTTACATTGTTCAGATTTAATTTAAAGCATCAAAACTGAAATTTGCAAGTGACATTATCCCTCATGGGCTGCTGGTATCATGAATGTTTATACACATGTTGCACCCAAGTATCTGTAGGAGCTCATGAATGGAGGTTCAGTTAACTGTGAAGAAGGGAAAACCAATAAAAGGAGTGGGGACCAGATTTGGGCTGAAATGAATATAGAGTTGTAGGTGTTTAGGTGCACACTGGCATTGCTCAAACGCTTAGCATCACTCAGAGGAACCCATTTCCAAACATGGTTTATTAGTCACAGATAGCTGAGAGATATTGGTAGGTTTCCTGGTGGAGGAGTTACATAATGGAGACTCATAACATGAGCTAATGTGCTAAACCTACAGGTAACTGCTAACACTGGATACTGATGGAGACCCAACACCTACAGGTGTTTCTCCTCTGCAGTAGATGCTGTACCTACATGTTAGTTTGTCAGAAAAACATACGTGAACTGTTTCTGTAGCTAATGTCTGGCTATTTAGTCACATCATGTTTTGTTCAAACCAGAAAATATCATATTGAATGAAAAGTCAAAATGTTACGTCTGCTCTTAAATGTGAAGTAGTCTTTTTTTTGGGGTGGGGGGGGGGGTGGTATGTATGTATTAACAGCTTAAAAAGAAGGTCCGGTTGGATGTTGAAGTCTCAATGATCTCAAAATCAACATTATATTGAAGATATGAAGTCACTAGTCAAGTTATTCACTCACAACCTGCAAGATTTGTCCGACTTCCCTTTGATTTCTCTTTTAATCTATCAGGTTAGTTTGTTGCTAATGCTCTTCTGCTAATTTTGTGTGCAGTAACACATTTTCACCAGAGAGGTCTCCAAATCCCCCAGACTTACATAGTGCAATTTTAAGGATTATTATGTTTTTTAGGGTAGGAAAGCTGAACATGGCACACCCTCATAGACAACCTAAACCATGTTTTACACGTCGTTAAAACGAAATCATTGACTGTGTTATTGGTCGGTATATTTTTGGAAATGCCTGAATACTAATTTGAAGTCATATACGAATACTGATGCTGCATACGGTTCAGAATGCCCGTACACATCTGTAGCCCTCCACACACTACGGAAGCTATTCAGCAATGCATGTGATGTCTACGGTTGGGATTGCGTTACTATAATTCAAACATTGCATTCGTATTAATTGCTTGAGGACTTTGTGTACTTAGTGATGCGCCCCAGTCAGTGGGTGTCTGCATTGTTTCACTGTATTTACTAGGGCTGCCCTTTGAAGGTCAACTGAGATTCTTCAAATCAATGAGTTCAGATGTTATTTGAGCAGCCAGTGTGTTTTTTTTTTAAGACATAATCTTACAAAAATCAACATAGGCCACATTTTAATGATGGATTATAAATAAGGGGAGTCGTATGTGTTTTTGTGTTCTAGCACAACTATCTGATACAGTCTTTCTTGGAAAAGAACCTGGTGACACACAGGGGCTGCCTAAGTACAGTAGCAGTGTTCTATCTGACATCTCTCCTCGTAAGACAGAGAGAGTTGGAGAGAAACTGCCGCACAGCTAGTTCCTGCCCGCTGCAGCACGTGACCACTGTTTTAGCTAGTTGCTAAGCTACCAGCCGGCTATCCTAAACAATAGCCAGAGGCTTGAAAATCGGCTAGCATAAATGCTAATGGCTCGAGTATAAACCACCTTACAGAGTTGATAATAAAATACTGTTTTGTGTGATTATATGACCAGAAACACATTAAAACTCCAGAGAGAATCAAAGTAACTCACATTTAAAACCACGTCACTGCTCGTAGATTAGCCTGCGTCGCATCATGGGATTGTCTTAGCGGCTGAGGAAGCGTTTAATGTTTCCTTTAAATAAGGTTCCTCAGTAGACAGCATGTTTAAGGTATGTAAGTATTGGGACAGTCTACATGTCGGGAGCGCATACTATGACGTAAAATGCTGCCTATGTAGGAGCTCAGTAGGATTTGAGACAGACTCATAGTGAGACATATAGTGACTTTATGCACTGTTGGTTAACTGATAAGAGATCCGGGGTGGAGTGGTTGGTGAGCTATGCTCCATATAACCAGGTTTCAGAAGACTTGTCAAGCGGCATTTCAAGCTTTTAAAGAACTCTAAAGAGCCTTTCTGTAATTATGATTTACTGCTGTGTGTGTGTGTATGTATATATATATATATATATATATATATATATACACACACACACAACACAGTCAGCAAGTTTATTTACATTGCAGGAATGTCCGGCACCCTCATGCACCACATGTCCTCTATCTGTTGGGAGACTTACAGCTCAGAGGGTCCCTTAAATCCACCACAAGTGCTTTGTTTGTTTGTTTATTTTGCTTATTATTTACTTGTGCTTAAAGAGAAACACCATAGCATAATAAGCCCATCCAGTCGAAGATGACGTTATCGTCTCAAAGCGTATAATGCTGTAAATTGTATATATAGTTTTTATTTTAATCTAAAATTAATTCCAGTCTTAAATAACTTCATTCGTGAATTTAGATATGTTTGTATGCTTTTATGTTTAATTATTGCCTTGATACTGTTGAAGAAATGTCAGTTTCTTTATCAGGAAGAGGTATGAATATTACTGTTTTCTTTTGTGTTCGTTTATACATTGGTTTTACTGTTGAAATTGAAATAATAAAAGAAGTGAGGCTATAAGAGCGTGCTGCCTGTCTCGTTCCACAAATCTATATGCTAGCTTAACATTAAAACAGGCCGTAGTTCAAAGCTTTCATCAAAGGCAAGCAGCTCTTTTATTGTATTTTAAAATGCTCAGATATTCATTGTGTTCGATTATGTTAATGTGGTCAAAATCACTGAAATGTATGCCAATGGACTTTCTGATTGCTTGATCGTATGAAAAAAGACTCTTCATCCAAAGCCGACTCGACTGAGAAGGTTAAGTCGGTGCAGCCCTGGCGTTTACCGTAATCTATTAAATTCTGATCTTGTCTGATGAACAAGCATTGATTTGTCTTGCAGATATGGCATCCTTTGTTGTTGTCTGTGACGTATCATGCGTGTGATTCTGTTGGAAGACGTGCACATGCAGCGGGTGCTTTGTGAACTGGTGTTCACTGCAACTGCAGATCTGAGTCACTTAGAAACCCGAAAGCAAACTTGACACGATGCGGAGATGTTTGTGAAATCAGAATCGATCAGTAAGGCTTGTAATCGTTAGCGTGACCCCAGGGGACACACTTTCACCTGGACCTGTTAGAGCACCAACTGTAAAGGAATTGCATGTAATGTGGAGCTGAAACAGCCCACCAGGCTCTTCAGACCTGACTGATGACTTGATACGCTTGAGTTTTAAAGTCTTAATGTTTTTCATTCGTAAACAGTGCGTCTTGATGTTTGTGCAGTCGTTCTGGATTATTTTAAGAGTGTTTGTTCAGTCGGAAGAGCCACCATTCTCAAGCCTTTATCTGCCAAGCGAGCCATGGTTCTGTTCGCTGGTGGCGAACACGCTTTTATGATTGTTGGCACCAAACAAGAGAATTCGACATCAGAGCTTGCTTCTCCGAGAGCTCTTCAGTTCTGTGCTGTCTGCAAAGTCTGCCAGCTTAAACTCAAATGTGGAAGCACTGGCAGCAACAGCAGCAGCAAAACATTTGTTTGTCATGTAGACTGATGGGCTGACTTTGACAGGTTGGCAACCTCATTGGTTGAATTTAAGTTGACGTGCAATTAAACCAGTTAATCATTTAGAAGTAGAGATCAAGGGTCTGTCTCAAACCCTAGTGAGTGTGTAAGTAGGCTGTCTAGGTAGGCAGCTGTGTAAGTAGCAGCATTCTCTCCTCATCTCTCCTCATAAACAGATTACTGGGACGCTCTAGTTAGAGAGAGACTGTGTCACGGCTTGTTCCCGCCCACTGCAGCACGCCACCGGTGGTTTAGCTTGTTGCTAAGCTACCAGCCGGCTATCCTAAACAATAGCCCGAGGCTTAAAAATCTGCTAGCATAAATGCTAATGTCTCGAGTATAAAAGTGTAAGTGGTGAAGGACTCGCTACAGAGTTGATAATAAAATACTGTTTTGTGTGATTATATGACCAGAAACACATTAAAACTCCAGAGAGAATCAAAATAACTCACATTTTAAAACCACTTCACTGCTCGTAGACTAGCCTGCGTTGCATCATGGGATTGTCTTAGCGGCTGAGGAAGCGTTCAATACTTTCTTAAAATCAGGTCTAAATTAGGTTCCTCAGTAGACAGTATGTTTAAGGTATGTAAGTATTGGGACAGTCTACATGTCAGGAGCGCATACTATGACGTAAAATGCTGCCTATGTAGGAGCTCAGTAGGTTTTGAGACCTCTTATTGGGATCTACGTTGACGTTCACATTTTAATAACTTTGATGATGCATTTCATTAGTAATAAGTAGGGATGGAAAGATGCATTGCGAGATAATTAGTTAATAATTGATGCAAATATGCCACAGCTGAAATCGATTGATATGTAAAATAAATCGATAGCCTTTTGAAACAGCAGAGGGCGCTGGCGCGGTTTACCTTGCTTGTTTGACGCCAGTACGTCATTTTAGTTGAATGAATGGCGTCACATCAGTGTCAAAACTGCGTTCTTTCTGCGCTCGCAAGTTTCGCATTTGCATGACTTTTTTTAAACATATATATATATATTTTTTTATTACCTTGTGTTTTTGCACATCCTTTGCTGTGTTTTTCTCTCTTAATTTAATATTTTTCCTTGCACGCTATTGGCTGATTCATGACTGTTCGCTCACTACAAACAGCCTTTCAAACTACAATAAACATGATGGGCAAAGAGGAGCCGACAGGAGAGAGAGATAAAAACTTTGGTTTATTTCACTTAAAATAATGATTTAATAGTCATAGTCGATCCCTTTTTATGAGCTTGTATTAACTTTAATAAATAAAAAAAATAAAAAAATACATTAACAAAAATTGTTAGATAAATAATAAAAGCAAACTTAGTCATAATTTGTGTTCAGTTTGATTTTGTAAAAAAAAAAGTGTGAAAATCGTATCGCAAGGCCAGCATTGTGAGTCGCGCTGCATTGAGAGTAAAGTGTATCGTTACATCCGTAGAAATAAGGTTGTTATACAGTGAAAAGCTGGTGGAAGCTGTAGTTCTGATGGTCTTGTATTTAAGGTCTGGTTTAGTGTTGATTAAGTCATTTATCAAGATCTACAAGAATGTCTAGATCTGGGCCTCCCAAAGGGTGACCCACTGGATGAAGTCCCAGTGTCCTGTCACAGTTGAGTAAGGGAAACTCATTGACCAATCGCGATCACTTTTGCCATTGGTTTGATGACAGCCTAAACGATGGAGCAGCTGTCTTCCAGCAGATATAAAGATTTTTACAAAGAGGATCAGCTGCAAACTGATCTCTGAATTAAATTATAGCCCCTGTGGAAACATCAAGCCCTTCACACTACTTCCACTTTTCCAGACTGGACAGTAGCCCAACGTCACTGCTAGTTTGTTCAGCTGGGATTAAAAAATCTAATTTTATTTGCACCAGATGTTGTTCAGTATGTATGTTTTGTACCTGGTTTAGTGGTGCCACATCTCCAAAGCTCAAACTCAGCAGAGATCTGAGGTATGAGTGAAAGCATTAAGCTTCATGTACTGAAACATGGAAAGGAAATACTCAATGTTCTCCTTTCACTTTGGATTAACCCTTTGGGAAGCTCTGACATTCTTGTAGATCTTGATAAGTGACTTAATCAAGACCAATGCGAGACCATCGGAACTACAACTTCCACCATCTTTTCATTGTATAAAAGCCTTATTCCTGATTAAATGCATCATCATACCCATTAAAATCTGAACAGTAGGTGTGTTTTGTACCTGGTTTAGTGGCGCCACATCTCCAAAGCTCAAACTCAGCAGAGATCTGAGGTGTGATTGAAAGCATGAAGTATCATAAACTGAAACTTGGAGGGAAATACTCAATGCTTTCCTTTCACTTTGGATAATTTGGTGAAATTCCAAGAAAAAAAAAGATTGTCACACCATTACGTAAAGTTTTGCTGCAATCAAAGACAGAATATTACTATTTTGTATTTTTTATGCTATGTATAACTAAACATTTTTTTTCTTGTAGACATGTAGAACTAGGTTTGAATTTTGTCTGCCTTCTCTTTTTTGGTATATTTTTCAATTTAAATTTCTCTGCTTGACACGCGCATGGCACTTTGATGCGCAATATCTCTATATTGTATGATTTCTTCCTGGAATGAAAGTTTTTTGTTTATTAAAGATTTGATCTACTATCAGTTGTACTGCTTTATAGTATATCGTTGCTGACCAATGAGAAACATGTATCTGCATTTTGTCTTTTTAAGTTTTCTACATCATTTGAACGCGCCAATGGGCGTTTATATATAATTCTGGTTCCATTGGCTTACGTTGAAAGTAAAGTAGGTTTTTGGTCTCTCCTGTAAAGTTGTAGTTTTAGAGATGCTTGTTTTTCATTGGACAGTGACTATATGCTGTGGTGGACCTGTGAAGTATGGTGATAATAAATATTGTGCTGTAAATTACAGCAGAGTATACCTTTCTAAGCATATTGTATATTGTCTGTACTTAAAATCGCTTCCCCTCTGCATGTTGGATTCAAAATTATCGTAATTAGTCCCATTTAAATGGATGTTGGGCAGCGTATTGTAAAGAATGTTAAACACAAGTGATTAAGTTCATTGTTTTCAGTAGTATTTTTAAAAGGTGACTGTTTTGATTGGTCAGATTTCAGTAAAAATATTGTGATGCGTCATGAATAGTAAAAACCTTTCTGAAGTAGCGTGATGCTACATTTTGCCTTTATCTATCATCCACAGTCTTAACCTGTGCTTCTGTATCTAATGTCACGTCGTCTTCTCTCTGCAGCATCAACATGGACAAAAGTGACCTGGTGCAGAAGGCTAAGCTAGCCGAGCAGGCAGAGCGCTATGACGACATGGCTGCCTCCATGAAGGCCGTCACAGAGGGTGGAGTTGAGCTGTCCAACGAAGAGCGCAACCTGCTGTCTGTGGCCTACAAGAACGTGGTTGGTGCCCGCCGCTCCTCCTGGCGGGTCATCTCCAGCATCGAGCAGAAGACAGAGGGAAACGAGAAGAAGCAGCAAATGGCACGTGAATACCGTGAGAAGATCGAGACTGAGCTACAGGACATCTGCAATGATGTGCTGGTAAGAAACGCTGCGGTCGAATAAAGGCTGTGTGGGTGTAGACCAGCGGTCAGCCCACCCAGGTCTTGGAAATGCACCTTCCTGCAGAGTATTTTTGACCACAACTTGCCACACCTGCCCCAGTTAGTGTTTTTAGAAGTGTTAGGTAGGGAGTGACAACAGTGACAATGTAGATCTAATCAATGTAGAACTAAATTTGGCAAGAAAGCACATTTGCAGGATGAGAGGTGATGGTCGTATGAATAATCATAAAATTAATTCAGTTGATTTGGAAATGAGGGACTTACAACAGTTATTCGGTGATTAGTTAATCTACCACTTGATTAATACTTTAATCAGGCCAAACTTAAAAAAAAAACAAAAAACATTTAGGTTACCTTCGTCTAACAAAGAGTTAAGCTTAACAGTCGTATAACAACAATAAACAACAGTAACAGTAGCTTATAGACCTAGTACACACGATAAGCTTTAACCATTTAATTATTTAACGAGTGTGATAAGTTAAAGGTGTGGTATATGATTCTGGAGTGATTCCCAAAGTCGTGGATGTGCCTTCCCAAGGTGAATGACTCTTGGCTAGCAACATTGTATAGACAAATACCACAATATAACAATAACGAAGTAGTGTAACTCGATATGGAAGGATCGATCGGCTATGGATCGGTATCGGCTGATTTTTAAACAAAATATGTGATCGACCGATATTTCCTTAGAGTCGATCCATGGCTTTAAACAAATGAGCCTGAAATCCCCTCCGGCCAGGTCCCTGTAATTCCTATCTGAACCTCCAGGTGGAAATACATACCTTTTGATTTTCCACAGACTGAGTAAAGCGGCGGGCCTCGCGAGGACAGTTTATAGCGTTCACTGCTTGTGCTGATAGAAAACATGTCTTCCGTCTGGCAACGTTTTGTAAAATCAACGTGTCTCGTGGGAGAACCAAGACAAAGACGTTTAACACTACTAATCTGATACGGCACTTCAGAGACACCACGTGGCTGAATACAGTGAGTATCAGCAAACAGCAGAGCTAGAACAAAACAAACAACCCAGAACACCATGAAGACCAGATCTGACCGGTACAAACAGTACAGCAGCAGCAACAGCCGAGCTAAGGAATCCGAGCCCGTCTGATTGAGTTTATAGCGCTAGATAACAGTGTTTCGACCCTGTTTCAGGACTTGCTTATGCAAATAATTGCATGTAGCCCTGCTGCGGCATATAGCGCCGCCCTCGATTGGTATCGGCTCAAAAACGCTGATCGGTTTATCTTTAAATGTAACTAACAATATTTGGCTGCAGTGCTAACAAACACACTACAGCTGCTGCTGAGATGCTGAGCAGTTGTTTTTTACAGGAATTAAGATAAAAGACAAAACAATGCGAAAGTTACTTAACATCCATAGCTCAGCCTCCTCATCCCTATTCATACTTTACAATATCACCGTTCCACCTTAAATAGTGTAGCAGGTACGTTCAGGTTCCCCTGGCGCCAGCATGTTACTGCTGCACAGTCTAAGGTGAAATTAGGGAATTCAAATTAGAAGCCTTGTCAACTCTTGAGGGTCTTTCCACCATGGTGGGGGGAAAAAGGAGCTGCCTAGCTCCGGGGAACATATCAGTTATACGGCAATTGTAGTGCTGCAACTTGTATACAATTGATTTGCTCCTTCAGATGTCTTTCTGTAAGAGCAGTTCAAACCCATCCGTCCATCCATTATCTGCCGTTTTCCCGGTGATCCGGGTCGCCGGTGGGGGGTAGCAGTCTATAGGCTGATTTAAGCTTCCTCTACGTGCGGAAATGTCTGCGTTTCAAGCGACATAACCGCCACTGCCCACGGACTTAAGCTCCGTTGACATGGTTGTTGAGCAACACTTCCAGTAGAGGGCAGTTCGGAGTATATTAAACATGGTGACAGTGGATGAGCTCGTAGTTCTGTATTTACTTCAAAAATAAATGAGCCTTAAGAAGAGAAACCCAGACTTTCCTTTCCCCAGCCACCTCCTCTAGCTTCTCGGGGGGGTTACCGAGGCGTTCCCAGGCCAGCCGAGAGATATAATCCCTCCAACGTGTCCTCTCATTCTTTTGGTCACTACCCAAAGCTTGTGATTGTTAGTGAGAGTAGGAACATAGACAGGTACATCGAAAGCTGAGCCACCAGGACAGACTGGTACAGAGCTTGCATCACTGCAGACCCTGTGCCGACCTCTCGCCTCTCATCCTTCTCTCACTCGTGAACAAGACCCCTGAGATACGTCTCCACTTTAGGCAGTTGATCATTTCCAGCTTGGAGAGAGAGGGCACTCCAGCCTTTTCTGACCCGAGAACGTTGTTATCCTGTAAATGTGCTTCCTGTCTGGTTAACGTGTACAGGTTTGTGTAGCATTCCCTTTGGGTCTAGTTTAAAGAAGAAATCATGAGTCAGTCCTTTTCATAAGCATTGATAACGACTGGGGCGCCTCAGAGCGCTGGCTGGGTGCATATTTACAGTGAGCATGATTCAACCGTGCATGTGGTCATTTCCTTTTGTATCAGTTAAAGTACGCAATGTTTGTGCTGCACTTCGCACATCGTTAATGCCTGACTCTCTGTAAAGGCTAATAATGGCTGATATCTTTGTTGTTTCTGACGTCAGCGCCTCCTCCCTGTCTTCCTCTAGGGCCTTCTGGAGAAGTACCTCATACCCAACGCTAGCCAGGCAGAGAGCAAAGTCTTCTACCTGAAAATGAAGGGGGACTACTACAGATACTTATCTGAGGTGGCATCTGGAGAGTCAAAGAAAAGTGAGTGGGTTCTGCATCGGCTTGATTATTCCATATTAATGCTGGAGAGAAGTATTGGGCTTATATGGGCTGCAGCACTAGAGCTTCTATCAAACAGGGAAGTAAAAAAGAAGGACTTGGATAACTTTAATTGTGGACTTCTGGCCGTGTCAGGCTGGTGGGCAGTGATGGGTTATTATTACACAGTCTCTCTGATGCACTTTTCTGTGGTAACGAAGTGGCTCATATCAGTTCTTTAGCAGGAAAGTACCTTCTTTTCTACTGTGGTTACTGGCACAGCAGACAGTTTGGTGCTGTTGCTATTGTATTGTTGCTTATAGCATAAGGAATTGCTGTGTTGGAGAAATACTTTCTCCCAGGAATGTATTTTATTTGTATGTATTTATTTATTCATTTAAAACTTGGACATAACAGAGATTGAAATTCAGGGAAAATGTTAAAATAAGTAACGTTTTATTACACTTATTAAAAGATTTACAGTGTGTATGTACTCGATGCGTCCCAAAATCCAGCATCCTCCACAACAGTGTGTGTTTGATCATTAAGGATGTTGCATTATATTAATCGTTAATTATTCTTTGCACCTTTTTTAAAAAATTTCATAAAATTGTACACATTGCATCAGTGTGTTAGCAGGTACTTCTAATTCTGTTGTCTGTATTCTGTATATTAGTTGACTGTTCAGGTGTTACCAAACCATGTTCTTGGGCATTTTAACGCTTGACATTAGGGCTGTGTATTGACAAGAACCTGGTGATACAATATGTATCGTGATACAGCGTCACGATTCAATATATCGTGATATTCTGTGATACTGAAAACAAAGTGATATATTGCCATCTTTCAAATTCTACTATTAAACACACCATGGTATGAACCAGTTTGCCCATGCTTACAATAGCATTGCGCCCTTGTGCTGCTTGTTAATGTTGGAGTGTGGCTAAAAATGGATTACAACACTGCCATCTAGAGGCCAAAGGTTTAAACACAACACCTAATGATTTACTGTCTGCCAGGAATCTGTGAATCAGCTATCGGCCGAAAGGTGATCGGAATCGGCCCTTAAAAAACACTGGGCGGTCCATCTCTAGTTGTAGGACCACTTAGAAGTCCTTTATTGTTAAATGCAAAACATGTGAGGCTAATGAGACAGCTAAGAACGCTACCTTATAGTCGAGGATTGATATTTTCGCTGTGAAAAGAAAATAAATGAAGAAAAACGTTAACACAAATAAAAAAATATGTATTGCCTGTCAAATTTCTCAAGCATTGACTTGAATGCTGGTTGACCGTGCTAAATGGAACCATCTCCTAAACAAGATACGATGTTACGGCAGACGTCAGGCGTATATATGTTACTTTCACGACTGTATTTGGAACCTCGCGTAAAGCAGCCATTCCTAACTATCGGCTGCAACCAGCCTGAGCTGTTTCAGTATTACAGTATTGCCGTTATTGCGACAGCCCTAGACCTTACTAGTTGTTTTAGTTAACAAGTGTGTTTGCCCCCCCTCACGCTGTGTTCACACCTGTTGAGACCCCTGGTTGTCTTAGCCAGTGCTGGATGTTGAGAGTTCTGATATAAGATTGAGAGTTGTGTAATTAATGTAGTGATGGAGATAATGTAGAAATGAGACGTCACTTATTGTATACTGGCTGTTGTGTTGGTGACTATACTTGCTAATGCTCACATGGGCTGGATATGAAGAACACAACCTGGTGGTGGTCTAGAAAGAAACTAGTGATTGCTAGTTTCATTAGTGTGATGTTTTATTGAATTTCTAACTTCGCTCTGCTCCTCCGCTTGAAAAAAATAATAAAGTAAGTGTCTGGAATGCTTCTGTTTCACTGCTTGCCATGAGCAATGTGTTGTTGGTTTCTTTCTAGTAACACACCAAGAAATAATACAACACAGTAATACAAGACTGTGATATCTATGGTTTCACTGAAGACAACACAAGAGCTTATGCTGCAGCAGCAGGAGTTGCAGTAGAGTCATGAAGGTTCTTCAGTACCTAAATCTACTGACAAAAGTTCTCAGTTTCTTCTGTATGATGCCTGAGACGCTCAGTCTGAATTAAAATGTTTTTCATTGTTTTTAGTATAACTGAATTGATTAACTGATAAATAAGAGGCTTTGAGTGTCCGTTTCTTTAAATGATAATGAGCGACTGGTAATCCCTCCCCTTCCACGTGGGCGGGTCCTTCGGCCAGTACACGTTATTTCATTTTACTCTCACCTTTTGCACCTGTGTATAAGGTTAACGTTATTGTGCATCCTAAAAAAGGGGAACACCAAGAACTATCTAGAACTAGGGGTGGGCGATATGGCCCTACAATAATATCATGATATTTCATGGTATAATATCACGATATTTCATGGTATCACGATATTTCATGGTACTCTTGAATTCAAACATTGAATTAAAAAAAAACATTTCAAGAATACACTACTGCAACAAAATGAAAATGTAATTTTATTATTGCATATGATATGATATGGCACACTCCTAACTGAGATATAAAAAAATACGAGAATTTTCATCAGATTGTAACAGAAGTCAATGATCCAGAATGTCACGATACTTAACAGTGCACTCCAAATATCTCCATATATCCAGGACTGGAGTAAAGTGAATGATACTGGACAGAAAAAATCAGTGTCTAGTAGATATATAACGGGAAATGAGAAGTGTGAATTTTTCTTTTTCTAAAAAAGGTAAAAGTAGTACCTGATGTGATAATTAGGGATGGGTTTTACGGCACGATATTTCAGGTTATAATATCGTTCACCATATTCAAAAGTGCTGGCGATATAATTGTGTATGATACAATATGGCACAGCCCTATCTAGAACCTTTGTTAATGTCACCGCATTAGTTAGTGCTAAATGGCCAAAGAAGCGCAGACCAGTAGTCTGTAGTTTTGCCGTAGATGGTTAGTACTGATCCTCGTTTGCAAAAAGATTTTTTGCCAGTATTTTTGCCAACTGTAGTTTGACATTGGCACCATAACCTTTCCCATGATTCGTGCCTAGCTTTTGCATGGGTGGAGCTACATAGAAGGAGGACTGTATTATTCTAATGAGACCCTGCTTGATGGAAGGAGAGCCAAATCTGGCTTGTTGGGTTCCATGGCTTCTGATTTAGGCAGCCCCCAAAAAACTGCCTTATTTCACAGTTTGCACCATTAAAACGCGCTTTATGTACCCAAATGTAAGTTTTTCATGTGTCCCCTTTAACACGGTGTCCGTGCCCACCTCCTGCCTCTCAAGGTCCTAGTTCTGAAATACTGCTTTAATGTGGCAGTGACTAAAATAAGAAGTAAGCATGTTTTGAGTTTATATTAGGGGTGTAAGAAATATCGAGTATTGGGATATTATGTTTAGTGAGACTGTATAGATTCTCAAAAACACAGTATCGATACACAGATTCCTGGCAGACAGTGAATCATTGTCTTGTGTTTAAACCGCTGACCACTAGATGGCAGTGTTGTAATCCATTTTTTAGCTCCACTCCAACATTAACACGCAGCACAAGGGCGCAATGCTATTGTAAGCATTGACAAACCTGTTCATTCTTTCCAATACACAGCCCTAGTGCGTATATGGGGATATTTGGATATAGGAAATTTTACGTCCGTCTGGGCCATTAACCATTTATTTATTCAGTTATTTATTTATTGCTGTGTAAGAATATTGAATTGCTGTCCTCCGGCGTATGTCCACGATTTGAAATTGCATTTATATTCATGGAGCATCCAAATAAACGCTGGTGTCTATTGTTTTCCAAGGTGGGAAAACCTTTGAGCTCATAGTGGTCATGAACGTAGTGCTATGTCCCTAACAACCGCTCGAGATGTTTCGTCATTCCTGCTTCATTAGTTATTTGCTTTACTCCACAGCCACGGTGGACAACTCTCAGAAGGCCTACCAGGATGCGTTTGAGATTAGCAAGAAGGAGATGCAGCCAACGCACCCCATCAGGCTGGGTCTAGCACTCAACTTCTCCGTTTTCTACTACGAAATCCTGAACACCCCAGAGCAGGCCTGCAGTTTGGCAAAGACGGTGAGTGTAGAAGAAGAAATAAAGACTAAATGTACGGTACAGTTCTGTTGTGTGTGCTTTTATGAAGGACTCTGTTTTTGAAGCTAAAAAGAAAGAAAGCGTCTGTCATAACCTGAAGACCTGAGGCTTGTATGTTGTTCACTGCTCTAGGCTTTTGATGAAGCGATTGCTGAGCTTGACACTTTGAATGAGGACTCTTACAAAGACAGCACTCTGATCATGCAGCTACTAAGGGACAACCTCACTGTGAGTATCCACACTTACCACACAGCATCCTTATTTATTCCCGTTACTGGGAGGGCAGTTTCCTAAATTAAGATTGGACCCCATTGGGAATTAAAACACTGTTTTTAAAGTCTCCCCCAACCCCCATTTTATTTGAATGGTTCTTTTTCTGGCTTTGTAGCCAAGTCCCAAAACTCGGGGAGGTTTTTAAGTTCTGTAATGAGGGGTTTGGCAATATGATTATTCAATTGCATCACCTTTTTTAAACATATAGTTAAGAGGTGATGTATCAACCTTCACTTGTGGGCTCTTTGCTGTGAGGGCTGAGGCTCTTGTTGTTTGAGTAGATCTGAACAAACTTTCCACCTATTTCCTTGCGATGTAGTTATTGGTGCAAGCAAGCCATGAAACATGGTCTAAACTGGTTTATTACCATTTTTAACGAGCTCATGTGAAACAGCATCATATTTTTAACAAAATTATCAGTAAATAAACAAAGTAAATCAAACAAATATCCCCAATACTGCAATCATTACATTTAGACCATTCATTTAAAACGAAAAAAAGATAAATGCAGTAAAAACTGCATTCATCGCTGCTTTAGTCCGTCCGTGGAAAATGAGAGTATGTACTTCCACCTAGTGGTTCAGATAGGAATTGCAGGGAGGGGGTTCTCCTCTTCCTGGTTGAAACGCTAGCTGGAAATACAGAAATTAGGCTCATTTCTTTAACACCAACGATCAGCTAAATATTGGCCGATCGCTGATCACATATTTTGATTAAAAATCGGCCGATACCGATACATAGCCGATCAATCCTTCCACCTCTATTTAGAGGTGATGTATCAACCTTATTGTGGGCTCTTTGCTGCGAGGGCTGAGGCTCTTGTTGTTTGAGTAGATCTGAACAAACTTTCATTCCACCTATTTCCTTGCGACGAGAAAGAAAAGAGGAAATCGCTGCAGCTTATGATTCTTCAACCGAGTAAAAACAAACTTTGGCACCAGTGAGCACGCTGGCTAACATAGATAGCATCTGGCTAACGCTGAAGTGGTTTACTTTGAACCCACATCTTTGTGTTTCAGGCTTGTCTGTCAGAAAAGGGCTGACTAAGGTAGCTAGCCTTAGAAAAAGGGCTAGTGAAGGGCTAGAACCCAGTGTATATCAGGGGTGTCTGTAAAAGGAATATTTGGCTTTTGCCAGTGGGTGCTAACGTTAGCTAGCTAACATTGGTGTCTACTGGCATCAAACTGTGTTACTTAATTTGTTTAAGAATTGTGTTGCTGCAGGTGGACTGTGCTTCAGCTTATCGTGGTATTGGTGGTTTTTCGAGATCTACTAAATTACTATCTATTACATTTTTGCCGCATCACCCGCATCTTGCTAGGACTTATTTTAATTTATTGATAAGTAGTTTATTTAACTGGTTTAATAAAATGTAGCACTTTTGGTTGATTGATAACAGCCACTTTTCACATTTTATCAGTTTAAGCTACTGGTTGATTGGCATTGATCCAGTTTATGAGGTTTTAGATGTGTTGTGTGTCATACATTGATATGTTAATTGTTTTCTTTTCCTGATTTTCTTTTTTATACTCAAGTCTTCTGTGGTTTAATATTTTATTTATTTATTTATTTTTATTAGATTTTTTTTTTATATATATATATTTCTTTTTGGACATTTTTGGTAAGTTGAGACTTTGTCTCCCCCTTGTGACACAAATGGAAATTGCCCTAAATATACTGAATAGCTGTGATCTTGAAACAATTGAAAAAAATCTATATTATATTATATTAAATTATATTAAAATTTTGTCCAGTCTTGCATAATGGCTCATGATCCCAGTCCTGGTTCTGTGCATACTAATCATACTTTTTTTTTTTTTTCTATTTTATTTATCTGCAGCTGTGGACATCAGAAAACCAGGGTGACGAAGGGGACGCCGGCGAGGGGGAGAACTAAGAGGCGCTGCACTTCACTGTTAAATCCACCCACACTCTTTATCTTACACATACAGCCCATAGTACCCCGCTCCATCCACTTCACCATAACTCCCCTTTCTGTATGACGAGCAGCGTGAATTGTACCCGGCCTACAAGTCTTTGCCCCTCTGAGATCACGTGACAGGGTGACGGTTGAGTTGCTGGAAGGCTGAGCGAATCGGAGACCGGCGTGGTTTTCCGTCTGCGAGCGTGGAGGAACTTTAGGAAATGGAAAAACGAAGTTGGTTGAATATTGAGGCCATTCTTTCTGCCCCTTCCTTCTTTATCCCCTAATATTTTTCTTTTTTAAAAAAAAAAAAAAACAATTGTTCAGGTGATGCATTATAGCGCCCCCTCTCTCTTCTCTCCTGTAGTGTGCACTGGCGATGGCTGGTTTTATTCGAAAAAAAAAGGTTATTAAACTGTCCGTTAATTTAACAAACACTGTGACGCTTATTTTTCACCCCGCCCCAAACCAAGGTCTCTCCGCGGACGATTAGAAATCGGCTAGCGGTACAATTCCGGCGCGAGCTCATACAGAAAGGAAGGAAACAGGCTGTATTGTGACACTGACTAACATGCATTACTGTTGTTGCCGTGTAATGTTCGCCATTTTTACTTTATTTCTTTTTTTTTTTTTTTTTTTTTTTTTTTTTTGCATGAGTCTGAGAATGAAATAAAAGGGACCCTAGGTTTTGTCATTCCACTTCTACTCAATTCTAATGAAGAGCTAAACACATTCCATCAGTAAATCGGAAGTAGATCGGACTGAGAGCTGTAGCGGTCCTAACGCGCTGTCGGAAGGTGCTGTAATCAGTTTAGAGAAGAATCTAGAAGCTTTTCCCATTTTGTTTTTCTCTCTTTGCGTAATTACTCACTGTTTAGTTTAACACAGATTGTAAAATTGTAAACATAAGGTAAATATAATTGTTCTAAATTGAAATGTAAACTTACACACCTGCAAACAAGCCGTTAACGGTTGTAGTTTTCTTTCTTTTCTTAGTTTTTTTTCTTTTTCCTTCAACGTCCAGAAACCCTCTGCTGACCGTTCGCACTCTTTTTGATTTCCCCACCAATTGATCGGCGAATAGAAAACCGTTTCCCAGGCAGATCGAGGTTGGACTGGGCTCCATGGCGTTCCCGTTGTTGGGTCTGGTTTTTCTGGCCACAGATTAAAACTTAGCCCTGGAGTAGCCGCGTGTCGATGGCGATGCCTCACCCGCAAGTCTGGCTTGGGTGTAGAACTAGGGATGGCCCTACTCAGCTGTCATTCGAGGTGCTGCTGAGAGACGTAGCGCTCCAATTCTGTTCATCCGAGCTCGGCTCAGGCTCAGGCTCGAGGAGGACCTCAGACGAGCGGTCGCGTTCGAGAGACCCGAGAGAGTTGGTTCTCGTTCAGTGTCACAATACCTTGTCGCATCACCATAACATTCCACTTAGGTGTAGAACTCATCTGTCTCCAACCCGAAGACAACGTTCATGCACTGAAGAAGAAGAAAAAACACAAACGTCTCTCCCCTTAGCTGAACAAATGGCAGTTATTCTACGCTTGAGAAAAAAAAATACAGTAGTGAATGTGGAGCCGAGCCTGTCTGTATATCTGGTATCTCCAATTGCTTTGTTTTTACTGACCAGTATTCTGCCTACAGTTAGCTTCTGTGACGGTTTTATCGCTTAGCGCGCACGTGGTTGTGAAAAATTTAGACTAGCTTAAGAGAAAAATTTAAAAAATGGAAAAAAAGACAAAAAAAATCCTACTACAACCTGGTTATTGACGTAATACTAGATTTGTGTATGTCTTTTAAACAGTTCTAGTTTCACCTTACATGTTATAATCAGGAAAGTGTAAAAGACAATTTAAGTGAAATAAAAGTTTTATCAGTTCCAAATTTCCCTGTTTTTCTTATTGACCATTGCTCGCCTGCATACATGCTTATTAGAGAGTTTCACAGTTTTACCGGTTTCAGCACTACTAATGGTTCAGATGGTGATGGGAACCGGGGGTCACCATGTCTACGATGTAGATGTGTGGGTTTGTATTAGATGTTTGTGTGTGTGTGTGTGTGTGTATATATATATATATATATATATATATATATACAATCTCCATTTTTACTTTGTATACCATTAAAATACGACAGCTGCCATTTTTACATAGTAAAATATATATATATATATATATATATATATATATATATATATATATATATATATATATATATATAATTATAGCTAGCAACTTTACAGCAAAGGCCAGAAACCTTAACTTTCAATGTAAGGCAATGGAACCTGAATTTTTTTCCAAGCTTTTTTGGAGCCTTTCTATCGGTCCAGTCATCATGAAACTTTCATACAATGTAAATGTAATGGAGATGAAGGTTTTGGGATGGAAAGTAATAAAAACTCTCTTTCCATCCATCCAAGTCGCTTGTTGGAAAAACATGTATCCTTTTTCTAAGTTTCTAAATCATTAAAACACGACAGCTGCTGTTTTTACATTTTGTGAAAATTTCAGGATGAATTTCATGACAAATGGACCAACAGAAATGCTCCAAAACAGCTCGGAGAAAATTCTGGTTTCACTGACTTGTGTTGAAAGTGAAGACAGGTTTTGGCATTTTATATATATATAGCAACTTTACAGGAGAGGCAAGAAACCAGAATTTTTTCAGAGCTGTTTTGGAGCATTTCTATTGGTCCAAAAAGTAATGGAAAGTAATAAACTTTCTTTCCATCCATCCAAGTTGCTTTTCTTGTTGGAAAAAACGTATCTCCATTTTTATTTTTCTATATCATTGAAACACGACAGCTGCTGTTTTTAAATTGTGTGAAATTTTCATAATTCAGTAATTTAAATCATTCTGGTTCCATTAACTTACATTGAGAGTCCAGATTGTTTTTGGCCTTTACTGTAAAGTTACCATTTTGGAGATACATATAAATATATATAAGGATATAAACACCCAATTTCATAGAGTTTTACATACATTTGCTACTCGGGCCACTAAACCAGCTCAGAACTAGGGCTATGTATTGGCAAGAACCTGGCGATACAATACGTATCATGATACAGCGGTTACGATTCAATATATCGTGATAAATTGCGATACTGCAAGCAAAGTGATATACTGCGATTTTTTAAATCCTATTAAAACACACCACTGTATGAACAGATTTATCAATGCTTACAATAGCATTGCGCCCTTGTGCTGCTTGTTAATGTTGGAGTGGAGCTGAAAATTGATTACAACATTGCCATCTAGTGGTCAGAGGTTTAAACACAACACACAATGATTCACTCTCTGCCAGGAATCTGTGTATCGATACTGTGTTTTTGAGAATCAATACAGTATCACTAAACACAATATCCCGATATTTTCTTACACCCCTACTCAGAACACATAGTTGTATGCAAACGTTTGAGCATCTCCAGTAACTTCCCTGCATTTGTTGATTTTCTTTGTGAAAATGAGTGAACACATCATCTGTTACTACGGCAAAGAATTCAACTGCTAGCTTTGTTTCTGGCTGCCAAACTTCTACTTCAACACTGCAATCCCACCAGGATGTTGGGTAGACATACCAAAATGTCTAGAGTGAGGTGGAAATCTGGTTCCTATCACCAACGTGATTAACACTAAAGTCCAAACAGAGCATTTCACACCAAACCAGTTAGCAGTTTCATGATGCAGATACTTTCTAAACTGGGTTCACTGGTAAGAATGCACTACTGTGCACATGTTTTGCTGTTTATTACTTTCTTAACCAGAGCACATAAATTTCCAGTCTCCGTTCTAGAAGTAGTTATGAAAACTGTCGTGAGTCACAAACCAGTACAGGTTTCTTTATTGTCGACTGATGTATTTCAGGTCATACATGAATATGCAGTATACGGAAACAATACTCAAAACATGATTTAACACACACCAAAACCGATGAGCGCCTGTCACTCAGGGCTTCTGCACACGTTTGGTTGATCCTTAGAATTCTGGTCAAGACAGAAGCACCTGCACCTTCTTAAGATTGACTTGCATGTTCATTTGGTGGGCGGTTGAAGTTCTTAAAACATGTTTAAAGCATTTCTATAGAGCAGTGGTCACCAACCCCATGTTCAGGGAGCTCTACCATCCTCTAGACCAGAGGTGTCCAACCTTTTCCACAAAGGCCTAATGTGGCTGCAGGTTTTCACTCCCACCAGGCTGGAGCACACTGAGTTCAATCAGTTCCTCTCAGTCCTCCAACTGCTGATCAGCTGTATTCCTAATTTGTTGGAATGAAAACCTCCAGCCCCACCGGTCCTTTACAGTAGATAAGATTGGACACCCCTGCTCTGGACTATGGCTGAAACCACAATCTTGCTGCAGCTAATTAACATCTTTAGAAGCCCCCTGATTGGCTGGATCTGAAGAATGTGAGTAGGACGAGAGGCTCACTGCTATAGACTAATCGACAGTCCACACACAAACAAATGCATTATGTTTTAATAGGCAGGGTTTTGAATTTGGGTTTATTAAAGAGGCCTTATTATTATTATTATGTGCAAGTAAAATCAGTACTTGATTAAGATGTGAGTTCTACATCACCGAGCCAGTAGGGACCCTCAACATAAACATCTATACCCTGATAAAAGTACAAAAAGTACAAACCAGTGCAGAGTAATGAAAGACAGTATGTGAATAATAATAGCAAACCCTTCCTGTCATTTGCACAAAGAAACTGGAATAAGGTCGTCAGTCCTTCACCGATCAATACAATAAGAACAGAATTTTGGAACGAGCTGTTTTTGAACTTGTCAAAGCTTTTTTAAAATTATTATTATTATTACTAACTGCGGTGATATGAGAGAGCTGGTGCACGTATGCTGATGCACTTTGCTGTCGTTACTGCGCTCTAATTGCTGGATGGGCGGGAGGTAACGAGACATTTGGCCATATTATGAAACTACGTTAGAACTTTATACCAGTTTCCCAGTCAAGTCATCCACCTCCATGAGACGAGCGAGTGTCTCAGGAGGTGGTGAGGCTTTGAGAGGCAGATCAACTTGAGGCACTCCAGGGATTGCATTCCTCATGTCTGTGGGAGCCTTACAAGAAAGAAAAACAGGGTTATTTCATCTTCTGCGCTTCCTGCAGTAGCTTCTGTGCGGCTGTGTTCTTTGGCTCGATTTTCAGCAAGCTGTTGAGATCCTTCACGCAGGCTTTCTTGTCCTGTGGAGAGATTACAGACCGTTAATTACCACAAATAACCAATTCTCCATTCTAGACCTGCATTGCACAGTTATAGTTATATTCAGACAGCGCGGTGCTGTTGCCAGTCCGGATTATCTGCACCCTGCTCGAACTGCAATAGGTATCTGCGTCATATAGACACATTAAAACACGGGGGTTAATCAGAGTTCAGTAAGGTCCAGTTAGAGGAGATCTCCTCAAGCCGGTCCGGACCATCATCATTTCTAACGTGTGTTCTGATTCAGTGGTGTATCCTGTTTACTAAAGTAGTCTAGTATCAGCATCTCATACCATCAGCTACTGAAACACCAACACATCACACATACCCTTCAGTATATTTCAGTATATTTACTAGAGATGGACCGATCATCGTTTTTGAGGCCGCTTTCGATCGCCAATCACCTTTCAACACGATCGGCCGATAGCCGATACCGATAGAGGGCGGGGCTATGTGCCACTGCAGGGCTACATGTAGTTATTAGCGCAAGCAAGTCATGAAACATGGTCTAAACTGGTTTATTACCATTTTTAACGAGCTCATATGAAACAGAATAATATTCTTAACTAAATTAACAGTAAATAAACAAAGTAAATCAAACAAATATCCCCAATACTGCAATCATTACATTTAGACCCTTAATTTAAAACTAAAAAAGCTAATTAAATAAATACAGTTAAAACTGCAGTCATTAAACACAGACTCTGTTATTTTAAACTAAAACTGTATTGTAAATGTAGATCTTGAATTGTTGCTGCTCTTCTGTTCGTACCGGTCAGATTTGGTCTGTACGGTTCTCTGGGTTGTGGTTCTCTAGTGGTGTGTGCTAGCTCTGCTGTTTGCTGATACTCACTGTATTCAGCTGCGTGCTGTATCAGATTAGTAGAGTTAAATGTCTTTGTCTCGGTTTCTCAACGAGACACACTGATTTGACTCTTTTTAAAAACGTCATGGATGAGTCTGTCACTGCCAGACGCAAATGTTTACTTTCAGCGCATTTCTTTTCTGCGACGTCGCTGCTCTGTCAAAAATGAAAGGGTATGTATTTCCACCTAGTGGTTCAGATAGGAATTGCAGGGAGGGGGTTCTCCTCTTTCCGGATGAAGCGCTAGCTGGAAATACAGAAATTAGGCTCATTTGTTTAATGCCATCGATCGGCTCTCGAGATCGGCTCTAAATTGGAGAAATATCGGCCAATCACAGATCGCATATTTTGATTCAAAATCGGCCGATACATAGCCAATCGATCATTCCGTCTCTAATATTTACTGTTTAAATGCTGAACTGAATAAATTATTTATAAACTTCTAATAAATATGTTTATCTTGCTTTAATAAAAACAAGAGCAACATTAAAAAAAAACACTTCTGAATTAAACCCTTTCAGTAGTTTATCAGTCTGGGTCCACATTGGACACCGAACAGTCCACCTATTAGTGACCTCTGCTGTAGAACATCAAGAATTTTGTTCTAATTGGATACAAATAAAGAATAGCATGTTTGAAAACCAGAAATCAAATCTCATATCAGATAAATGTAAAATACTGTTTGAGTATAGTATTATTATTGTTCTTCTTCTTCTTATAATAATAATAATATTATTATTATCAGTAGTAGTAGTAGTAGTAGTATGTTGAATTATAGTAAAGGGTTTGTAACACCCTAAATACACATTTTTGGTCTTTTTCAAACAGTAAGATAACTTTATGCTATTAAAACGTATATGCTAGTGTTATTACAAGTGGCGACGGTGTGAGTCAAGTGACGACGCATGACTATTGTGATTGAGCAATCAATGGTCTGCACTATTTCTAGCTCCACCCACACACGCGTCCTAGTTTGGTACGCTCAGAACTTTACTCATGGAAACATTTGAAAAAGAGCTGAAGAGCTGATTAACTGCAAAGGAAACCACCCTGCGCAGTGCAGGACGAAGATGTTAGAACTGTGAACATCTACGCTCCTTACTTTCAGCTCCTTGTAAGCCTGGGCACGTCTGTACAGGGCCTTAATGTTAGCGGAGTCCAGTCGAAGAGCTTCTTCGCAGTCTTTCACAGCTTCTTTGTACATCTTTAGAGACAAGTAGCACAGAGCCCTAGGAGCAGACAGAGAAGGGAGAATTAGAGAGACCCCGGAATGTAAACTTGTGGAATACAAATGAAGCGTATGATATAGAGTGGACAGTGAGTGATGGTTTAAACTCCAGCAGCACTGCAGCTGTGTCTGATCCACTCACACCACCATGTCAATATGACTGCAGTGCTGAGAATGACCCACCACCACAATAGCACATGCTCTGTGGTGGTCCTGTGGGGGTCCTGACCACTGAAGAATATGGTAACAAAGTCTGTAGTTTTGGAACAGGGGTGTTTAATTAGAGTTCAGTAAGGTCCAGTTAGAGGAGATCTCTTCAGGCCAAGGTCCGGACCATCACCATTTCTACTGTGTGTTCTGATTTAGTGGTGTATCCTGTTTACTGAAGTAGTCTAGTATCAGCATCTTATACCATCAGCTACTGAAACACCAACACATCACACATACCGTTCAGTATATTTCAGTATATTTACTGTTTAAATGCTGAACTGAATGAATTATTTATAAACTTCTAATAAATGTTTTTACTCACTTCAATAAAAACAAAAGCTACATTAAAAAAACAAAGCTTTTTGAAAAAAGTGGATCTTAAAGTGTTTATTTGTAGAGAAAGTAAATAAAACTTGGTCTTCTTGTTAACTCAGCTTCACAGATGAACATGTTGGTTGTACAGAGCGGTATTCTCCAGAACTAGACGAGCAGGTTCATTCCAGAACCGTTCCTGTTAAACACTCAGTTCTCTCTGTTCACTTTTCTGATTTTAGAGCTCGTTATTCTTTCTGACTCGCTTTAGTCTCCGGCTGCTGCTTCTCGCTTCGTACATCGCCTGTGTGTGCAAGCGCCACGTCCCAATCTGCACAGATCTGATTGGCTGAGGAGCACTGGTGATCTTACAGAGCACGTGATTGGTCTCTGAGTTCACTGCTCTGTAAAGCCCGTATACCGTAAAGACGAGAAAAGCTCCACCACTTAAAATAAACAGTCAACATTAAATCATTCTCAATAGTTTATCAGTTTGGGTCCACATTGGACAACGTCTGGGTCCGGGTTCGCCTATTAGTGACCCCTGTTTTAGAACCTATATGCTCCAATATGGTCAGTGGAGACACTGGACACAGTGATGGACATGTTAATGCAATGTTATTTATTCACTGTGTTGCACTATATCCAACTGAACAAAACTAAATATGCTCTCTTTGTGGAACAGTGGAATACAAATGAGCCTTATGATCCATCTCAGCATTGGTTCAGTCCATGTAACACAATACAAGATCATGTACAAGCAATATTATATTAAAGTGGTGGCAAACATCATGATACTGTAAGATAAATCCAGTTAGAGAACTGAAAGTGGAAGGCTACACGTCAACTTCATTAGATACACCTCCTTGTATCCAAACACACTGTCCATGTTATCAGTTCCATTTATCATATAGGAGCACTTTGTAGTTCTTTCACTTTTGTTATTATTATTCGGAACGTGGGTCATTCTCAGCACTGCAGTGACAATAACATGGTGTGCTAGTGTGTGTGTGTGTGCTGGTATGAGTGGATCAGACAAAGCAGTGCTGCTGCTGGAGTGTTTAAACACCTCAGTGTCACTGCTGGACTGAGAATCGTCCACCAACCAAAACTATCCAGACAACAGTGTCCTGTGGGCGGCGTCCTGTGTCCACTGATGAAGAACTAGAGAACACAAACTGTGCAGCAGCAGATGAGCTACTGTCTCTGACTCTACATCTACAAGGTGGACCAGCAAGTAGTAGGAGTGTCTAATAGAGTGGACAGTGAGTGGACACTGTGTTAAAACACTCCAGCAGCAGCACTGCTGTGTCTGATCCACTCACACCACCATGTCAGTGTCACTGGAGTTCTGAGAACGATTGAAGAACAGAGTAATAAAGTATACAGAGAATCAGAAGAACTACAGTCTATAAGTGTAGCTCCTATATGGTCAGTGGAGCTGATAAACTGGACAATGTTATTTATTCAATGTTCTACACCGTGTTAAGTCTAGCCACTGAAACTAAACTAAATATCCTCTCTTTTTGATGATATCAATGTCTGATATACTCAGACAAGCATTTTGTGACATGATGGGTCTGTCTCAAAACCTAGTGAGATACCTTGTTCCCGCCCACTGCATGTGACCGATGGTTTAGCTGGTTGCTAAGATACCAGCCGGCATCCAAAACAAAAGCCCAAAGCTTAAAAATCAGCTAGAATAAATGCTAATGGCTCGAGTCTAAAACTGTAAATGGTGAAGGACTCGTTACATAAAATACTTGTTGATAATAAAATACTGTTTTGTGTGATTATATGACCAGAAACACATTAAAACTCCAGAGAGAATCAAAATAACTCACATTTTAAAACCACTTCACTGCTCGTAGATTAGCCTGTGTTGCATCATGGGATTGTCTTAGCGGCTGAGGAAGCGTTCGATGCTTCCTTAAAATCAGGTCTAAATAAGGTTCCTCAGTAGACAGCATGTTTAAGGTATGTAAGAATTGGGACAGTCTACATGTCGGGAGCGCATACTATGGTGTAAAATGCTGCCTATGTAGGAGCTCACTAGGTTTTCAGACAGACCCGAGGTGACCATGAAGATCAATGCTGTCATCACCACCCCCCAAAACCCCAACTGATTCTCTTCTATTGGTTTAAACATTTTTAACCAAAAGCAAACCATGTATGCAATGAGATCCATCTTTGCTTGTGTTTGAACTACGGTTCATGCAAACATGGATTCCTGCAACACTTTTAGAGTCTGCTGTGACCTTAAATCAGGGATGTATACAGAAAACAGAAATTTGACAGTGTTTGATGGAGAAAGATTGTGTTAAATGATCAGATTTAACGCTCTACCTGTTTGTATAGGTTGTGACCTCAGTCGGGTCTTGACTGAGAGACTGTGTGTACTTCTCAGCCGCCTTCTTGTGCTCTCCTTTCTTCACAAGAGCGTTACCCTCCTCCTTCAGAACTCTGGCCTTTTTGACATCGCCAACCTCTGGGAATCAGAAAAAATTCAAAGACACGACACATCAGAAATGAATTAGCCAATTGAAAATGTGTCATTCAACCGGTTTCCCAGGAGATAATTAAGCCTAATTCCAGGCTACACAGGATTTTAAAAAGAAATGCTTCACTGGAAGAAACACACAGTCCACAGCTTATTCTCTGTCTGGGAAACCAGCAGTAGATATGTCCGAAAGTTTCCAGACAGCACTTCTAATGAGGAAATTCTCTGGAGTGAGGCAGCTCCATCCAATAGCACAGAGACGAATTGGAGCGATCCAGAACTGATTCATCCAACATAAGTACTGGACCTCATTTATGCTCTTGTGAATGCTGAATGCAATCTTTTGATCTACAACATCTTTTGTAGGAACAGTAGAGGCTGCTGCTGTAAAGAGTGTCAAACTCACTAATATAAACTCACTAATATTTTTCCCTTCTTAAGAAAATGTTGCTGTCTACAAACATTTGGACAAATTAGTACAAATGTAGATCTTAACAGAAAAAAAAGAAGCAGCTTTTACTTTGAGTGCCGTTTTCCTTGACCGCATTCTGCTGCGCTGGGACGTTTGAGCTTGCAGCTTGTAGTAGCTTCTCCTTCACCGCCAGGGGAACAGTGGGGATCGGAGGAAGCTTCTCACGCCAAGATGGTCCATCCATGTCCATCAGAGCCTTTGACATTCTACAAAAACATAAATACGATTATTTAATAATAATTATCTTAATTATCATAGTGATGATCATATGATTTGTAAACATTCCAGTTTCAGTTTGCACTATAATTCTTTTCTTTTTGAATATGATGCATTCAGGATATTCATTCCATTACCAATGAATTCTCCATATTCTGAGTCACAGCCTATTCTACAGCTCTGTTCATCACTCTACACACATCTAATAATTCTACTCCTTCATTTAGTGCACCTGACCTGTTCAGAAAAGCCAATAAAAATACATGTATCTGCGACCACATTGCTTTAATATTACTGAACAGTGTAAGAGGTGTAAGAAAATATTGAAATATCGGGATATTATGTTTTGTGATGCTGCATCCATTCTCAAAAACATAGTATCGATGCACACATTTCTGACAGAATCATTGTTGTGTTTACATCTCTAACCACTAGCTGGCAGTGTTGTAATCAATTTTCAGCTCCACTCCAACATTAACAGGCAGCACAAGGGCGCAATGCTACTGTAAGCATTGACAAACCTGTTCATATAGTGGTGTGTTTTAATAGTAGGATTTGACCGCTGTATAACAATATGTATTGTATCCAAGACTGCAGCTATCGATTATTTCAGTAATCGAGTATTCTAGGGATTATTCCATCAATTAATTGAGTAATCAGATAAAATATATTTTTTAAAAAGTAATAACAAATATATAAGATAAAATAAGACAGGTTTCTTAACATTTATTGCTTAAATTGCATATAGTACAGTTTAAAAGAAAACATTTTAATAATTACTATTATTTAAATTTATTACTAGACCTATGTATCATACTGTAAGTTCACAAGACTGACTACTGTACACTTATTTACTATACTTAAGCTTGTCCTACACTTGCTGATCCAAACAAACTAATCTGAATATTCTTGCTGTACTGGACTTGGTGCATTTTAGGCTCCAAATTGCTACAAACACCACCTGATATTTAGTCTGCTGTGTATTTTATGCATCACTGGGAGGGGAAAAGTATGTGTGAGGGGTGTATGTTCTTGTGAGGGTGTGTTTGTTTGTAACTATAATCAAAACGGTAATGTGAAAGTTCAGGCTTTTATTTTTTGTGGTTGTGTTCTGAAGCAAAGCTTAGATCATTTACAGACATAACTCGTTATCACACAGACTTACGTTCTTAACTAGTCATTACATATAACCACAACTAACATACATGCTTTACTAGCCTTCATCTCAACTCACCATCACACTGATTGAAGCTAAATGCTATCGTTTCTGTGTGTCTCTCCGCTCTGTAGACTGGACGTGTAGACGGACTGTTTCTGCTCAGATGCTTAAACACTGGTGTCGTGCTCGTCTAGCGATTACCGTAAAACTTAGACTCGCTATCAGTTTGCTGGGAAAGCTCAGCTTGCTTTCTGAAGTTAGCTTCTTATTTAAATACTCCGTTCCACCTTAAATGGTATAGAAGTTACATTCCGTCGCCTCTAACTGCTGCAGTATTTAAGGTTCAGGTTGGCGCTCAGTAACGGCTCCCTCGGCTAGTTCGGGTTTACAGTAGACTTTGTACACTGTGTATGGTTTTCTCTGACCCGTCTCTTCTGTTCATCTCTCATTATTCTCTCTCTCTTTCTCTATTTTGCAATCTGCGCCATCAAACCACATCTTCTTCGTGTAACCTGGCAACACCGTAAGCGCGCAAAGTCATCCGTGCAAAACAGTGCGCTGTGTATATTATTGTATGGACTAAACGAATCTTCGAGGCAAAGAATTTGCTTCAAAGATTTTTTGTAATTGAGTTACTCGAATTCCTTGAGGAATCATTTCAGCCCTAATTGTATTGCCACATACTTGCCCATACACAGCCCTACTGAACACAGTAATTCAACCTTTTGACCGTCAGCATACTTTCCAGTAGGAGTGAAATTGGTGGCCTTATAAATAAATAGCAAGATATTTTATTTTAATTTTATCACACCTACTTCCAATTTATGAGGCTTAATTCTTAACAACCTACCAACATGACTCGGTTCAGCTTAGCAGGTGATCTTATTCTGGCTGAACTATACATGTCCTCTCAAAACCACAACAAGAGTTTGAGCGTTGGTGCTTAATAACACCTACCTGTTGGTGCCATCATGAGCTGCTTGTATGTTGCAGTCTATCTGAAGTGCTGTTTTATAGTCGACATAGGCTTGTCTATATCTCTCGTTAGCCTCATAAGCTGCAGCACGACGAAGCAAGGATTTGATCCCAAACGGCACCAGCTCCAGAGACCTGTTAGAACAAATTCACAGTGAACAGAACTTCTTCAGGTTGATGATGTTCCAAGTAGCTACAATGAGCTTTACCATATATATATATATATATATATATAGCACAGCATTAACATACAGGCTAAGTGTGTAAGCAGTCAGTCCCACCCAACATTCATTCATTCGTTCAAAGTAAATCACTTTCTGATGCGGTGTGTACGTTATTTAGGTGTCGAAGCTGTACTGTATGTCAAAAGTTTCCAGACAGTTGTTCTAGTGAACAAACTCTTCATTTTAGAATTACCGCTGGCGTCTACAAACTTCTGGACACATTCCGTGCGTCCGAAATCTCCTACTAATCAGTAGGTAACGGATTAGAGTCAGTACGTACTGCTCGAGCCCAAAGACTAGTAGGTCATTTCAGTAGGCGAGTTTTAGTAGCCACACAATCTCAGACGTACTAGATCCACCATATTACCAGCGTCTTGTGACGCAAGGCGTCAGACCACCACCGTAAAAGTCCTGCTATTCATTTAAAAGCTCGTTTACTGACAGATTTAGATCTTTTTTCTCTGAGTATGTACTCAGATAGTGTGGAGCTGTAGATCAGAGAAGATGAAACGGGAGGAATGTAATCATTGTTTATCTCAGCAGTAGCGCTAACTTCTGTAGCGGCAGTTCACTAGCAGTAGCTACGTACACACAGCCAGCATAACGCTTTTCACTGTTTTTTGCCTCCACTTTGAATTAATCCGCGTGGCTCCCGATTCAGGAGGTCATCCGGGTACCGTTCGCCTACTACTCAATGCCTACTGAGTATTCATACTAGCCGCAATCGCCTACTGATTACACTACTGAGTATTAGACAAGTAGGTGATTTCGGGCATACCCATTGTGTCCAAGATACCTGTTGAAATGACCCAAATCCCAAAAACAGCAATGTACGGTCAGATAAACGGTCTAACTACTACAGGAGAGTGGCTGTCCTCCGCATACTTACACTGAGCAGTCCTTAATGCATTCACTGCAGTTCCCATCCTTCAAGTAACTGGCTGCCCGATTTGAATACAAAATACTCAGATCCTCTGGGTTCTTCTGACCTGCCAATGGAAATGACATAGTTACAGGTTACGGTTCATCAAGATGCGCCCACTCTGGACCAAGTACACAGTTTACATAGGCTTTATAATTAAACTGCTTTACAATTAAAGCAGTTAAATAAAATCTTGGACTATAGACATGCAGATTTATTTGGTTTGTAACTCTGATGGTGAAATAAAAATCTTACCAAATCAAACCAGAATACATCATGTATCAGAAAGCATCATAATATATTAATATATTAACATCTAAGAACTGATTGCCCAAACAGTTTAATATGTATTTAAGGAAATACCTCAGCAGTTAAGAAGGGGATTTTCTTTTCCTTGATACTTTTCAAAATCGCCACCCTGAATTAGTTTTTTTTTTTTTAACTATTCAACTTGGAATTCAATCCGGTGGAATTCCCCTTCAAGTCAATATTGCATTATCTCATAGTATTAGTTTGCATCAGCTCAATAAATGAGCCTGTGCTCCCTGAGTGCTGCTGCTCTACAATAATAATAGGACCCCTTATGAACACAACAGCTTTGACTGAACTGTTTCTTCTATTTTCTTGTCTTAAAATGACACCAAAAAGAAATTTACATGGTTAAATTGCCAGAAAACAAATTCTAAAATGCAAACCTACTGTTAACTATTTAGTTTGTTCTAACAAAACAGCCAAAACCTGAAATTATATACACTGCAGTTAACTGGCAGGTCCTGGACACCATCAGTAGAGTTCACAATATATAATTCAAAAGCTGACCAGAACTATGATACTTATTATCACTTATTACTGATATATAAATATAATCATTAAAACTGAAAAGGCAGGTAACACACTGTCTAGCACACATACAAGCCTGAGCTGAGACAGCGAGCTCCAACAGTGTCTCTGGACAGTATTTGCTTAAGGTGGCGTGAGGGAATGTGAGATCATTATACTCAGCAGATAAGCTGAGCTACACCGTTTCTAGGGACATAAACAAATATCCACAACCACTGACCAGTCTATAAATAATTTATAATTATAATATTTATTATATAAAATATTTTTAACACTATTAAACATGTTCTATTATTAATGTAATATTTGACTTGAGATTCTGGTTAAGAGGAATTTAAGGTCATTTCACAGTAAATAGTCAGATTTATTCTCACAACACAATTATTTGACACTACGTTGGTACAATAGTGCTCGTTCTACTGTAAGTAAAAATGAATAACATGTGAAGGGAACGTCTGCAATTTTCATTCCTACCCGAATTGAACCCAACTGTCAGAGCTACATGATTGATGTTCATCTTTAAACAAGGCTGGCTATCCTATTCGCCAGAGTCTTCATCTAATGTTCCACCTTAAACACTGCAGCTTGTACAGACGCCTGGATGTAACCGCAGCACCATTTAAGGTGGAACGGAGAATTCCCAAAACAAGCTGCTGAACCTCAAACATCTTTAACAGGATCCTGAACAACTTTAACTTTGTAGTCTGAACATCTCACTCCAGACAGTTTCTCCAACACTCGGAGCAGCTTCAGCTCAGCGTTCAACACTGAAGAGACTGAAGAGACGAGCAGCTCCACCTTTATTAGCACCACAACCTCAACAGTGACTGTAAGTAGCAGCCATGCTGTGTGAGTGGATCACTGTGTGCTGGTTGAAGCAGATCATCTTAAACTGAAAGTTTCACAGAGACACCTTTAATCTACTTTGTGTTTGATGTCCAGATGAAAGCGAGTAGCTAGTACAGGTAACACTAGATACTAGCAGCTCCACATTACTAACATAGCTAACTAAATAGCATGAGGACGGAGTTTATTTACACAGAGGTTAATGTTATTTAGTCTATATGGCTTGTTTGATCATCACATTGTCTCACTGTAAACCAGCCAATCAGAGCATAGCTCTTTAAATTATTCATGAGCTCAGCAGCAAAGGCAGCTTGTTTCATCCTAAGGCCAAATCATAGGGTGTAAAACCACATCTGGGTAACCGAACTCACACATACCTTCTATGTAGAAATCCACAACCATTAAAAATACTGAATATATATATTCTACAAATAAGATTAACAGCACTCAGGAAGCACGGGCTGATTAACTGCATTAATACCGCCATATACTTAGAAAAACATTGAGGTTTTATTAGTATTGCCCAGCTCTACTTATCTGCTCCTCAGGCGAATATAAACCTGACCAGCAAGCTAACTGGCCACCCACCAAAACTGTTCCTCTTACCTGATTTTTCTAATAAGTTGATGGCTTGGCTGTACAGGGACGCAGCCTCTCCATACTGTCCGGTCTTAAAGCACTCGTTGCCAGCTTGTTTTACTTCTGCCCAAGACTGGGAGCGCCGCTTCTGGGGCATTTTTGATTTTTATCAGACTAACACAGCTGCAAAAGATGAAAACAAATGATTAAGGTTAGCTGGCTAGATGTTTGGTCTACTGATTAGCTTCTTATTTGAACTCCAAGTTCTACCGTAAATGGTACACCAGTTACTTTCTGGCGCTCAACTAAGGTTGTCTTCTTAATAGAACACCCCGTTCCACCTTAAGTGGTGTAGCAGTTACATTATTTCGCTCACTAAGGTTGTCTTCTTAATAGAATACCCTGTTCCACCTTAAATGGTGTAGCTTCTTTCACTCAACTAAGGTTGTCTTCTTAACAGAATACCCTGTTCCACCTTAAATGGTGTAGCAGTTACATTCTGGTGCCCAAGTAAGGTTGTCTTCTTAATAGAATACCCCGTTCCACCTTAAATAATGTAGCAGTTACATTCTGGTGCTCAACTGAGGTTGTCTTCTTAACAGAATACCCTGTTCCACCTTAAATGGGGTAGCTTCTTTCACTCAACTAAGGTTGTCTTCTTAATAGAACACCCCGTTCCACCTTAAGTGGTGTAGCAGTTACATTATTTCGCTCACTAAGGTTGTCTTCTTAATAGAATACCCTGTTCCACCTTAAATGGTGTAGCTTCTTTCACTCAACTAAGGTTGTCTTCTTAATAGAATACCCTGTTCCACCTTAAATGGTGTAGCTTCTTTCATTTAACGAAGGCTGTCTTCTTATTAGAATACTCTGTTCCACCTTAAATGGTGTACCAGTTACATAAATTCTGGCGCCTCAGGCTTCTTATTCGAATTCCCCGTCCCACCTTAAATATTCCAACAGTTACATTCTGGCGTCTCGTTTTGCTGGAAAAGCTCAACTGCTTGCTTTCTGAACTTAGCCTCTTACTCCAATTCCCCGTTCCACCTTAAATGGTGTAGCAGTTAGATTCTTTCACTCAACTAAGGTTGTCCTCTTAATAGAATACCCTGTTCCACCTTAAATGGTGTAGCTTCTTTTACTCAACGAAGGCTGTCTTCTTATTAGAATACTCTGTTCCACCTTAAATGGTGTAGTAGTTACATTCTGGCTCTCAACTAAGGCTGTCTTCTTAGTAGTATACCCTGTTCCACCTTAAATGGTGTAGCAGTTTCATACATTCTGGCACTCAACTAAGGTTGTCTTCCTAGTGGTATACCCTGTTCCACCTTAAATGGTGTACCAGTTACATAAATTCTGGCGCCTCAGGCTTCTTATTCGAATTCCCCGTCCCACCTTAAATATTCCAACAGTTACATTCTGGCGTCTCGTTTTGCTGGAAACGCTCAAGTGCTTGCTTTCTGAACTTAGCCTCTTACTCCAATTCCCCGTTCCACCTTAAATGGTGTAGCAGTTAAATTCTGGAGCCCCAGGCTTCTTATATGAATTCCCCGTCCCACCTTAAATATTCCATCAGTTACATTCTAGAGCTTCAGTTTGCTGGAAAAGCTCCACTGCTTGCTATCTGTAGTTAGCCTCTTATTAAATTTCCCCACTCCACCTTAAATGGTGCAGCAATTACGTTAACTGCTGCACCCTTTAAGGTGGAACGGAGAATTCGAATAACAAGCTAACTCCAACCACGTCTTTCTTCAGGGTTACGCTCGGCTACAGCGTTAATAAAACACATGTTTTGTTATTGTGGTAGTTTCTTACCTGTAAGGAAGCAGAAACGGGATGAAATACGAACTACAAACTAACAAGTCTACTCATTAACTAACTGCAGGCTAGCGCTAACGTAGCTAACGTTAACGCCGGTGTGAAACCGAAGTCTAAGAAAAACAAACAGCTTTTCTGGCGCCGTCTTTTGCACAAAATAACTAAACTTCTCCCAAATAACCAACTAACTCGGACTATAGACCGCTAATCTTCAACTCCCGTCTTTTATTCTTGCTCTGGTGAAGGAAGCCGTTTGCCCCGACAGCCTAGTTCATACAGGAAAGTGCTGGAAAACGCGGCTAGCTAAGTTAGCTCGCTGCTCCGGCGCAGATCAGCACGCTTACCGGCTCCGGGTGTCAGATTTCAGTTTCAGTTCTGAACTCGGAGGATACGGTTTCTCTCCTGCTGCTATTTCAGGAGCGGACAGACCGAGAGACTGACTGACTGACTAATACAAGAGCACAGCGAGTCCAAAAGTGGTCTAATGACGAAATTCAGCTAATCTGAGATGTACTACAGCAAAATACCACCTTAAAAATCAGAACCTGATTATTGAATTGCTGTGCTGTTGTTTTAAGACGCCATGTCATTATTTAAAGATGCTAAGTCCATTTTTGAGATATTATCTCATGCTTGTGAGGTGTCATTTATTTTTTCCAAGATGCTAAGTCATTATTTTCAGATACTAAATAATTCTGGAACGTTTATAATATGTTGAGATGCTAAGTTATTATTTTAAGATACTATCTTATTGTTTTAAGATGCTGGGTCAAATTTTGAGGTATTATCTCATAATTTTGATGTGCTACGTCATTATTATAAGGTACAAAATCATTATTTTAAGATACTATTTTGTTTTTTTCAAGATGCTGAGTCATTATTTTCAGATACTAACTCATTCTGGTATGTTTATATTATGTTGAGATGCTAAGTTATTTTTTAAGATACTATCTCATTGTTTTAAGATGCTGGGTCAAATTTTGAGGTATTATCTCATAATGTTAATGTGCTACGTCATTATTATGAGGTACAAAATCATTATTTTGAGATACTATTTCGTTTTTTTCAAGATGCTGAGTCATTATTTTCAGATACTAAATCATTCTGTGGTACGTTTATATTATGTTAAGATGCTAAGTTATTAATTTAAGATACTGTCTCATTATTTTAAGACGCTAGGTCAAATTTTGAGGTATTATCTCATAATTTTGATGTGCTACGCCATTATTATGAGGTACAAAATCATTATTTTGAGATACTATTTAATTTTTTCTAGATGCTAAATTATTACTTTCAGATAATAAGTCATTATTTTGAGATACTATCTCACTATTTTAAAGATGCTGTGTCATTATTATGAGCTGCTAAGCCATTATTTTGAAATACTATTTATTTTTTCAAGATAGTAATTAATTTTGAAATACTAAGTCATTTAGTGATATTATTTTAAGATGTCATTATTAAGAGCTGCTAAGTCATTATTTTGAGATAAAGTTCTCATTAAGATTAAAGATGTTCATTATACTCTCATTAAGAGTCTGTTTTTGAGACATTATTTCGTCATTTTAAGAAGCTAATACATTATTTTGAGATACTATTTCGTTTTTCTCAAGATGCTGAGTCATTTTAAGATGCTAAGTCAATTTTTGAGGTATTATCTCATAATTTTGACATGCTACATCATTATTATGAGGTACGAAATCATTATTTTGACATACTATTTAATTTTTTCTAGATGCTAAATTATTACTTTCAGATAATAAGTCATTATTTTGAGATACTGTTTCGTTTTTTTCAAGATGCTGAGTCATTTTAAGATGCTAAGTCATTCTCATTTGTCTGATGTACCTTCTCAGTATGTTGAGATGCTAGGTTATTATTATAAAAAAACCAAATAATCTTTTTACTTTTTTCAGGATATTTTGTGCCAAATTCATTTTAAAATATTATAATTACATGGGTAAATGTTATGCAGGGTATTGAGTTAGTTATTAGTCATTATTATTTGGATATCGGACGCACTATCAGACGGGCTGCTCTTCACTCCGCCCTTGTTTTCGCTTCGCTTTTATTTTGTCCCTTGCCGCGCGCTGTAGTCAGGCCTCAGCCCTCGGAGCGCTAGTGTTCAGCTGCGGACGTTTTCAGTGAAGGTCGTGAAGCGAACAGGTAAGTTAAATTAGTCTTTTATTATCTTTTACATGTTCAAATGTCGTAGGTTAGAATGTCTGCACGCTAAACATATTCATGCCACATTTTGGGCAGCATTTCGAGCTAAAAAAAATGGACTAAAAGTCGTTAAATACTAGTCGAGTACGCGCTTTCTGTCAGCGGTTAGCGTGTAGGTCCTTCCGTTAGCCTAGCTGGCTAACGTAGCTGTGTTTATTTTTTAATTCATTAATTTATTTTTTAACATACAGCCTATACTCACTTAAAAATACACAACTCCGTCCTATAGGGTAGCTGGTTATAGTTATTATTTTTATTATTTATTTGCTGGTAACTGCTAGTAGTAGCTAAGGCTGCTAGGCTAACCGCAGCTAACATTGGCTGTATATGTAATATTTACTAAAGCGAGCAGAGACAGCACATCTACCTGTTTTGAGTAGAGTTCGTATCTTAACGTAAATTATAATATTTGGGTCTAAGTAAGTCTGTAAGTAATGATCGTAATGCAGGGTTAAGGTAGTCGTGTGACATTACAGCCTCCATTCAGAAGTGGTCAGTACTGCACGTCAACGTCTGCAGGTTAAAGTGACTCGCGTAATAAACTATATGTATTGAGTAGTTTGGAGTTTTTTTCACAGTACATATATTCTCCTTGGCGTTTAGTCACCTTATGATCGCCCTTCAATGCTTCATCCCTTATAAGAGCTGCGTTTCTGATTTTACTGTCTCCAGATATTTCAGCATGTCCCTCCCCAAGCCTGTGATGAGAGGTCTCCTTGGCAAGAGGTTGAGGTTTCACTTGCCCATTGCTTTCACACTGGCCATCGTGGCTGCTGGTGCATTCAAGGTCAGTTGTGTCGTGTTGATAGAGTTCAAACCCAGCATCATTGATATCAGCATTGGGAAGTTCTTTTCTGTTTTTTTGATGACTTCTTCTAACCCAGTTCGCAGTAACGGAGCCCCGGAAACAGGCTTATGCTGACTTCTACAAGCAGTATGATGCCATGAAGGAGTTCAATGCCATGAGGGAAGCAGGTGTTTTTGAAAGTGTGAGGCCCTCTGGTGAATAAAGTGAGTGTCCTGCTGTTTGACCACATTAAAATACACACAAGACAGTCATCTGGATGTACACAGCTAGAAGTTTCAGTCACAGATTATGTTTAATTACAGATACATTGGTCTGCTCTAATGTTTGTGGTACAGCTACCATTCCAGATATGCATCAATGCATATATAGCCACTAAAACCAGTTAAAAGGCAAAATAATTTAAAGCAATGCCGTAGAGTTCTACTTAGCATGTTTGCATTATGTATTCATATATCCTTAAATGTTCTTTTTGTACAATTCATTCAGTCTCTCACTGGCTCCTCCCCCTACAGGTGATTTCTACCTCTGCATTCCTGGTCTGTTTCCTGCACCTTGGCTATTGGATGTGAACATACAAATAAACTATTCAGAAATTCTGTCCTACTGCAATGGCTTTTTGGAACCTCCGTGTAAAATAAAATGGTTTTTGACCCTCCTACACACGTTTGGCCACTTAATCCTTTGGCCTCTGTTCAGATTACATTTAAATACAAGATGAGGTGGGGCATTTTAACAGTGGTTAGAATTGTAAAAGTACACATGAAGCTTTAAAAAGTCTTAATTGTGATCAGAAACATAAAACTGTTGTACTGAGTAATGTTGAAATAATGAATATGGAAGTTTATTTAATTCTAAGAGAGCGCTGCAAAACATGGATCAAACTATTGCAGTTTGTCTTCTAGTATTTTGGAGAAGATGGGACAAGCAGGCATGATTAAAGACTAGCCTGAATCATTTTGACAAACTCATTGTTAGGTCATGCAAATACCTTTTTAATTATTAAAATTGTGATTCATTAAAATTTGTCTTAGCTGGCCTGGATAGTAATTCAGACATCTGGTTATTAAAAGACTCACCTGCATATTGTAGCTGTCCAAAGAAAAACAAGCATCTCTGTTTTTGTCAATTTTTTGACCCTGACAGCTGTGCGTCAAAATAGCTTGGAAATCTGGTTCCATAGACTTACATAGAAAGTAAAGACAGTTTTTGGCCTCTCCTGTATTTTTTTCATTGGACAGTGACGATATCATACATGGCCTTCTGTGGAAAAAACAACATTCCAATTACCTGAATGTCTAATAAAGATGTTACGCTGTCCCAATTTTCGTGGCCCAGCAGTAACATATACACATGTGTATATTTTATCAGTCTAATTCGTTAGTTTTGTTCTTAAATGTGCCCGTATTGCTTTTCCATCAACGTGGGCTGCTTTTCAGATCCAGATGAAGTCTAATCCTGTATTTTTATTGGTTTAATTATTCTGGTCTTTAGTCTAACACTAGGTTATACGTATCTGGGAAACGGCCCCAGAGGGTAGCATATTCATTTCTGTGTATATTTAATAACAACGTAATGCTCAATAACAAAGTGGAATTTTGCCATTTTTTTTAATTTCTGCACAACTGAAAGATGTAAACAAAGTGATTCAGAGTGTTTTAAGCATCAGAACTGTTCTCAGTGAAGGTCAATGGAACCAGACTTCAACCCCCCCCCTTAGAAAGTTAACATATAAATTGTATGATGTGCTGCGTTGTTTTAGAGTATTATGGGATAAGATTTTGGTCTGTAGTTCATTATCAACATTCTATATGAAAACTCCATATGAAGACACCGGTAAGTCCACTGGTGATTTATAAATAAATAAATAATATGTCTACATGTGTGTTGTGGATGTGGAGACCCCTGGTACCAATCTCCACCAGAGTGTTCTGGTGTGAAATGGACCACTCTTAAATTTACATTTCAACCTCAGACCTAAGCACCACCAGTTTACAGTGGTGGTGAATGGAACCAGACAAGCGTTCAATGCCTCTAAAAGCTACCTCACAGAACGTTACTACGTGATATGGTTATGAATACACTGCCTGATCTCTGAGACAGTGTTTCAGCATTAAATATTTTATTTAAAAGAACTATGCTATTTTTTACAATCAGTTAATAGCGGAGGGATATGTGCTCAGTGTTGTAAGGCAAAATAGTCTGCAAAGACAATCTATTTTTCCAGATATAGAACTATTTTAACACTATCGAGATTGCAGATACATACCCAGAAGGTGTGTAAGTTAAATTTTTTAGATAGTAAATAAAGTTACTATATTTATGTAGACATGGAGACCCCTGGTTCCCATCACCATCACTGTAAAGAAATTGGCAAGTTTCTCTTTACATTTAATTATTTCACATCACACCACCCTGAATGACTTTGTTTACCATTCAAAGAATATGCACTATTTTGAAAAGTCGGTGGAATTCCCCTTTAAGGCAGTCAAAGACTTTTAATGTGAAGTGTCTTCTTCCGTCTATCTAAGTGCCTCACGCAAGCGCCGGTCGCATGATCTATCGGGGACCAGCGATCCCGAAACCATGTGGATCGATTTCAGTACTTGTTTACAAGTCACGCCATCCGCGTGCGCCTCCTGTGGACACTGTATGTATATCAGCGGAGCTGTGGTGCGCTTGAAGAACGTAGACCTGCGATCTGCATATCATGCGCGCCAACACTTATCGGCACAGACATGATTTGGAAATCTACGAAACGGCACCGCGGCCATTATTTTTGAGGCGAACGGAAGTTGTTGTCGAACTAACTTCAACGTGTAGCAACATCGAGACATTTTAAATATCCAGCAGTGGCCTGGTTCGTCTTCGCTGCTGTCAAAAAACCACACTGTAAATAATTTTATATTTTAAGTGGTTTGTACAGCTCTGTGTGGCCGCGTGGTAAGTCGCCGCTTCTTGTGTAAGTTGTTAAGTTAGTTAGCTCAGTGGCTAATTGCTCCCCTCAGGCTAACACTAGTTAGTGTCGGATACAAACCAGGCCTTTGTTAGTTGGTCAGCTATCTGTGCACTTGAGCTGTTCAAGCTGGGTTTTTTATTTAGTTGTGGTCGAATTTTAAAGCCATACGAAGCCAGACATTCATTGGTACTCTAGCTAGACAGCTAGCTGAGTTTATAATCAACATTAGCTACGATAGCTGTGTCTGTTTGTGTTGGAGCGGCTAACGTTAGCCAAATAACGGCTTACTGGAAAAGCTCATGTGCTTGCTATCTGAACTTTGCCTCTTATTCTAATTCCCCGTTCCACCTTAAATGGTGCAGCAGATTCATTCTTGTGTCTGAGGCTTCTTATTCTAATTCCCCGTTCCACCTTAAATGGTGCAGCAGATTCATTCTTGTGTCTGAGGCTTCTTATTCTAATTCCCCGTTCCACCTTAAATGGTGCAGCAGATTCATTCTTGTGTCTGAGGCTTCTTATTCTAATTCCCGGTTCCACCTTAAATGGTGCAGCAGATTCATTCTTGTGTCTGAGGCTTCTTATTCTAATTCCCCGTTCCACCTTAAATGGTGCAGCAGATTCATTCTTGTGTCCGAGGCTTCTTATTCTAATTCCCGGTTCCACCTTAAATGGTGCAGCAGATTCATTCTTGTGTCTGAGGCTTCTTATTCTAATTCCCGGTTCCACCTTAAATGGTGCAGCAGATTCATTCTTGTGTCTGAGGCTTCTTATTCTAATTCCCCGTTCCACCTTAAATGGTGCAGCAGATTCATTCTTGTGTCTGAGGCTTCTTATTCTAATTCCCCGTTCCACCTTAAATGGTGCAGCAGATTCATTCTTGTGTCTGAGGCTTCTTATTCTAATTCCCCGTTCCACCTTAAATGGTGCAGCAGATTCATTCAGATAATTATCACTCACTGTCTCAAATATGACTTGCTGTCTCTTAATAATGGGAGAAGTTTCTCATAATTAAGAGATGTTAAGTCATAATTGTAAGGTAGCAGGTCGTTATTGTACATACTTGGTAATAACTAAGGTATAAGTAAGATAATATAATATAATGAGAGTTTTGTCAAATTTTTATTTTATTTCATCACTTGATCATGACAGGTGTTGTTTTATATTGTGTAAACATTTCATGATGAATGGGCCAATAGAAATGCTCCAAAATAGCTTGGAAAAAAATCTGGTTCCCTTGACTTATATGGAAAGTTAAGATAGTTTTTGTCCTCTCCTGTAAGGTTACAGCACTGTAAACAAGAGGTGTCCGGGTTCAATAAACAGCTTCAATACGGTAAAAAAAAAAAATCAAAACAGTGTCTTGCAAGGCTGCATGTTCTAGCCATCCATTGTAATATTGTTTATATTAAAAAAAAAAATATATATATATATATATATATGTATGTATGTATGTATGTATATATATGTATGTATGTATGTATATATAATTTTTTTTTTTTCCTTCTTTTTTTTTTAAACAACACTCAGCAAATTGCACATAATACAGCTACCGGCCAGGTCCTGGATATCGTCAGTACAGTGCACAACAACAGGGTGGTTCTATATTCTATTAGTATTATAGAGATAGACCTTCTATTGTCTATAAAATGTATTTTATATATATATATAAAGATGATCAGAATTACCTGTAAAGCAGTCTGTGACATTTAACATCCTGAGTTGGAATCAAAAAGAAAAACAAGCCCTAAACTACGCTTAACGTTACCTTCCTGCTAGTTCTGTTTGTTTAGGCTGAGAAATCCACACGCCACAATCAAATAATATAGAATAATAATACGTTCTTTGCATCGACACATCTCAACAGCGTGTTTGTTTGCATCTTTCGTCTGTTTTCTGCTGGAAAGTGAATCAAATGAGCCGCTAATAAAATGTTGTCTGAAACTGTTCCTGATTATATAACCCAATACAGTGTTTTCTCCATTCTGCCAGAGCACGAACGTGTTGATAGCATGCCAGCCGCACAGTCTTGAAAGCCAAACGACTAACTGTCTGATAACTGTTGTGGCACAGCCAAGAGATATTAACCAACTCTTTTGGGCCAGAAATGGCTATTTTTACACGCACATACATAAATACATACATACATACCTATAGTCACAGTCCAAAAATATGTACCTCCATGTTTGTCGATTTTAATTTTTCTATGGGGTTATATCTTAGTAGTTAGTAGTAGATAGTTTCATTATGAATAGACCAATAGGAATTCTCCAGAATCACTTGGACAAAACTCTGTTTCCATTGACTTTACATTGAAAGTAAAGACAGTTGTTGATATAGGCCATGTTTCTCAGTATGAACATTAAAAATATAGTTATAGTAAGAATAAGATGAGAAAATGGCCAATACTGAAAGTTTATTTCCAAGTATAAACGACACACTGGCCATGTTGTGACTGAAAAGAAAGGGTCAGCAAATTTAGCTGGAGTCTGAAGAGAGTCTGAAGAGAGTCTGAAGAGAGTCTGAAGAGAGTCTGAAGAGAGTCTGAAGAGAGTCTGAAGAGAGTCTGAAGAGTCTGAGGGATATGAAGAGACTTTTACAAACATTAAATTGTGTGTGTGATCAATATCTCACACACACACACACACACACACACACACACCCCTACTTGCAAGACAAATAGAATGACATTGGGAAACGAGGCAGTACCTCAAAAAAAAGTGCTGTAGCAAAGTCCAGTGTACGTTATAGAGTCAGGGAGACAAGTTTAGTATAAAGCTGTAGCTGACAGTGTTTCTAAGGGCTAATATTTTTTTTCAAACTAACACTGAACATTATTTCTTCCTCGTGTCCCTCACACAGGTACCAGACTGGAGCAGCGAGCCGCATGCACCTGGAGTCTAAACCGGTCGCGTCTTCAAATCGGTCAGGTCCTTGAACGTTACTTAGGCCCCCTTCGTCCTGGCCCACACATGAACGCAGGATTCCTTCTCGGCTGCGCTGGGCGCCATGCCTGACCGGGATAGTGCCTACCTGGCAGGCGGCGGTGGGGGCGGCAGCGGGGGTGGTGTGGGCTCAGGGGTGGTGGGGGAGGACGGGGGAGCCGGCACGGGTTTGTCTGGAGGCGGCGAGGGCCGAGTGGGTGTCGGCGGAGGCGCAGCCGGCTGTGGCGGCGGCGGGTCTGGGGCCATGGGATGCGGCGGAGCCCTAGGTAACGGCCATAACTGCGGCGGAGCCGGCGGCGGCTTCGGCTCCGGCCTGGCGTTAGACGGCGTGTGCCGGGACTTCTTGCGCAACGTGTGCAAGCGCGGCAAGCGCTGCCGCTTTCGGCACCCGGACTTTAACGAGGTGCCCGACCTGGGCGTGCAGAAGAATGAGTTCATCTTCTGCCACGATCACCAGAACAAGGAGTGCGTGCGCGCCAATTGCCGCTTCGTGCACGGCTCCAAGGAGGACGAGGACTATTACAAGAAGACGGGCGAGCTGCCCCTCTGGCTGCGGTGGAAAGTGGCCGCGGGACTCGGCCTGTCGCCCACCGACCTCCCACAGAACCGGGGGGAGGCACCCATCTGCCGGGACTACCTCAAAGGGGAATGCCAGCGAGGCAACAAGTGCAAGTTCCGCCACGTGCGGAAAGACCATGAACACGAGGCCTCGCGGGTCGGCATGGGGGGCATGATGGGCGTCTCTGGTGGGGTGAGTGGGATGGTGAATGTGGGTGGCGTAGGAGTCGGGGGTGGCGGTGGGGTCTGTGGTGGGATGTCCGGGCTGGCTGGGGTAAGCGGAGGGAACCTGATGGGGATGGGAAGCCCTAATCTTGGAGGCTGCCGGGAGCAGGGCCTGTGCGGTGGGGGAGTAGGAGGAGGCTCAATAGGCAGCTGTCTCTCCGTGGGGGCTGCCGGCCAGCGGCGCTATGACAGGGGTCCCTGTTCAGTCTACGACCCGATCTTTGAGAACGGACTGTTTGAGGCTGGCCAGTTGGAGACACCCATCGACCACACTACTCTCCAGCTGAAGAGAAGACGACTGGAGGGTCTGCGTTTGGCTGAGGGTGCTGGTGCTGGGCATTATGACCTGGGGGTGCAGGCCACCCTAACAACCCGGCCGCTGGAGTACAGGCTCTTGGAGGAGGAGAACGCTTTGCTAAGGAAGAGAGTGGAGGAGCTTAAGAAACAGGTGAGGGAGAGAGATGCTACCATGATATTGAACTTCTATGATATTCCAGTGAGGTTTAACACATAATGTGAAGCTTCAGTATCAGTAAACAATGTATGGTTAGGATTTTCAATGCTGTCTAAGGTTCTACTCCACTCTTTATTCTTAAAATACCATGGTACAAACCTTCTGTGATCTTTCAAATCCTGGTCTCATTGGTTTCTCCGACTTTATTCATGCTATTTTCCATGACAACACTGGGGGGCCCATCTTTGTTTACTTTGTGTTAGAACTTCCGGTGCGACCGCGGATACGTTGATACTAATTACAAGCAAAACGACAACAAACATATAAAATGACTAGCCTAACATGTTCAGTTAGAGGGAGTCAGTAATTGGAAGAAGAGGAAAACTTGGCTTGAACAACAGAGTTACGAACACAGCACATAAAGAAGACCACCTGCATCTCTGGCTGAAGCTCTAAATTTAAAACCTCCACCCAAACCTCCATAAGCCTGCTCTTACCATTCTGTGGAGGAGAACCAGCACCAGAGCTTCCTTATCCAGAGAAATGTCTCGCTTATGAAGCTCAGAGGAAGCAGACGTGTCGGGTGCTGGTGAGTCTATCAGTTAAGTAACTGTTTTCTGATCAGTGTCCACCGCGCTAGGCTATCTGGACTGTAACTAACACCCACGCAGAGTGGCTCGGGCAGCTGGCTGGACTTGGGTTTAACCGGCTTTCAGAAATATAAACTCACCGTCTGTGTGTAGGAGGACACGCCCACCTTCCCACTGTGCAGGTACTGATACGCTTCAGTACTTTTTAGTTTTATTGCTGAACCGTCTACACCTTCCGAGAGTACAGAGTAATTAAACGTCTCCATAAGTAACCTCAGACCACCTTCTCATATCACCCACCCACTGTGTTATTAACCTCAGACCATCTTCTCATATCACCCACCCACTGTGTTATTAACCTCGGAGGAGACAGTGTTGTGACATTCTAACTTCTTACTGTCTCTCTGGTCTCCTCCCATGTAACTGTATTCATTTTGGTTAGCTGAGTGGAAGTTCTAACACAAAAGCGGAACAAACACACGCTTGAAATAGTAAATAGGCTCGCCTTCGTGTTCCATCTGGCCCATGTGATCCATCTGGTCAAGTCTAGATATCTTCTAGGCTTGGCAGTGATTCTCAGACAGCTCCTGCCCAAACCCAGCAGGATCTGCTGAGCTGTAAAGAACCCTGACCTTCCTGCAATCTCGGTAGCCTTCATTGGACCCATCTGTACACATAGGCTTCTAACAGACACCATAGTAAGTAAAAAGTGATTCACAACCGTTCTCTCTGGCTCTGAGACCACTGTGTTGTTGCTCCGACCCAGGCCATCAATTGTTTTAGCACAGCGTGATGTGGCTGATGCAGCCGTGACTCTACAGCTCACACAACCTTTCATACACAGCATCTGCACTGTGGACCTGTTCAGCTCCTCCAAGTTCTCACATTCTGCCTCAGAGAATGATGATGCTGCTGCTTCTTTGTGGAGCCATGCACAAAATCCTCTCTCGTGATGATTTCACTTGCAAAACTGAACTGAAAACGTCACACAAACCTTCAGCTTTCTATTGGCTGCGGTTCACACATGAGCAGTGCTTAATTTGTGCTGGATCTTGCTGGAACAAGATCCGGCACCTCTCATATTTCAGGTACCTGTGTTCCAGAACTTATTTATGTGGATCCATCACCTCTTTGACGTCACCAAAAGCTATTCGTTCAGTGGCATCTCTGAGATTTTATGGTTGCAGCTCCTCACTGCAGTCATTAAAGCTAAGATTATATTATTGTATAGATGCTACTATGTTAGATGGACACTTGAAGCACTGTTGTGTCTATGCGTTCCAGGACCTTTTGCCTCACTACCACTTGCTGGATCCCCCCACCTTTAGTGTTCCATTACCTGATGGTTTACAAATTAAGCACTGCACATGAGCCCCATGAGTTTCCTGGGTTGCGTATTGAGTCTGTTGTATATTGGTGTGTGAACTTGACCAGAGTTTGCATGTGTAAGCCCTTCGCATTTAAGTTGCAGCACAAGTGCATGCGTGAACGGTGCTGTTTATTCAGGAACAGATTGTTTTGTCTGCAGTTGTGCAGCCAAACCATAAATGATGTACATTTTCAAAAGGGAATCGATTTCAGAAGCGTCAGGTAGTCTGGGACTGATCGTATTTCTCTGTGATGTGGTTAGAAGGACCGGGTTGCACTCTCTGTGCCCCACTGTAATCACTTTGTCCTTGTGTTTTTTCAACTTTCCAGCCGAGCAAATTGTGTTACTCTTCTAGAAAGTCTCTGATTATATTCTACTTGTGATGGTCACTGAGCTGTATGCACAGTTTCAGTGCTATTTTCAAAGCAGGCATCCGTGGAGTGATGGTATCGTAATCACATCAGCTTCAATCAGCCAGCTATAAATAAGCTTATGCACAATGACTAGGGCTGTGTATTGGCAAGAACCTGGTGATACAGTATGTATTGTGATACAGCGGTCACTATTCAATATATCGTGATGTACTGCGATACTGCAAGCAAAGTGATACACTGAGATTTTTCAAACCCTACTATTAAAACACACCACTGTATGAACAGGTTTGTCAATGCTTACAATAGCATTGCGCCCTTGTGCTGCTTGTTAATGTTGGAGTGGAGCTGCAAATGGATTACAACACTGCCATCTAGTGGTCAGAGGTTTAAACACAACACACAATGATTCACTGTCTGGCAGGAATCTGTGTATCGATACTGTGTTGTTGAGAATCGATACAGTATCACCAAACATAATATCCTGATATTCGATATTTCAATATTTTCTTACACCCCTAATGGCAGCAGTATGATACATTTATAGAACAGAAAATGACTTTATTTAGTTTATTTAGACTGTTCATTCAGAATGTACTGAAGCTCCCAGTGAAGGGCACAAGTAAGCTGTCTGGTTGTGAGTAAAACGTAAAGTACACCTGTACTGTATGGGTGTCATAATCAAAGATGTAATGCTTGTTATCTAAAACTATAACCGCATCGCAGTATGTCAGAAAAATAAATCAAATAAATGTAAACAAGTTAACGCATCCTCTACAGAGAGCATAATTTAACACACGATAACTGCTTATTTGCTGAATTGAATCAAATTAGTAGAGGAAAAAAACATTACATGACACATTATATATTTTATGTTTTAGTTGTTTTCCAATATGTTAAGCAGGGCGATGTAGTGGTCATCACTGTGGCTTCATTGCAAGATGATCCAGGTTGGATCACCTGTCTATGGTGTACCCGGCCTTCACCCGAAGCTGGGATTGGCTCCAGCCGACTAGCGGGATAAGGATGATATCCTTAGATGGATATTTAACACAGCAAATGAGTAGTGTTGTAACTTCTTTACTTGAAGTGGGAGAGGTTCTGAGTTCAGCTGGCAACTGCACAGTCTTTTAGGCCTGCCTTCGTGTTTCACCTGACCCATGTGACCTGTCGGGCCAGGTCATCATCATCTGGACTTGGCCAGATTTCCTAGGGTTTCCTTGGGTTTCATTTTATGACGGTCATCTCCAGAATCTTATCGTTTAAACCTGTCCAGTAGAAAATGTAAGAAAATGTTTTAAATGAAACGAACTGAAAGGTAATAATTGATCTAGAGTTTTAAGAACGTACTGATATTCTTCTTGTCTCACGTCGCAGGTCTCCAACCTCATCGCCACCAATGAAGTCCTGCTGGAGCAGAACGCTCAGTTCCGCAGCCAGGCTAAAGTCATGACCCTCTCCTCCACCCCCGCGCCGTCCGAGCAGAATATGGCGCCCCCTGTGGGCTCTGTGAGTTCCTACAACCATGGCATCGCCCAGACCCACACCACCCTGAGCAGCGCCGGCCTCCAGCCGCGCCCCGTCACCCAGCAGGACCTGGTCGCTCCATCAGGAGCTCCTACGGCGCCCCCAGCCAACGCCGCGCCCCCCACTGCCCCGCCGCCTCATCTGAACCCAGAGATCACCCCTCTTTCTGCCGCACTCGCTCAGACTATCGCGCAGGGCATGGCCCCACCTGTTTCCATGGCTCCCGTGGCTGTTTCTGTGGCACCGGTTGCCGTGTCCATGGCGCAGCCGTTACCAGGCATCACGATGAGTCACGCCACGACGCCAATGGTGTCGTATCCCATTGCGAGTCAGAGCATGAGGATCACCACCCTGCCGCACTAGCAACTCATACGGCTGTCGTATGACCGGCAGCTTCTCTTCGGACGCTTAGAAGCGGCTACTGCTCACCAGCGCACTGAGCTACGAGGAAACCAGCGCATCCCTTTATTAGTCACTCACTGGTCAAGTGTTCTAGTGAACAGGGGGTCCTGACAGACTGGAAACCAGTGCAGCGGTCGTGCTGAAGGCGCATTTGAACATCAACACAACGCAGACTTGTCAGTATGATGTACTTTACTCATCGTTCCTCACACTGAGGGTGTGAATTTACATGTTTGCTCCTCTTTGTAGTCTCTCTTTGTTTTGGTGGATGCTCCTGTGTGAAGTGATTTCTGACCTTTTTGCACAAAACGAATGAAAACGTTGACCACAACTGAGGCCTCTGCTCTTTTTTAAAATAAATTAAGTTATTTTTATTATTATTTTTATTTAATATGTTTTGGTTTGTTTTTTTTGGCACATTATGGCCATGTGCTGATAATTGATAGTATACGCTGAGCACCCATATCATTAAAACTGAACTCTCCTTCTATCTACACACACACTGTCCACTGTATCAGCTCCACTGACCATATAGGAGCTACACCTACAGACTCTAGTTCATCTGATTCTCTGTATACTTTATTACTATGTTCTTTAATGATTAGGACCCCCACAGGACCACCACACAGCAGTTATTATATGAATGGTGGATAATTCTTAGCACTGCAGTGACTGTAATGTGGTGGTGGTGTGTTAGTGTGTGTTGTGCTGGTGTGAGTGTTTAAACACTGTGTCCACTCACTGTCCACTCTATTAGACACTCCTACTACTTGCTGGTCCACCTTGTAGATGTAGAGTCAGAGACAGTAGCTCATCTGCTGCTGCACAGTTTGTGTTCCTCTAGTCCTTCATCAGTGGACACAGGACGCCGCCCACAGGACACTGCTGTCTGGATAGTTTTGGTTGGTGGACGCTTCTCAGTCCAGCAGCACTGCTGTGTCTGATCCACTTACACCAGCACACTAACACACCACCACCACATCAATGTCACTGCAGTGCTGAGAATGATCCTCCTCCCTAATAGTAGCTGCTCTGTGGTGGTCCTGTGGGGGTCCTGATCATTAAAGAACAGAGTAATAAAGTATACAGAGAATCAGATGAACTACAGTCTGTAAGTGTAGCTCCTATATGGTCAGTGGAGCTGATATAATGAACAATGTATTCATTATTTTTTTCTTTTATTGCTTCACATTTTTATTCTCATTGCATGTTTCTTGGTTTGTTAGTCTAAAATGTCACACTAATTAATCATTACATGCAGACAGAGCGCTGATTTGATTTAGGAAGAATATTTTATTGATATTTTTTTTCTTGTATAAATTAATATCCACTTCCATATAAGTCAGTTCCAGCTTTTAAAGGATACTCTACATTTTTAAGAAACAAAGGTGCAATTAATTTATTTGCAAAGCTGTGAACAAAGGCATTCGGAGTGGTTCGGTGTGAACAGCTCTATTTTAGAAACACTTGCTTGAGTCAGAAGTGTTCATAGTGGTGGTGAATGGAACCAGACGTCCACCTCTAAAGGCTCTCTTACAGAACGATTAAACATGTTAACTCAGGCACAAAATATTGTTTTAATATAGTTTTGAGGACGTTTTGGCCTAAAAAAGTTGTTTTTTTAATCCATTCATGCTGGAGGGGTAAAACATGCAGCTCCCAATAAAAATTGTGTAGGTTCTCTGAAGATTTTAATAAATAAAATGTCCATGTTTGTGTTGTAGACATTGTGACCCCAGGTTACCATCACCACCACTGTAAAGAACATCTGAACCATTTCACACCAAACCCACTCTGAATCACTCTGTTTACATTCCAATTTAATTAGTTTAAATGAACTGCTTATATTTAAGTTTCAGAATTCATACTCCAAACAGAAGGGGGCAATGCTGAAACGTTGTGGGTTCAGCATCAAACTTCACTCACTCTATTTCTGCTTCTGTTTACATCACTTCTTTTGTTGCTGCTGAGAAGCACTATCACCTCTTCAGGTACAAAGTGGTACTACAGTGACTCACTATCACCTCTTCAGGTACAAAGTGGTATTACAGTGACTCACTATCACCTCTTTAGGTACAAAGTGGTATTACAGTGACTCACTATCACCTCTTCAGGTACAAAGTGGTATTACAGTGAGTCACATCACCTCTTCAGGTACAAAGTGGTACTACAGTGACTCACTATCACCTCTTCAGGTACAAAGTGGTATTACAGTGACTCACTATCATCTCTTCAGATACAAAGTGGTACTACAGTGACTCACTATCATCTCTTCAGATACAAAGTGGTACTACAGTGACTCACTATCATCTCTTCAGATACAAAGTGGTACTACAGTGACTCACTATCACCTCTTCAGGTACAAAGTGGTACTACAGTGACTCACTATCACCTCTTCAGGTACAAAGTGGTACTACAGTGACTCACTATCATCTCTTCAGGTACATAGTGGTACTACAGTGACTCACTATCACCTCTTCTGGTACAGAGTGGTATTACAGTGACTCACTATCATCTCTTCAGATACAAAGTGGTACTACAGTGACTCACTATCACCTCTTCAGGTACAAAGTGGTACTACAGTGACTCACTATCACCTCTTCTGGTACAGAGTGGTATTACAGTGACTCACTATCATCTCTTCAGATACAAAGTGGTACTACAGTGACTCACTATCACCTCTTCAGGTACAAAGTGGTACTACAGTGACTCACTATCATCTCTTCAGGTACATAGTGGTACTACAGTGACTCACTCACCTCTTCAGGTACAGAGTGGTATTACAGTGACTCACTATCATCTCTTCTGGTACAAAGTGGTGCTACAGTGACTCACTATCACCTCTTCAGGTACATAGTGGTACTACAGTGACTCACTATCACCTCTTCTGGTACAAAGTGGTACTACAGTGACTCACTATCATCTCTTCTGGTACAAAGTGGTACTACAGTGACTCCCTATCACCTCTTCAGGTACAAAGTGGTATTACAGTGAGTCACATCACCTCTTCAGGTACAAAGTGGTACTACAGTGACTCACTATCACCTCTTCAGATATAAAGTGGTACTACAGTGACTCACTATCATCTCTTCAGGTACAAAGTGGTACTACAGTGACTCACTATCACCTCTTCAGGTACATAGTGGTACTACAGTGACTCACTATCACCTCTTCAGGTACATAGTGGTACTACAGTGAGTCACATCACCTCTTCAGGTACATAGTGGTACTACAGTGACTCACTATCACCTCTTCAGGTACATAGTGGTACTACAGTGAGTCACATCACCTCTTCAGGTACAAAGTGGTACTACAGTGACTCACTATCACCTCTTCAGGTACAAAGTGGTACTACAGTGACTCACTATCCCCTCTTCAGGTACATAGTGGTACTACAGTGACTCACTATCACCTCTTCAGGTACATAGTGGTACTACAGTGAGTCACATCACCTCTTTAGGTACAAAGTGGTATTACAGTGACTCACTATCATCTCTTCAGATACAAAGTGGTACTACAGTGACTCACTATCACCTCTTCAGGTACAAAGTGGTATTACAGTGACTCACTATCACCTCTTCAGGTACATAGTGGTACTACAGTGACTCACTATCACCTCTTCTGGTACAGAGTGGTATTATAGTGACTCACTCACCTCTTCAGGTACAGAGTGGTATTACAGTGACTCACTATCATCTCTTCTGGTACAAAGTGGTGCTACAGTGACTCACTATCACCTCTTCAGGTACATAGTGGTACTACAGTGACTCACTATCATCTCTTCTGGTACAAAGTGGTACTACAGTGACTCCCTATCACCTCTTCAGGTACAAAGTGGTATTACAGTGAGTCACATCACCTCTTCAGGTACAAAGTGGTACTACAGTGACTCCCTATCACCTCTTCAGGTACAAAGTGGTATTACAGTGAGTCACATCACCTCTTCAGGTACAAAGTGGTACTACAGTGACTCACTATCACCTCTTCAGATATAAAGTGGTACTACAGTGACTCACTATCATCTCTTCAGGTACAAAGTGGTACTACAGTGACTCACTATCACCTCTTCAGGTACAAAGTGGTACTACAGTGACTCACTATCCCCTCTTCAGGTACATAGTGGTACTACAGTGACTCACTATCACCTCTTCAGGTACATAGTGGTACTACAGTGACTCACTATCACCTCTTCCGGTACAAAGTGGTATTACAGTGACTCACTATCACCTCTTCAGGTACAAAGTGGTACTACAGTGACTCACTATCACCTCTTCAGGTACAAAGTGGTACTACAGTGATTCACTATCACCTCTTCAGGTACAAAGTGGTACTACAGTGACTCACTATCACCTCTTCAGGTACAAAGTGGTACTACAGTGACTCACTATCCCCTCTTCAGGTACATAGTGGTACTACAGTGACTCACTATCACCTCTTCAGGTACAAAGTGGTACTACAGTGACTCACTATCTCCTCTTCCGGTACAAAGTGGTATTACAGTGACTCACTATCACCTCTCCAGGTACAAAGTGTTAATACAAGACAGGACAGGTCGGGCTAGCTGGTTAGCATGTTAACTTCAGTATATATCTCTGCAACACCATACACAGGTGTCTTTGACTGTTATTTCTTAAATCCTGTTGATAATTTAGGGAATTCTGGAGTGTTTAAAACTAAAAGTTGTACATGTGGCACATTAATCTCTTACATTTTTAACATAAGGGGAGTCTTTAAGATGTTGTATGTACGCTGCCACAGGCCTGTAGTTAAGAATATAAACTTAAAACATAAAAGCCCTACATACTGCCAGTTACTTGCGATTGTGATGTCACAGCATGCATATGTTTGCTTCTGATTGGTCAAACTCATCTACAGGCAGTTCACAAGTTCTAGATAAACTTTTTGAACTAAAAACTCGTTTATAACGATGGCGATAGTTAAACTTGAAGACAGCTACATGCAGTCACTGAATGTGGTTATGGTTCTAAATTATTAAGTAACATTAGCTGTTAGCCCAGATGGTAATTATAAGATATAAATGTTAATATCAGGGAAATGTGAGTTAAAGCTCTGTAATGCTCACTTGACTGAATTTTGATAATTTAGCTGACAGTCACCACTCTAGGGCTGCGTATGGACAACAATCTGTCGATATGATACGTTATTATTATTGCAAGCAAGACGATACATTGCATTGTTTAAGATCTGATTTTAGGAAAATTGTCATAATATAAAAAACACACCACCATATACATTGGTTTGCTAATTCTTACATTAGCGGTGCACCTTTACACTATTTGTTTATGTTGGGGTGGAAGAGTCTAATGGCTGAATAGATTACAACATTGCCATCTGGTGGTCAGGGGTTTAAGAACAACACAAAATAAACCACTGCCTGACACAAATCTTTACATTCAATTATTAATTAATAATCAATACTGTGTTGTTTAGAATCGATACAGTATCACAAAACATTTCACACCAAACCCACCCTGAATCACTCTGTTTACATTCCAATTTAATTAGTTTAAGTGAACTGCTTATATTTAAGTTTTAGAATTAATACTCCAAACAGAAGGTACCACTGCCTGACACAAATCTTTACATTCAATTATTAATTAATAATCAATACTGTGTTGTTGAGAATCGATACAGTATCACAAAACATAACATTGCAATATTCTATGTCTATATTATCTCACACCCCAACATTGTATGTCTAAATTTACATCACCACTTACAATATTTGGATTCAGAATAATTCAGAGTAGCTACTGAATTCCAGCCAGGTAGAGAAGAAAGTACGTCACCTCTGTTGTGTTATTATATATGGTCACCGTCCAACGATAAACATATCTCCATTTTTGTCAATTTTTCTTTTTCTACATTATTTGAACACGACAGCTGCCGTTTACACTGTGTGAAAGTTTCATGATGAATGGATTAATAGAAATGCTCAAAAATAGCTTGAAAAAGATTCTGGTTCCATTGACTTACATTAAAAGTAAGGAAGGTTTTTGGTCTCTTCTGTAAAGTTGCCATTTCTTTGAACAACAACGATATAATATGTATATAAACTGAATGTATTGACAGTAAAATGACAGTAGTAGCTTTAAATGGGATTCTAACAGCTTCTAACTGCAGCTATTGTTTGCATCCTGAGGTCTCAAAGTCTGCAGTACCACAATTAGTCTCCACCTTCCTGCCAACAGGCCTTTTACAGCGCTGGCCAGAAGGAAACCTCTCCTGTCATCACGCCACAAAGGTAAACTTCTTGATAACAGCACTGGGACTGAGGTGGGACAAACGCAGGAAACACCAGGGGTGGGTTTGGTGGAAAGCAGGTCTGGATATGGTGGCCTGAACTCATAGTTGCTCCAGAATCAGGTTTGCTGGTGGATCTGTGATACGGTGGGTCTGTTTTTCTTCCAGAGCTTCTGAGAACCTAGTTGTTATTTTTGTGTATCAGATCCATTCATGGCAAAATAGTCCCCAGAGAAAAGTAATTATTTTCAGATTACCCACTATTTCATTTTACCACCAGGAACATTACATACAGTATAACCACTTGTGTAGGTTCTCTGATGCTTTTGGTCAGAAATTCAAATGTTAAGACATTCACACAGTCTGTAGGCAAAATAATGTGTATGTGTACTGAAGCCCATTGGCTGTGATGGTGCTGTGAAGCAGGAGGCGTTTGCAAATAACAAAATTCAAATTTCTAGTTTGTGTATACTTCAGTGGCTGAGATGTGGCCAAAGTCATTCAGAGTGGTTTGACGTTGGGGATTATTTTGGCTCACAACGCCCAGCATGTATCCCTCCACCATGAATAGATTTTAAGGCCAAAATATTCTCTGAACTATCGTCAAGCAGTTTCTCAGGCAGTGTATTTATAACCTTTGCATGTATTAATTTTCTGTGAGGGCGCTTTTAGATGTGGACGTCTGGTTCCATTCACCACCACTGTGAACATTGTGAGTCTACAGATCACTCTAGAACAGAGAGCTTCGCACCAAACCACGCAGAATTACTTTTTATAATAGAAAACGTATTATACAGAAAGTTTGAAACTGTTGTCCTAATACTTATGCTTCACTGAAATGGAGAGAAATCAATATTTGAAATCGAACATGTGCTTTAATACCATCTTTCAGATCAAGCCAGAAACTGATGCAGCAGGTTTTACCTGGAACTGTCTGACTTCTGCTTCTGTGCTCTTCCACAAGCAGCATGAGCTTCTCAGCTGATACACATTTGCGTTGCTGATGAAGATGATGATGATGATGATGATTATATTTACAGATCTCTGCAGTGCAGATAGACAACCTACAGCAGAGTAAAATATAGATTGTTACAAAAAATTAGTAAACCTAAAGTTCATTTTATTAAGTAAACTTAAGTTGAGGTACGTTTCCCAAGTATACTTTGTGTAGTGAATACACTAATATCAATGTACTAGTAGTAACCTTGTATATGTACTATTTCAATACTTACTGGTCACTTTTTAGTTTATGAAAGTAATACATTAAGTAGTAATACTTTAGTTCATGAAAATAATACTTTAAGTAGTAATACTTTAGTTCATGAAAGTAATACTTTAAGTAGTAATACTTTAGTTCATGAAAATAATACTTTAAGTAGTAATACTTTAGTTCATGAAAATAATACTTTAAGTAGTAATACTTTAGTTCATGAAAATAATACTTTAAGTAGTAATACTTTAGTTCATGAAAGTAATACTTTAAGTAGTAATACTTTAGTTTCTAAAAAAGATACATACTTTCAGTAGTAATACTGTAGTTCATGAAAGTAATACTTTAAGTAGTAATACTTTAGTTCATGAAAATAATACTGTAAGTAGTAATACTTTAATTTATAAAAGTAATTCTTTAAGTAGTAATACTTCAGTTTATGAAAGTAATACTTTAAGTAGTATTACTTTAGTTCATGAAAATAATACTTTAAGTAGTAATACTTTAATTTATGAAAGTAATACTTTAAGTAGTAATACTTCAGTTTATGAAAGTGATACATATTTTCAGTAGTAATACTTTAGTTTATGAAAGTAATACTTTTAGTAGTAATACTTAAAGTAATTAATGAAAGGCAGCTTTGGTCAAAGGTTTTTTGATATTATTTTAATCTCCTCTTGGTGTCTGTAATACAGCGCCACCTAGAGACATACAGTGCTTGTAATTTGGGCATATGACATTTTCTTAACTTTTACTGTTAAAAAATAAAACAAATAACCTCTGCAGCATAATATTTAACAACAACAACTTTCTACAATGTTACTTTATACCTTATAATTAAAAAAAAAACCACAATACTAACAGTGGCATGTGCAAGTCAGTACAGTGTTGAAGACCTAAAGAAGAAATTGGTGCACTATAAATCTTCACCAGCCCAGCATTCACATTCACAGCCAGCAGGTAAATGGCTAAAACCTGAGAACTGAATTGTTTTGTGTTGTTTATTTTGTGGGCGGAGTCAATAGTATGAAACAAAAGCACTGTGTAATATTTAAAACTCCCACTTAAGTTTACACGCCCACCAGAAACTAACTTTATAGTACAGAGCCTTTTCATACTCTGCCACTTACAGCCCAGCCCACCTTCCCACAGCATACGGCACCGTCATCCCCCACCTACAGAAGACTCGCATTTCTTAGCAAAATCCACTGTCATGCAAAATATTGCGATTTAAAAAAAAAGTTTAAATCTGAAGTTCTGTTCTTCCCTGCTGATACACCATTAGCACTGTCTGGAGTAAAACCTGATTATTTTGCTTTTAAATAAGAATTAACTTTTTTATAGTTACTGTTAGAGACAGTGAACACATTTAGAATCCTATAACAAACCAACAAGTTAACCTGGTGGTAGTATGGTGGTGTAGTGGTTAGTATGGTGGTGTAGTGGTTAGTATAGTGGTGTAGTGGTTAGTATAGTGGTGTAGTGGTTAGTATGGTGGTGTAGTGGTTAGTATGGTGGTGTAGTGGTTAGTATGGTGATGTAGTGGTCAGTATGGTGGTGTAGTGGTTAGTATAGTGGTGTAGTGGTTAGTATAGTGGTGTAGTGGTTAGTATGGTGGTGTAGTGGTTAGTATGGTGGTGTAGTGGTTAGTATAGTGGTGTAGTGGTTAGTATGGTGGTGTAGTGGTTAGTATGGTGGTGTAGTGGTTAGTATGGTGGTGTAGTGGTTAGTAAGGTGGTGTAGTGGTCAGTATGGTGGTGTAGTGGTTAGTATGGTGGTGTAGTGGTTAGTACGGTGGTGTAGTGGTTAGTATGGTGGTGTAGTGGTTAGTACGGTGGTGTAGTGGTTAGTATGGTGGTGTAGTGGTTAGTACGGTGGTGTAGTGGTTAGTATGGTGGTGTAGTGGTTAGTACGGTGGTGTAGTGGTTAGTATGGTGGTGTAGTGGTTAGTACGGTGGTGTAGTGGTTAGTATGGTGGTGTAGTGGTTAGTACGGTGGTGTAGTGGTTAGTATGGTGGTGTAGTGGTTAGTACGGTGGTGTAGTGGTTAGTACGGTGGTGTAGTGGTTAGTACGGTGGTGTAGTGGTTGGTAAGGTGGTGTAGTGGTTAGTACGGTGGTGTAGTGGTTAGTATGGTGGTGTAGTGGTTGGTAAGGTGGTGTAGTGGTTAGTACGGTGGTGTAGTGGTTAGTATGGTGGTGTAGTGGTTGGTAAGGTGGTGTAGTGGTCAGTATGGTGGTGTAGTGGTTAGTATGGTGGTGTAGTGGTCAGTATGGTGGTGTAGTGGTTAGTATGGTGGTGTAGTGGTTAGTATGGTGGTGTAGTGGTTAGTACGGTGGTGTAGTGGTTAGTACGGTGGTGTAGTGGTTAGTATGGTGGTGTAGTGGTTAGTATGGTGGTGTAGTGGTTAGTATGGAGGTGTAGTGGTTAGTACGGTGGTGTATTGGTCAGTATGGTGGTGTAGTGGTTAGTATAGTGGAGTAGTTGTTAGTATGGTGGTGTAGTGGTTAGTATGGTGGTGTAGTGGTCAGTATGGTGGTGTAGTGGTCAGTATGGTGGTGTAGTGGTTAGTATAGTGGTGTAGTTGTTAGTATGGTGGTGTAGTGGTTAGTATAGTGGTGTAGTTGTTAGTATGGTGGTGTAGTGGTTAGTATGGTGGTGTAGTGGTTAGTACGGTGGTGTATTGGTCAGTATGGTGGTGTAGTGGTTAGTATAGTGGTGTAGTTGTTAGTATGGTGGTGTAGTGGTTAGTATGGTGGTGTAGTGGTTAGTATGGTGGTGTAGTGGTCAGTACGGTGGTGTAGTGGTTAGTATGGTGGTGTAGTGGTCAGTATGGTGGTGTAGTGGTTAGTATAGTGGTGTAGTGGTTAGTATAGTGGTGTAGTGGTTAGTATGGTGGTGTAGTGGTTAGTATGGTGGTGTAGTGGTTAGTATGGTGATGTAGTGGTCAGTATGGTGGTGTAGTGGTTAGTATAGTGGTGTAGTGGTTAGTATAGTGGTGTAGTGGTTAGTATGGTGGTGTAGTGGTTAGTATGGTGGTGTAGTGGTTAGTATAGTGGTGTAGTGGTTAGTATGGTGGTGTAGTGGTTAGTATGGTGTGTAGTGGTTAGTATGGTGGTGTAGTGGTTAGTAAGGTGGTGTAGTGGTCAGTATGGTGGTGTAGTGGTTAGTATGGTGGTGTAGTGGTTAGTACGGTGGTGTAGTGGTTAGTATGGTGGTGTAGTGGTTAGTACGGTGGTGTAGTGGTTAGTATGGTGGTGTAGTGGTTAGTACGGTGGTGTAGTGGTTAGTATGGTGGTGTAGTGGTTAGTACGGTGGTGTAGTGGTTAGTATGGTGGTGTAGTGGTTAGTACGGTGGTGTAGTGGTTAGTATGGTGGTGTAGTGGTTAGTACGGTGGTGTAGTGGTTAGTATGGTGGTGTAGTGGTTAGTACGGTGGTGTAGTGGTTAGTACGGTGGTGTAGTGGTTAGTACGGTGGTGTAGTGGTTGGTAAGGTGGTGTAGTGGTTAGTACGGTGGTGTAGTGGTTAGTATGGTGGTGTAGTGGTTGGTAAGGTGGTGTAGTGGTTAGTACGGTGGTGTAGTGGTTAGTATGGTGGTGTAGTGGTTGGTAAGGTGGTGTAGTGGTCAGTATGGTGGTGTAGTGGTTAGTATGGTGGTGTAGTGGTCAGTATGGTGGTGTAGTGGTTAGTATGGTGGTGTAGTGGTTAGTATGGTGGTGTAGTGGTTAGTACGGTGGTGTAGTGGTTAGTACGGTGGTGTAGTGGTTAGTATGGTGGTGTAGTGGTTAGTATGGTGGTGTAGTGGTTAGTATGGAGGTGTAGTGGTTAGTACGGTGGTGTATTGGTCAGTATGGTGGTGTAGTGGTTAGTATAGTGGAGTAGTTGTTAGTATGGTGGTGTAGTGGTTAGTATGGTGGTGTAGTGGTCAGTATGGTGGTGTAGTGGTCAGTATGGTGGTGTAGTGGTTAGTATAGTGGTGTAGTTGTTAGTATGGTGGTGTAGTGGTTAGTATAGTGTGTAGTTGTTAGTATGGTGGTGTAGTGGTTAGTATGGTGGTGTAGTGGTTAGTACGGTGGTGTATTGGTCAGTATGGTGGTGTAGTGGTTAGTATAGTGGTGTAGTTGTTAGTATGGTGGTGTAGTGGTTAGTATGGTGGTGTAGTGGTTAGTATGGTGGTGTAGTGGTCAGTACGGTGGTGTAGTGGTTAGTATGGTGGTGTAGTGGTCAGTATGGTGGTGTAGTGGTTAGTATGGTGGTGTAGTGGTCAGCACTGTCTCCTCACAGTAAGATGATCTGGGTTGGATTCCCGGTCTGGGTGGTTCTGTGTGGAGTGTGTATGGTCTCTCTGTGTTTGAGTGGGTTCCTCCGGGTACTCCGGTTTCCTCCCACAGTCCAAACACATGTATGTTAGGATCCTCACTCTAAACTGCCTGTAGGTGTGAGAGTGTGTTGGCCATGTGATGGACTGGTGACCTGTCCATGGTGTACCCCGCCTTCACCCAATGACGTTGGGATTGGCTCCAGCCCCCCCATGACCCCGACTAGCAGGATAAAGTGAATGAAAATGGATGGAAGTTGCATTTTAACACTGTATTTAGATCCAGAAAAATCTTAGCAACCATTGTCTGTGTTTATTTGATTGTTTTAAATGCGGCTCATTAATTAAAATATCTGCTAGTCATGTGACTGAGTTTCTTGGCTTGACCAACATCCATTAAACATCCACCTTAATCTGCCTCTACTACAAGCTCAGACAGCCTCCACATACCTCGACGTGATTCCTCAGATTGGATGGTGAACTTTTTGAAGGCGTTCATGAAGTTTGTGTGCGCGATAAACAAAGCAAACGTTGAAAAAGATTCAAATCTTCATTCCAGAAATCTCAAACATGGGCTGTAGATACGGCCGTGAGTGCTCTGGTGAGGAACCTTTATTATCTTTACCTGCTGTAGTACAAGCCCCAAGTTCAGCTGTGCACAGAGAAAGAAGAGCACTGTGTAGGAGGAGTTTACCGTGACGGGCTTCTCTCCAATCACATCTCAGAAGCTTCAAAATACTGAGTCACGAGAACCTTCATGGAAATGTAGTTTCTGAAAAGAACTAATACTCAAGTAGCGTATGGATACTCAAATGTATTTAAGTACTAGACTGTACTAGAATGTGCTTTGTTACTGTCCACTCCTGAAAATAGGCATGTCTTATTTCCAAGAACTGTTCAAAGCTTGTTAAAAGTAGAGGCTTTGCTTCTCAACTCTTACTGCTGAAGACAGTGTTGAGGTTCTCATAAGGTTAAAGGCTAAGCATCGCTTATGGACACCCTTGGGATTTTACATTGTTTTAGATACTGAAAATATATAAACATGACTTAAAATGAAATTCGCTGCTTAATTTGCTTTAAAACAGACGATTTTAATTAAACTGATGTAAAAACCTGAGCTCACTATGGAAATTCCTGAATGCCGCTGTGTGACGTCACTGGTGGAGAACAGTGAACAGCACTCTGACTGACTGGGACTGAGAATGTTCCAGAACTGCTTCTTCAGATTCTGATGATATTTCTGAATTTGAATCTGTAAGAGCTGTAATGTAGAAATAGACCACCATATCACTTAGTCCTGATACTTTTAGACCACCATATCACTTAGTCGTGAGACTTTTAGACCACCATATCACTTAGTCCTGATACTTTTAGTCAAACCACACCCACAACAGCAGCTCATCCTGAGTGTAAACAATATCTAGATACATAACCAACATTATTCATGACAACAGCCTAGCAACCAGCCTAGCAACCAGCTAAACTCAGATATAGAGGTACAGTTATTGTAGTAGATATGATTAAAGTGGAACTCGCTCTCATACGACTCTATAAATCTTCATAACTCAGCTACGTTAGCTTAGCATGACTTGAACCACTGAACTTAGCAAGTGAAGCTAATGTTAGCTAGCATCAGCTAAAGCAGGCTCAGTAACTGAGCTTACCTGGTTTACCTCCACGTACACGGAGGGTCTTGAACTCCTCTCGCTGGTTTCCTTACACGCCCATATTGTTAAACAGAGTCAGTCTTAAGATCCAGTCGTCGTGTAAGTCTACGTACCATAGTGATAATCTTCAGACGTGAAATGATCTACAGATGATGGAGTGAGAGGACGCTCCTTTCCAGTGTGCTGTTTAAAGTTGACAGGTTTAAACCACTTTCTGGATATTTGGGGTCTTTGGGTCGTTTGTGCTCGGGGGTCCACTGTACATCCAATTACTGCAGCCAAAAATAACCTTTCTGTCACTGTGTATTACTGTAAGTGCATCTTCTAGCGTTGTTGTCCACCATCTGCATCCGACCCTTCCTCTCTCAGGAGGCCACCCAGGTGCTCGTCCAGTCTCTTGTCATTTCAAGGCTGGACTACTGCAACTCACTCCTGGCTGGTCTTCCTCTGCAGACCATCAGGCCCTTACAACTGATCCAGAATGCAGCAGCACGGCTCGTCTTCAATCTTCCCAAGTTCACTCATGTCACACCACTGCTGCGCCCCCTTCACTGGCTTCCTGTAGCTGCTCGCATTCAGTTTAAAGTTCTGATGCCTACAAAGCCAAGATTGGACCAGCTCCTCCAGACCTTATGGCAATGGTCAAAAGTTGAACCGCTCCTCGAGCCCTTCGCTCTTCAAGTATGGCTCGGCTTGACCCGCCATCACTCAAGATTCATGGAAGACATGCAACAAAACGCTTCTCTGTCCTGGAGCCCAGATGGTGGAATGAACTTCCACTGGCAGTGATGGGCTACCTACCACCATCACACACACACATTCCAGAACATTTTCTTTTATAAGATTTCTTTAGTGAATCCAACCCCAGATTCAAAATGCAACCAAAACAGTGAATTGCGTAACTTGAATGCGAGACTGCATTCAAACGGTGAGTGTGTTTCCATGCATTTGATAATCAGATTATAATCATATTGCTCTGGTGGTCATGGAAACGTCCAGCTCTGATGTCTCAGATAAAGATTTTCAGGTTAAGTTTACATTATTTTTTTATTATGTCTTATTCTGTGAGTTTATGGCTGCAGAGCTGAAATCTGATTACTGCCCGACACCATTTAGACCCACAGTGTCCCCATTATCTGACTACTCACTAATGGGGTGAATTAATTACTGATTAAATCTGATCTTCTGCCGTTGTTGGGGTATTAAGTGCTTGTAAACTCAGTCAGTGACTTGAATAATGTGCTAAAATGAAAAGACACATTTTTATTGATTTAGCTTGAAGTGCTGCAGAGCGGAAAAGCAACAGAGTCAGGCCTTCGTTACGTTCTGAAGTGGAACACAGTGAGTGCACTGCCCGCTGGTTTTCAGTGGGGTCCCATGTAAGGTGGCTCCTCCGCTGTCCACTGGCTGCTACCTCACTCACCATGGTGGAGCCAATATTTGCTTTAACAGTTCTTCTTCTGGAAAAGCTCTTTTCTAGTTTGGTAGATCTTCCACACATGAACTGAGATCTTACACATCATCTCATCTTTCGTCTTTAGTTTGAGAGACGAGTAGCGATTCGGCTATGAGGAACCAACTGGGAGAACCAGTTAGATTTTCAGACATTCAGAGAGTCCAAGAGATTAAGTAAAAGGGTCCCGGGCCCCTAGGAACCCCCTCATTTCATACCTTGGTGGACTGTATTTTGTAGACATGATCAGTCATAACATTAAAATCCAACACTTGTATGTACACACATTGTTCACTGTATCAGCTCCACTGACCATATAGGAGCTACACTTACAGACTGTAGTTCATCTGATTCTCTGTATACTTTATTACTCTGTTCTTTAATGATCAGGACCCCCACGGGACCACCACAGAGCAGATACTACTCCTACTACTACTTGCTGGTCCACCTTGTAGATGTAAAGTCAGAGACAGTAGCTCATCTGCTGCTGCACAGTTTGTGTTCCTCTAGTTCTTCATCAGTGGACACAGGACGCCGCCCACAGGACACTGCTGTCTGGATAGTTTTGGTTGGTGGACGATTCCCAGTCCAGCAGTGACACTGATCCACTCACACCAGCACAACACACACACTGCAGTGCTGAGAATGACTCACCTCCCTAATAGCACCTGCTCTGTGGTGGTCCCGTGACTCGGACTAGTGGGATAAAGCAACAGATAATGGATGGATGAAAAATAATAATAAAATCATATTTGATATTAATAATTAACACTATTACTAGTATAATAATACTAGTTAGTAGTATAATAATAATTATTATTATTAAAGTATTTTTAGAGTATTGTTGTTATTTTCATATAACCAGCAAAGAGTCAAGAGGCGGCACGACAAGGAGAGGAGCGGGGGAGATGGGCGAGAAGAGCAATGGATCTGGAAGGAGAGTACTGAGTGTAGAGGAGTATACTGGTATCGATAAAATACCAATACTAACGTTGGTATCGATAATATCGATATTTGGATCGATCTGCCCACCCCTACTAGCCTAAGCTTAACAGGGGTAGCCATGCTTTATAAGAGGATGGCCCTGGCCACCACTGGCCACCCCTGTGCTGCACACCACCACCCAGCCAGGCAAGGTCAAACCAGTGTACTAGAAGTTTGAAACTATGGAAACTAAGAATACTTCGAGGTCTGCAATGCATTTCCAGTGTTTCCACTGTGGGAACAGAAAATTCGAAAATATCGAAAATATTGAATATCGGGATATTATGTTTGGTGATACTGTATCGATTTTCAAAAACACAGTATCGATACACAGATTCCTGGCGGACAGTGAATCATTGTGTGTTGTGTTTAAACCTCTGACCACTAGGTGGCAGTGTTGTAATCCATTTTCAGCTCCACTCCAACACTAACAAGCAGCACAAGGGCGCAGTGCTATTGTAAACACTGACAAACCTGTTCATACAGTGGTGTGTTTTAATAGTAGGATTTGAAAAATCACGATATATCACTTTGCTTGCAGTATCGCGATATAATGGTATATTGAATCGTGACCGCTGTATCACGATACGTATTGTATCGCCAGGTTCTTGCCCATACACAGCCCTAACAACTGGGCAATGAATTCCTCCCCCAGCGGGAACCAGCAAGCTGCTAATGGTGCTATGATTAGTTTGAGCAGGGTAGACGTGAGCGATGGCTGCCAGCTCTTCACTATCAGCCCATCTTTGACTCCTCTCCAAAAATTGCTGTGTTTTTTTTCCCGGGGCGTTTCCGTTCAGCCCACAGACCGAGCCCACAGACCGGGCCCAGCAGGCCTGACTCTGTTGTCGGTGCTGCAGGACCGAGAGCAGACAGCAGAGAGCGCGTGGTCAGGAGAAAAAGTTCACTGGAGATTCTGGAGGCCGGCTGATGAGGAACCAGCTCATTCTTTCAGGCTGAGTCACGGCTTCCAGACGAGCCCAGCAGATCCGCACTGCGTCGCATTCTCACCACCCCCCCACTTCGACAGCCCATCCTCTCGCTCACGAGCGCAAGCGCGAGCACGAGGGCAGAAGTAGGTGCAGTCGAGTTGCTGCTGCTGCTGCTGCAAGGCTGCGTTACAGCACCCGCTACCTGAACTGCAGCGCGAGCTCCCTTTGAAGCTGTCGTTGTGAGTGTTTGTCTGGGGGGGAGGGGGAGAGAAAGAGCGCGCGCGAGAGAGAGGAAAAAAACCCACTTTGGCCACTATGGCAGAGAAGACCCCGGAGCCTAGCAGGACCACCTCGGAGGAGGTTAAAGAGCCCGAAGAAGCTGTGAGCAGCGAGGAGACGCTGGTGCACACCAGAAGAATCGACCCCATGAAGATCCTGTGGACTTTTGGGAAGTGCCTCACGGCCCTGCTGCCCGTCTACCTGGCTGGATACTACCGCGTGAGCACCAGTCTGGTGGTCTTCGGGCTCATGGTCTACTCGGGGTGGAAACACACTCGGGAAGCGAAGGAAGCGCGGCTGAAAGCGGCCATACATGCTCTGGGTGAAGATCAGGAGAGCTCCTCTGCCAGCTCGGTGAAGAGCAGACGAGATCTCCCGGCTTGGGTAAGAAGGCGAAGCGCTGAGAGGGGTGGGCGATGTATCGAGCGTGTATATCGATATACCGTGATAGCGATATTGTCTGTAAACGATATATGTCAAATCAGATCACATGCATATTAATACACAGTACTACTAGCAGTAGAATGCTTTAATAATGAGTATATTTGTTATGTAATCTCTATAAAATAGGCATTACTCTGTTTATAGGTCTGGTTTACTCTGTCCTGACAGACAGGGAGCTTTAAAAGAGCATTTTAAATTATGATAGTTTCCTTTCTGTACATGTAATTTTGTTGTATATTTAATGTTTATAGTACTGTGTTTAATGTTTAAAGCTATCCTATAAACGCAGTCCAAAACAAGCCACATGGGATTAATAGGTTTAACTGGTTCATTACCTGTAAATCATCTGAGGTCATGATGCTGTAATACATCCGGGAAATATCATAACAAAAGAAGAAAAATGTATGCAAAAAATCTAAAAATCTAAATATGTCATTCATTAATTCAGGATTCCTACAAAAATTAGTGCTATAGTATACTATACTATACTATAGGATGTGCTATAGTATAATGCAGGACATATAGAGTACTGTAGGGGTGTAACTGTATGTTAAAGACGTCTGTGTGTCGTGTTGCCCCGGTCTCGCTCTGTATCATATTAGTATAATTAGTATATTAGTATATACTAATTAGCTTTGGTATATCTACTTTTTAAGATATATTGATATATATTAAGATGAGATATATAGGATGAGACTAAATCGTTTATATCAATATAGGTAATGTTGTGTAAGAACACATGACTTGTTTTTTTGAAAAGCCCTGTCAGGGCATTTCTCCTCTCCACCCCTCCCTTTGGACGCAAGCCCAGCCCCCACTTTGCATGCACCTTGGCCCCACCCACTATCAATCCTGAGCACACAAAACACTTTTGCAGACACCCCCGTCCCACCCCCTACCAATCCTGCCCATGCAAACCCAGCCTCCCACCTTAGCACACACCCTGACCCCGCCCCTTACCAATCCTGGGCATGCAAGCAAAGCCCCAACCCCTTGGCACACACCTCAGCCCTGCCACCCCTACCAACCTGTGCATACAAACCCAGCCCCAACCCCTTTGCACACACGCCGGCCCCACCCCCTAACAATCCTGTGCATGCAAACCCAGCCCCTCCCTCTGGCTTTGCATGCAAAGGTGAGCCCCTATACCAGCCCCTATCTATTTGCATGCACACTGGCCCCGCCCCCTACCAATCATGTGTATGCAGACAAATCCAGTACCCCCCTTAGCACACAGCAGGTCCCTGCTGCCCTACCAGTCCTTTGCATGCAAAGCCAGGGGGAGGGTCAAACCCACCCCATCCCCAGCACACACCCCATCCCTGCTGCCCTACAAATACTGTCCATGCAAACCCAGCCCCCACCCTTTCCTGGCACACCAAGCCCCTAGCACACACTTAATCAAACTAATTCTAAAAGTTTAAGTAACCGCTGTTTATTAGAACGTCTAACTTTTAGTTTCTGTTTCTGTAACACCCGGTCAGCCTTGTTAGCCACACTTTTAGCCACGCTGCACTAGACCTGCTGTTAAACAGCCCAGCTCTGTCTCCTTAGTAATCACCTCCATCACTATAACATTTAATCTAGTGAGTGTTAATCAACATTAACACACGGAGCTAATAGGAGGAGTGGAGTGGAGTGGTGGTGCTGGTGGTTGGTGTGTATTTCCTTTATGTATAGAAAGTACACTGGTTCTACCACATCCTTAAAAATTTGGTCTCTGCAGCAACAGTGGAAGAAGGAAGCTTTGACACCAGCTGCCCAGTTACATGCACAAGGAAACCCTGCCGCTGGCTGTTTTAATAGAAGTACTCATAACATCTCACACAGAGCTTTAACGTACCACCTACATTCAGCCCACCGTGTAGAAGATACTGAGATACATCTGGTGCATCACTATTCTGCGTGAACAGTTGGTGGCACATTGGCACCTGGGTGGTGCTCTACAGCCTTTTGGACTCCTCATTAGCTTTTGTTATTTATTTATTATTATTATACCTTGCACCAGTGGGTGGGTCAACCTAATGTTAACCAGTCTTGTTTCACCTCCCCCCTCCTACCACCTCCGCTTATCATGTACAGAAGATGCTGGTCTAGCTCAGAGACCCTTCCTGGGGGTCCGAGATTCACTCCCTGGTCTGCCACAATACAGAGGCAGAGCGAGTTTTTATCTACTTACACTTTAAATCCAAGCAATGTGACTTAAAAGTGAGTTACTTCAACTGGCAGGCCGGCAAGGTTTTGGAATAGTGTGATCATTAAGCCCCCCCAGACATATGGGGGGCAGCGCTGTTTCAGCAGCTGCTGATTGAGCCTTTATAATACACCACCACTTACAGTCCAGCCCATCTGTCCACAGCATAGTGCTCCGTCATTCTCAGCCTACTGAAGGTTCAGAAGGATAGCGTTGAGTCATGAAGCTCAGCTCAGCTCAGCTCAGCAATGTATAAACACAAGAACGACTGCTTTGTCGATTCAGCATCACAGGATTTTCCAAGTGTGTCTCAGTATTATCAGAATTAGTAACTTACTATTACTATTACTATTATTAATATTATTCTTATTACTATTATTAATATTATTCTTATTACTATTACTATTACTATTATTAATACTATTACTATTAGTGCACTATTATTGTTATGGTTGCTCATTGCAGAGCATTTCCCATAGAGAATGAATAGTAGGAATATGATTCCCATAAAGAATGAATAGGATGAATACAATTCCCATAGAGAATGAATAGGATGAATACAATTCCCATAGAGAATGAATAGGATGAATACAATTCCCATAGAGAATGAATAGGATGGAAGGATGTACTGTCTTTTTTTCCATCCCTCTTTTTTCCCTAAAGAGCCCCATTCATTTTCCAGCCCACCCAAACTGCTTGGGGGCAGGACCCCCAAGCACTAATGCGCAGACATACCCACGCGCACTCCTCTATTTGCTGTTTATTTATCCTTCGTTCCTCCCATAGAGTCCCATTCATTACCTTTAACTGCCTGTACTCTCTCAAGGTAGATCCCCAAGCTCTGATCCACAGACATACTGATTCACACTCGTTTACTCATCCCTCGCTCCTCCCTTCAAACTTTTCTTTTTCTAAAATGACACATAATTGAAACTTATGCCGTATTGTAAACCTTAACCTGACACTAAGCACACCTACAGAAATGAAAAGTATTGTTTAGTTAGTTTATTATGACTTTTAAACTTTTCTTTCATTACAGTCTAAGGTTTACAGTAAGCGGCACACCCTGTTGTTAATGGTCAAGCCCTGGATCCCATGAAATAGAGCTATACAGCTATAAACAAACATTATAGCCATCTGGTCAGTGGTTTATAATGGGGATAATGCTAAATATCTATAAAGAATATTGTTATAAATTTAATAAAACATTAAACAGCAATCCATATATACATGGGACTATTAACTATTCAGACATGTAGGCACCAGTATAGTGTACATGTCCAATATCATTCAAATATGTACTAAAACCCAGACAAAATACTTTATTTATTAATAAATAAATGCTTTCAGTAGTTGCCATTATTGTTATTACTTCTCATGGTGGCTCTCTCTCATCTTGAGCGAGGATCAGCGAGCTATACATCCTGTTTAACTCTAATATACTGTTCGTCCTGTCCAGCGTTAGTTTTAGATTTATTTTCCAGATCACTGACTCCACTGCCACCGTGTGACATCATCACAGTTCACCATCAAGTGTAGAGAGATTTAAAATATTTGTTTGATTTATATATTTGCCATGTGGTTTATATGCCATATTTTAATAGTACTGGATGTGTACGTTGTTTAAGGGTTTGAACAATCAGGCGTATCTTTAATGAAAAGATGTTTGTTTCTGTTTAAAGGGCCCATATCACGTCCTTGAAATAAGAGTTTGATGTATTATGTAAACATGGATAATTGTTTGAAATATCATCACTGCTTCCCAGTCCAGTTAAACAGGACTGATATACACCATACATTCAGAAAAGCATCCACAAATACATCCGTTTATGGGAACCTATCAGCAAAAATGGCTGTTCTGTTTTTGTGATGTCACAAAAACCAGTGCATTTGTATTCATATAAATCCAGTTTAATCGGAGACTAATTTTATTCTCTACAAGTACTGATATACACCATACATTCAGAAAAGCTTCCTCAAAAACATCCATATATGGAAGCATATAAGCAAAAACAGCCTGTGTCTAATCCTTTGTTTTTGTGATGTCACAAAAACCAACATATTTACATATATGCATATATCTGTCTGTTCAGCCTGCAGCAGTTTAGCCACGCCCATTCGAGCTAATGTTATAAGGACTGTTTTTTGAATGAGGCACAATTTAGGGCAGCCAATCAGAACAGAGATCATTTACATATGTCACTCTTAAAGATACAGTAACGAAAAACATTATATTTAGTTCTTTGGTGTAAATAACAGATTGGAACATGTTTATGTAGCAGTTAGTTATGTGTGTTTTAATGTGTAAAACTACACATACTTTATAAACAAGGAAATAAATTCAAATGCAAGAAAATAATAATAAAGAATAAGAGTACACCATGTAATGTAAACATTAATAAATGTTTGATATATCGTCACGGCTCCCCAGTCCATATAGGCGTGAATGATATACTGTATAATACTGTACTAATAATATCGTACTGTGTTGCACTAAATCCAGTTAAAACCTAGACTACTTTTTCTGATATACACTATACATTCAGACAAGCATCCACAAAAACATCCTTATATGGGAACTTATAAGCAAAAACCAACACATTACATATATGCATATATTTGTCTGTTCAGCCTGCAGTAGCTTAGCCACGCCCATTCGAGCTGAAGTTATAAGGACAGTTTTTTGAATGAGGCACAATTCAGGGCAGCCAATCAGAACAGAGATTATTTACATATGTCACTCTTAAAGATACAGTAACGAAAAACATTTAGTTCTCTGGGGTAAATGACAGATTGGAAAATGTTTATGTAAAACTTAGGTATGTGTGTTTTAATGTGTAAAACTACATATACTTTATAAACAAGGAAATAAATTAAAACGCAAGAAAATAATGTAAACATTAATAAATGTTTGATATATCATCACGGCTCCCCAGTCCATATAGGCGTGAATGATATACTGTATAATACTGTACTAATAATATCGTACTGTGTTGCACTAAATCCAGTTAAAACTTAGACTACTATATACACTATATATATACACTGATATACACTATACATTCAGACTAATGTCCACAAAAACATCCTTATATGGGAACTTATAAGCAAAAACATTAATTGTCTAATTCATTGTTTTTGTGATGTCACAAAAACCAATAAAATTATATATATATGCATATATATATATTTGTTCAGCCTGCAGCAGTTTGGCCATGCCCATTCGAGCTGATGCTATAAGGACTATATTTTAAATGAGGCACAATTCAGGGCAGCCAATTAGAACAGAGATCATTTACATACATCACTCTTAAAGGCACAGTAACAAAAAAAAACGTCATGTTTAGTTCTTTGGGATAAATAAGAGGTTGGAAAAGGTTTATGTAGCAGTCATAAATAATCAAGCTTCTGCTCACACACGAGAGTTCCTTAAAGAACTCTTCCCTGGTGAAACGTTCTTGCACAAGAACTTGGAGAGTTTCCTACTTTCTGAACCGATAGGAGAAATATGTGGGCTATTTCGTCCATAAAAGGAACATAAGAGTGTGTTTTGCAATGAGCTGCTCGAGTCTCGAGTGCTGATGATGGAGCTTCTTGTTTGTAGCCACCATGTCCTTTTGCATAATGCATTATGTTTTGGCTTAATCAGATGCATTACTGTCTTTATTGTCCTGCAGGTCAATTTCCCGGACGTGGAGAAGGTCGAATGGCTGAATAAGGTAGGCTTTGTCATCCTGTTTGGTTTTACATAACAGTTATTTACTGCCTGCTGCAGCCTTTGGTGGCCATGCCCTATTACATGCTCCACCTCGAGCCCCTGGCAGAGGAGAGAAACCCACCACATGTCTCTTAACCACTCCCATATCAGGAACCCTCCCAGCTGCTGCTTTGTCTCACAGACCGTGAGGAACGCGTGCAGAATGCTGTGTGCGTGCTCAAACCAGACCTCAGAGGTTTAGATCAGTTACTCCGCTCCATGCCTGCAGCCTTTCTTCTGGGTTTCTACACTTAAAGACCAGGTTTCTCACAGGACCACACCCTTCGTCTACGATACAGTTCATCATCAGTGAATGTGATTGTGTTATGTCATTTAGTGAAGTTTGGTGTGAAATGCTTTGTTGTAGAGTCAGATCTGTTCACAGTGGTGGTGAATGGAACCAGACGTCCACCTCTAAAAGCTTCCACACTGGAAGTTATTACATGATGGGTCCAACCTCTGTTCGTTATGGTTATTCATATTCAACTATATTGTTATTCGTTTTTGGCTTTCTGCCAGATCTTTGCTGTGTAGCTCCTCCCACAGTTTTCAAAATATCAACTCCGTTCCAACTTTAGATAATCCAGTTTGATTGTTTGATTCGGGCTTGTATACAGCTTTTTGATCGGATGCACGCATTCTGGAATTCGCATACACTGACTCAGGGCAGACCCCCGACCACGACTGTAGTGTTGGTTTAACCTGCACTCGTCTGTTAGTCTAATTTTCCATCCCTCTTTCTCCCTCTATAGAGTCCCATTCACTTTTCGGCATAGCCAAACGTTATGGTTTCTTTAGACCTACAGCCTCCAAACATAAACACACTGACCTGCACTCCTCCACTTGTCGTTTATTCATCCCTCTTTCCTCGCACTGCTTTAGCTGCACCACCATCCTTCTCTAGATTCCTCTTATTATTGTATGTACTGCTGAGTACCTCTATTGAAATCAGTTTATTTCATTATTTAATGTTCCATGTGTTCATTAAAAATCTTGTTTTTGGTCTTAATCATTATTTTAATTCTTATTTATTTACTTATTTACAAAAATAGTGTTTGTAAATATGTTCCTGACTGCAAATGAACACAAAAGGGTTAATTCTGACCCATGCTGTGTGTTAGAAGGCAGTGACACAAAAATTATTTTTATTAGTAATAGTAACAATAAAACTGAAATCAGGATTTGAGATGATCAAAAACAAGTACATTAGGGAATTAATAAAAGCTTGAAGATTAAATTAATTTATTGTAATTATATAGACAATAAAATCTCATTCGGGTCACTTTTGGCTTACATGATGGAGGGATACCTGCACAGAGAGCGGTGTGCAATAAAGTAGTTCCTAAAAAAACGTATTGTTTTAGATTTACGACTATTTTACCATCAACAACAATCCATATAAACTCTGGTGTAGGTTCACTGGAGGGTTAAATAGTAAATTAAATGGCTATGTATGTGTTTGTGTTTGTGTAGACAAGCTGACCCCTGGTTCCATTCACTACCACTGTAAATATGACATACGAGTCTCTACAGTACTATCCAGGTTGGATTCCCGGACTGGGTGGTTCTGTGTGGAGTGTGTATGGTCTCTCTGTGTTTGTGTGGGTTCCTCCAGGTACTCCGGTTTCCTCCCACAGTCCAAACACATGCATGTTAGGATCCTGACTCTAAACTGCCCGTAGGTGTGAGAAATATTGAAATATCGAATATCAGGATATAATGTTTAATGATACTGTATCAATTCTCAAAAACACAGTATCGATTGTGTGTTGTGTTTAAACCTCTGAACACTAGATGGCAGTGTTCTAATCCATTTTCAGCTCCACTCCAACATTAACAAGCAGCACAAGGGCGCAATGCTATTGTAAGCATCAGCAAACCTGTTCATATAGTGGTGTGATTTAATAGTAGGATTTGAGAAATCACAATATATCACGTTGCTTGCAGTATCGCAGTATATTGAATGGTGAGCGCTGTATCACGATACACATTGTATCGCCAGGTTCTTGCCCATACACAGCTCTAATATTGAATGCAGTATTTCTGGTAGTTCAGTCAAATTTAGGATCTCTTTAGAATTTCATTTCATGCAATTTTAATGCAATTCACAAACAATACTGTCCATTTCACAATTAATGTAAATGTATCAGATGATTTTTAAAGAATAAAAATGTTTGTATTAAAGTCTATTTTTGTATAGAGGCCTATTTTGCATATAGTTCTATTATCAGTAATTCTCAGTCCTCTGTCTAAATCTCCTGGTACGACCACCAATCCAAGTTAAGGATGTTATTGGACTAATTGGTTGTTAGGACACTCTTGCTCAATTGTGATCACAGCTGAAAAACATTCTACTAATAAGTGAGTATAAAAGGGAACAACATTCTAGGTTAGTTTAGTATCTGAAGATCAGCAGTTGATGGCTTGCTGACCGACTCACAATGACCAGAAAGAAACAACTTTCTTTAGAGACCCGTCAGTCCATTGTTGTGTTAAGGAAGAAGATACTCCATTAAAACAAGAACATTTCACTGTGATCCCAAACTTCTGAGCGGTAGTGTATATATATAGTATACACTCTGAACTACTTGAAATGATGTGACGTTGAGACCCAAAGCACATTCTCTTCTGTAAAGCTGTGGTTGTGGAGTAGTAACCATGCAGCCACGCCCAAAACCAGAACCATGCTGAATGCTGGGCTCTGGAGACGGTGGGGGCTGTTCTCAGTTCCTCACTGCCATTGGCCTCGCCACACACACACACACACACACACACACACACACGTATGCTTTCAGGCTGAGCTGTGTTCTGCGGAGCTGCTCTGTTGTTTTGTAGTGAAAGTACAAAAGCTCGCTCTGCTCGAGAGAAACTCAAAGCCTGTTGCCGTCAACCTTTCCATAGCAGCAGCACAGAAAAACAGCCCCGCCCCCTCCCAATTAACACTCACCCAACTCCCAGTTTTGGACTGTAGTGGCGCAGCTGCCAGTTTAAAGGGGCATTCCACCCAGTTTTCTTTAGAATTACTGTGTGCTGTATTTCCGGCTGCAGTATGTGTGTAAAAATGGAACAAATCTGAAAATAAAAGGTTATTCTATGAGACATTACTTAATATCTCAAAACAGGAAGTTATTGTCTGGAAATATTGACTTAGTATCTTGAAAAAAAGTTTTAATTTAGCTTTAATAAATTCATTATTTCAGTATAATATGTTACAATGACATGATAAGTAGTTCTTATCATAGTATTCTGAGAAAATACATCAACATTTAGACATACTGCTGTCAACTCCATGCTGTAGACTGAGGTTTGATTCCCTACCTGCTAACACTGCCTTTACCTACCTGTGTACAGGTAAACTTTAACACTACCTTCACCTACCTGTGTACAGGTAAACTTTAACACTACCTTCACCTACCTGTGTACAGGTAAACTTTAACACTACCTTCACCTACCTGTGTACAGGTAAACTGTAACACTACCTTCACCTACCTGTGTACAGATAAACTGTAACACTACCTTCACCCACCTGTGTACAGGTAAACTGTAACACTACCTTCACCTACCTGTGTACAGGCAAACTATAACACTACCTTCACCTACCTGTGTACAGGCAAACTGTAACACTACCTTCACCTACCTGTGTACAGGTAAACTGTAACACTACCTTCACCTACCTGTGTACAGGTAAACTGTAACACTACCTTCACCTACCTGTGTACAGGTAAACTGTAACACTACCTTCACCTACCTGTGTACAGGTAAACTGTAACACTACCTTCACCTACCTGTGTACAGGTAAACTTTAACATTACCTTCACCTACCTGTGTACAGGTAAACTGTAACACTACCTTCACCTACCTGTGTACAGGTAAACTGTAACACTACCTTCACCTACCTGTGTAAAGGTAAACTGTAACACTACCTTCACCTACCTGTGTACAGATAAACTGTAACGCTACCTTCACCTACCTGTGTACAGGTAAACTGTAACACTACCTTCACCTACCTGTGTACAGGTAAACTGTAACACTACTTTCTAGCTTCTCCGGCCCTGATGCCCCCCAGGACTGCCCCCTCCCCCAACTCTCAGACTCCCAGCTCCCAGAGCAGCTCCTAATCTGGCTCCTCTGTTCTCAACCCGAGGCCTGTGTTACCCGAGGCTCTAATAATAGAGCGGCTGGAGCCAGCTCAGAAGTTATGATGTAACGAAAGGCGGCGAAGCCAAGTTCTGCTTCACAAAGTGTTGAGTGTTCAGCCGAGGCCGCCCAGTTGCAGCCCACCTTCGGCCCCCGCCAGTGTCTTTACCCAATCGTCACAAGGCCTGAAACTGACTCAGAAGGCCGTTTCTAAATCTGACTGTGTCTTTTTCGAGTGTCGCGCGAAACAAGAGAGAGAAAAAATCCCCCGGCACAGGAACCCGCGCCTCTGTGGTCGTGCCATATCCGCGAACGCTACAAACACCAGCCCGTTGCTATGGGGACTGAACAAACACACGCTGGCAGAGTGAATGCAGCTGTGCTCTGTTGGCTCAGAGTGACGGAGTGGACGTCTGGATGTGGGTCAGAGGACAGGCACGCGTGTTTATCTAGAGGAGCAGCCGCATGGACAGTTAACTCAGCGCCAGGCGGCAGGAACCGATATCTATAATCTCTCTCTCTTTCTTTTCAGCTGTTCAGCTCTAAACGAAAGCCACACTTTCCAAACACAGTTCTGGGTCTGGACAGTCACTAGATTTCTATTCACAAATGTTTGTAATAATAATATTTTTATTTAAAGGGTGTGTTTAATGCTGGTAGCTTTGCAGGGTTATAGAATAAACTTTGGGTGTTAAATTAAAAACTATGTAACCATGTATCCATATTTAATATCATATACAGGCAGATATTTAGGTGCTTTAAGGTCATTTACTGTGATAAAAACTAATAGCAGAATCTTAAAACCTGAAAAAGAGAAGCAGCTAATCTGCCTGCATGCCACACATATACGGTCAGTCTTAAGGAGGAGAGGACAGTCAGTAGATTTCTGTCCTCTGATGTTTGTAGTGATAATTTTATCTTTGTTTATAGAGCGTGTTTGGTGGAGTGCGTTACAGAGCTATAGAATAAACTGTGGGTATTAAATTAAAACCATGTAAAGCACTTAAAATACAAAACATATGCAAAATCAATGCAGAATTTAAATTAACCCTTTGATGAACAGCATGGGTTAAACTTGACCTGTATTCATTTCCTATGTTATTGTATTTACTGCTGAGTATCTCTTCGGTAAATCTATTGAAATCAGTTTGTTTCAGAATTTAATGTTCATTAAAAATCTTAAAATATTATTTTAATTCTTATTCATTTACTTCATGAACAAAATCTGTGTTTGTAAATATGTCCCCGACTGCGAATGTTTACAGATAGCTCCCATCAAATTCCATAGTGAACACATAAGGGTTAATTCTGAGCCATGTGGTGTGTTAGAAGGCAGTGATACAAAAATAATTTTTATTAAATAAGTAAAAAGTATAAAACTAAAATCAGGATTTATGTTGATCAGAAACAAGTAAATTGAGGAATTCATGGAATGATTAAATTAATTTATTCCAAATATATAGAAAATAAAATCTCAGTCGGGTCACTTTTGACCCAGGTTGTCCATTAAAGGCTTAAAGGTTTAAAGAGACATTTTCAGGTGTTCTTTAAAAGTGAGCACTAAATATCATAAACAGGCAGATAAAAACTAATAGCAGAACTCTAAAAGTCAGTGCCGGTTCTAAACTGGGGTGATATGAGGCCCTGCTGTGTTGTTGTTGTTGGGATTTGTGCTGCTGTGTTCTGTACGAGTTGTGTTTTCCAGTAAGAGGACCATTACAGTGACCAACTCTGCTGGAACAAATCTTTTTATGAGAGCTGAATGTTAGTGAGTCGACTGTGGCAGCTATCGTTCTTTCTGCTGATGGTTCTTTCCAGTCAGAGCAGTAGAGATGTGTGAGCAGTAGGCTGAGCAGTTTGTATCAGTTTGTATTAGAGCTGCAGTTCAGAGCTGTAGTGGTGGTTTTAGTTGTCTGTTCAGTCCAGATGCTTCTCTTAATGCTCTGGATGGCTGGCTTGCTGCTCACCACGGAATTTATTTCTGGGAATGAATGAACAGTGTTCTGGTCAGTGATACGTTTATAGAAAGAAACTGTACTGGGCATTAAGACTAATGCAGAGTATCAGCGTGTGTACTCGGGTATAGAGTGGGTTTTAAGTGTCTAAGGCTGTAGAATTTAAAATATGGTCACAAATTGTTCAGACTGCTGACCAAAGAGTTTTCAGTTTTTAAGTCAAATCTATGGTTAAGTATCTTTGCGGTCCAAAATGTTAACTTTACAGGAGAGACCAAAACCATCTTTAATTTTAATGTAAGTCAATGGAGCCAGATTTTTTTCCAAGCTGTTTTGGAGCATTTCTATTGGTCCATTCATCATGAAATGTTTACGCAATGTAAACAGCAGCTGTCGAGTTCAAATGATGTACAAAAATAAAACTCAACAACAATATGCTGACAGGCTCAAACAGCTGGGCAAGGTTGCCAGATTGGACAGAATCTTTTAGAAATAGCCTTGTATATAATTTGTTTATGATGTTTCATTAATAAATGATATATTTATTTTAAAAAAGTATGATGTAATAATACTGTTAATTAAAATAATATGCCTTATTTGTTCAAGTTAGTAATTAGTATATATGTTAAACTTTCCTTTTTGTGGAATGTTTCAATATTTGAAATGTTAAAACAGAGAATATTTAAGATAATATTTAATGGTATATACATTTGATGGTTGCAGATATTATCCAATAATAAAGAACTAAACTTGTAGATGATGAGCCTAGCCTGAGACCTCTGAAGCTGTTTTGTCTGATGTCTGAATCCTGTGTTCTTAGCAACCATAACATACTGTCAGCTTTCTGTTGGTCTCATAGCTGCTGAGAGTGTTTAACCAGCTCAGCTCAACAGCCACATTCACAGAACCATCCAACCCATGTTAGTACAGTAAATGATGTATTAATGTAGGATATTACATCCCCGTGTTTAAGGCTTTGGTTATGTTGTTGTGAGGGGACGGCAGGGTCTTGCTTTGGTTTGCATGAAAGAAATCAATGAAATGAAAAAGTTTATATAATAAAATACAGTCGTTAACTGAACAGCAAGAGCTGCACAAACGCTTTCCTGGAAATGTTGCGCCATATGTTTCAGACAGGCTCAGTATTTACAACTATCTGCCATCTGGGTTTGAACACAGAGGAATTTGACCTCCACACTTAACACATCCGTCCAGTGAAACACCCCCACACACATACTAGTGAACACACACATGCACACACAAACTAGTAAACACACACACTAGAGGGCAGTGAAACACCCACATACACACACACTGCTAAACACACACGTTAGAGGGCAGTGAAACAAGCATATGCGCACACACACTAGTGAACACACACACACACTGGTGAACACAGACAGTAGGGGACAGTGAAACACCCATGTACACACAAACATTAGTGAACACACACACTAGAGGGCAGTGAAACACCCACATACACACACACACACACACACACACTGCTAAACACACATGTTAGAGGGCAGTGAAACAAGCATATGCGCACACATACTAGTGAACACGCACTAGTGAACACAGACAGTAGGGGACAGTGAAACATCCATGTACACACAAACACTAGTGAACACATACACTAGAGGGCAGTGAAACACCCACATGCACACACACACACCCAATAGGGGACAGTGAAACACCCACATATACACACACTAGTGAACACACACACAAGTGGACAAAGAAACACCCACATATACACACACTAGTGAACACACACACTAGAGGGCAGTTAAACACACACACACACACTAGTAAACACACACACAGTAGTGGACAAAGAAACACCCACATATACACACACTAGTGAACACACACTCGAGAGCAGTCAAACACCCACATGCACACACACACATACTAGTGAACACACACACTAGAGGGCAGTGAAACACCCACATGCACACAGACTAGTGAACACACACACTAGAGAGCCGTAAAACACCCACATACACACACACACTAGTGAACACACACACTAGACAGCTGTAAAACATACACACACCCTATTGAACACAGACACTAGAAGGCAGTTAAACACCCACATACACACACACTAGTGAACACACACCCTAGAGAGCAGTAAATCACACACTAGTGAACACACACACTAGTGAACACACACACTAGAGAGCAGTAAAACACACACTAGTGAACACACACACTAGTGAACACACACTAGAGAGCAGTAAAACACCCATATACACACACCCTAGTGAACACACACGCTAGAAGGCAGTGAAACACCCACATACACACACAATAGTGAACGCACACGTACAAGGGGCAGTGAGCACACTTGCCTGGAGTGGTGAGCAGCCCTTTATGGGTTGGGTGTCTTGTTCAAAGACACAACAGTCGCATCTTGTCAGTTCAGGGAATCGAACCTGCGACCTTCTGATCACAAGGCTGCTTCCCCACCTAAACGTTCTAACCTCCAGCCCACGACTGTCACCTAAACGTTCTAACCTCCAGCCCACGACTGTCACCTAAACGTTCTAACCTCCAGCCCACGACTGTCACCTAAACGTTCTAACCTCCAGCCCACGACTGTCACCTAAACGTTCTAACCTCCAGCCCACGACTGTCACCTAAACGTTCTAACCTCCAGCCCACGACTGTCACCTAAACGATCTAACCTCCAGCCCACGACTGTCACCTAAACGTTCTAACCTCCAGCCCACGACTGTCACCTAAACGATCTAACCTCCAGCCCACGACTGTCACCTAAACGTTCTAACCTCCAGCCCACGACTGTCACCTAAACGTTCTAACCTCCAGCCCACGACTGTCACCTAAACGTTCTAACCTCCAGCCCACGACTGTCACCTAAACGTTCTAACCTCCAGCCCACGACTGTCACCTAAACGATCTAACCTCCAGCCCACGACTGTCACCTAAACGTTCTAACCTCCAGCCCACGACTGTCACCTAAACGTTCTAACCTCCAGCCCACGACTGTCACCTAAACGTTCTAACCTCCAGCCCACGACTGTCACCTAAATGTTCTAACCTCCAGCCCACGACTGTCACCTAACCGTTCTAACCTCCAGCCCACGACTGTCACCTAACCGTTCTAACCTCCAGCCCACGACTGTCACCTAAACGTTCTAACCTCCAGCCCACGACTGTCACCTAAACGTTTTAACCTCCAGCCCACGACTGTCACCTAAACGTTCTAACCTCCAGCCCACGACTGTCACCTAAACGTTCTAACCTCCAGCCCACGACTGTCACCTAAACGTTCTAACCTCCAGCCCACGACTGTCACCTAAACGTTCTAACCTCCAGCCCACGACTGTCACCTAAACGTTCTAACCTCCAGCCCACGACTGTCACCTAAACGTTCTAACCTCCAGCCCACGACTGTCACCTAAACGTTCTAACCTCCAGCCCACGACTGTCACCTAAACGTTCTAACCTCCAGCCCACGACTGTCACCTAAACGTTCTAACCTCCAGCCCACGACTGTCACCTAAACGTTCTAACCTCCAGCCCACGACTGTCACCTAAACGTTCTAACCTCCAGCCCACGACTGTCACCTAAACGTTCTAACCTCCAGCCCACGACTGTCACCTAAACGTTCTAACCTCCAGCCCACGACTGTCACCTAAACGTTCTAACCTCCAGCCCACGACTGTCACCTAAACGTTCTAACCTCCAGCCCACGACTGTCACCTAAACGTTCTAACCTCCAGCCCACGACTGTCACCTAAACGTTCTAACCTCCAGCCCACGACTGTCACCTAAACGTTCTAACCTCCAGCCCACGACTGTCACCTAAACGATCTAACCTCCAGCCCACGACTGTCACCTAACCGTTCTAACCTCCAGCCCACGACGGTCACCTAAACGTTCTAACCTCCAGCCCACGACTCACCTAAACGTTCTAACCTCCAGCCCACGACTGTCACCTAAACGTTCTAACCTCCAGTCCACGACTGTCACCTAAACGTTCTAACCTCCAGCCCACGACTGTCACCTAACCGTTCTAACCTCCAGCCCACGACTGTCACCTAAACGTTCTAACCTCCAGCCCACGTCTGTCACCTAAACGTTCTAACCTCCAGCCCACGACTGTCACCTAAACGTTCTAACCTCCAGCCCACGACTGTCACCTAAACGTTCTAACCTCCAGCCCACGACTGTCACCTAAACGTTCTAACCTCCAGCCCACGACTGTCACCTAAACGTTCTAACCTCCAGCCCACGACTGTCACCTAACCGTTCTAACCTCCAGCCCACGACTGTCACCTAACCGTTCTAACCTCCAGCCCACGACTGTCACCTAAACGTTCTAACCTCCAGCCCACGACTGTCACCTAAACGTTCTAACCTCCAGCCCACGACTGTCACCTAACCGTTCTAACCTCCAGCCCACGACTGTCACCTAACCGTTCTAACCTCCAGCCCACGACTGTCACCTAAACGTTCTAACCTCCAGCCCACGACTGTCACCTAAACGTTCTAACCTCCAGCCCACGACTGTCACCTAAACGTTCTAACCTCCAGCCCACGACTGTCACCTAAACGTTCTAACCTCCAGCCCACGACGGTCACCTAAACGTTCTAACCTCCAGCCCACGACTGTCACCTAAACGTTCTAACCTCCAGCCCACGACGGTCACCTAAACGTTCTAACCTCCAGCCCACGACTGTCACCTAAACGTTCTAACCTCCAGCCCACGACTGTCACCTAAACGTTCTAACCTCCAGCCCACGACTGTCACCTAAACGTTCTAACCTCCAGCCCACGACTGTCACCTAAACGTTCTAACCTCCAGCCCACGACGGTCACCTAAACGTTCTAACCTCCAGCCCACGACGGTCACCTAAACGTTCTAACCTCCAGCCCACGACGGTCACCTAAACGTTCTAACCCCCAGCCCACGACTGTCACCTAACCGTTCTAACCTCCAGCCCACGACTGTCACCTAAACGTTCTAACCCCCAGCCCACGACTGTCACCTAACCGTTCTAACCTCCAGCCCACGACTGTCACCTAAACGATCTAACCTCCAGCCCACGACGGTCACCTAAACGTTCTAACCTCCAGCCCACGACTGTCACCTAAACGTTCTAACCTCCAGCCCACGACTGTCACCTAAACGTTCTAACCTCCAGCCCACGACTGTCACCTAAACGTTCTAACCTCCAGCCCACGACTGTCACCTAAACGTTCTAACCTCCAGCCCACGACTGTCACCTAACCGTTCTAACCTCCAGCCCACGACTGTCACCTAACCGTTCTAACCTCCAGCCCACGACTGTCACCTAAACGTTCTAACCTCCAGCCCACGACTGTCACCTAAACGTTCTAACCTCCAGCCCACGACTGTCACCTAACCGTTCTAACCTCCAGCCCACGACTGCCCTCCTGCCCTCTAGTTTCTTGGAACATTTTAGTCATTGTGAGATTATAGTCTGTGTGTCAGGAAGTTATCGGTGGACATCAAGGAGAAGCAGAAGCACAGAGTCAGCCCCGCCTTACATTTATTGTAAATGTCAATTGAATTCAGGTGACAGAGGAAAGAAACATCTCAATGTAAAATCCAATTGAGTGTAATCTCATTAGCTTGTGGCTCATTCACTGTTATGACTCTACTGATCTGCCCATGTCCTCTTTCTCTCTCTCTAACTCTCTCTCTCTCTCTGTGTAGGTTATTCAACAGGCCTGGCCTTTTATTGGTCAGTATTTGCAGAAGTTGCTAACAGAAACCATCGCGCCTTCCATCCGAGGGTCCAACGCCCACCTGCAGACCCTCAGCTTCACCAAGATCGACTTTGGAGACAAGGTTATACAGTGCAAGCACAAACACGATTAGTACCTAGTAGTGGGCAGTGGAAATTGTTCCTCAGGTTAGAGTTTTATAATAACTCATAGCTGTAGAACACAAGTACGCAAAGATAACATGAGATACGGAGAGTGCAGACCACTCCAACCTCATCCCGTTTAGCCGAACATCATTTCAATCACGTTTCAAATGGAGATGAAATTGTCCATTTCATCTGAACCACTTAAGGTGGTCTTTTGGGGTTGGCGTTGGCCTAAAATGTAGCCCGACATCTGAGCGAAGGCTGAAAATGTTATGCAAATTACAGCAGCGTCCAAGTATATTGGACATATGTATGTATGTATGAGAGTCTAAACCTTCAATAAAACTGAAATTGGCTTCTTACTTGAACTTCCTGTTCCACCTTAAATAGTGCAGCACTTTCTACTGAGCTTTTCTAAACAAAAAGCTAGCGGGCGTATGAAAATATTGAAAATATTGAATATCATGATTCAAATTTTATGATACAGTGGGTGTGTCTCAAATCCTAGTGAGTGTGTAAGTAGGCTGTCTAGGTAGCAGCTGTGTAAGTATCAGTGTTCTCTCCTCATCTCTCCTCATAAAACAGATTACTGAGACGCTCTAGTTAGAGAGAGACTGCGTCACGGCTTGTTCCCGCCCACTGCAGCATGCCACCGGTGGTGTAGCTGGTTGCTAAGCTACCGGCCAGCATCCCAAACAATAGCAGAGTCTTAAAAATCTGCTAGCATAAATGCTAATGTAAATAAAATACTGTTTTGTGTGATTATATGACCAGAAACACATTAAAACTCCAGAGAATCAAAATAACTCACATTTTAAAACCACTTCACTGCTCGTAGATTAGCCTGTGTTGCATCATGGGATTGTCTTAGCGGCTGAGGAAGCGTTCGATGCTTCTTTAAAATCAGGTGTAAATAAGGTTCCTCAGTAGACAGTATGTTTAAGGTATGTAAGAATACTATTACTTAAAATGCTGTCTATGTAGACCCTCACTAGGTTTTGAGACAGACCCTATATCGTTTTTCAAAGCTACAGTATTGATTTTTAATCAATAGGTTACAATTAAAGATGTGTGGCAGACAGTGGTTCATTTAGTGATGCATTTATACCCCCCACCACTAGAAAGCAGTGTTCTGTACCATTAAACCCCTCCACTGAAATAAAATCGTGGTATAGGGATACAATGCTAGCCTTAGTATTGTAGCAAAATATTGATGTTTAAATCATTATAAAAAATAGAAATCATAATTATTTTGGTGTGTAATTTTTGGTGATGAAGGGAATGATCTTTTAAATACCAAAAAATTTTGTTTTGTATTAAAGTAATTTTAACACAAATGCATAACCTTGGGACGTAAAAGTTCCAATAATTGAAGAATTACCCGTACATCAAACTAAATAATAAAATCCATAATTAAAAATTATTCCTAACACACTCACATAGGAGTAAATGAAAAATGAGTTGTTAGATTAATTGACAAATCAAAAAAAAAAGAAACGTTAGATGAATTAAGAAATCAATCATTAGGTGTTGTTTAACATTGTTCAGTTTCAAAAGAGATTAGGATTAAATTAGCTGTTAATGTATAAATATAGGTTTACCAAAGCATCGGAAATGGTTTTAGCCATACTGCCCACTGCTAGTCACAGCATGGGCACCTCAACCACCTCCACTGCTGAGTATAGCAGAGCTTGTGTGTGTTGTTAGCTTACAGACGAGCTGCTTCGCCGCAGAAAAACAGGTTTGGCTGATCAAATGTGAACATGTCTTTGCTCTGTGAGTGCTCTGCTTATTATATTACTAGATATAAGCCCAGTGGCAGTGAAGGGAACCAGGAGTCACCAACACAAATAGACAGTTTATTTGTTACCAAACCCACCAGTGAGCCTACACGTGTCTTCTGTGTGTTTATATGAACGTTAATGGTTGTAAAATAGCAAAACATCTGAAATAATACACTTTCTTTGGGGTCTTTTTGGCCTCACAGCACCCTGTATGTGTCCTTCCACCTTGAATATAGGCTTTTTTAAAAAGAAATTTTAGGCCAAAGTTGTCTTTTAGAATTACAGTTAAACAGTGTCTTAGCCTGTTCATGTAATAACTTTCTGTGAGTGAGCTTTTAACGGTGGACGTCTGGTTCCATTCACCACCACTGTGAGCAGTTCTGGCTCTGGAACAGAGATTTTCACATCGAGGAGTTAGTTTGTTTACATGACTGCTGTTTAATGTTGCAGCAAATGCTGAAAAATCCCCCTTTAATGCAGACGCATTATGCACACAGCTGAATGGGTCACATACGTCCCCCTTTAATGTGTCAGCATGTTGTAACAGGTGTGAAGTGTTACATCACCTGAGAATTTAACTCTTTCTCTTCAGAGAGGCTGCTATTCTTAAAACTAGACTTATAACTGTCTGGAATGTTTGGAGCTAGATTGTGGTGAAGCCTGGCGCTAACCAGGACACGCCTCCTCTAGATCCCGCCCCCCAAACTTCCTCAAGTCTGTGCTCATGTAACATGGGACATACAGTCGACAGCACAAGCAGTTGGCGTGTATTTGACTGCATGTATGGTGCGACCCTGCTGCGTTGCTATGGTGCCAACTGCAGCTGAAGGGCCGGAAGTGATTTTCCTTATAGGGGGCGCTATCACGCTATTAAAATGTCTGTGTCTCAAAATCAGTTTAGCTCAGAAACCACATGGAGCGTTTATCGAGTACAGTGAAACTAGTTTTGAGAGTCTTCATCCCTGGTCTGGACGAGAGCTTGAGTTTGAATTTTCCCGTTCCACCTTAAACACGCCACCATGTGCTGTAGAGCAGAGTGATCCTTTGGTGGACATGTTTGTTTAATGGGACGTTCACAGTATATATCGTCGCTGAGCAAAGAGAAACAAGTATCTCCAAAATAGCAACTTTACAGGAGAGGCCGAAAACTGTCTTTGCTTTCAATGTAAGTCAATGTAAAGAGGTTTTATTCTGAGTGACTTTGAAGCATTTTTGTTGGTCCTATCATCAAGAAACCTTCATAGGCTAATAAGAGCAGCTCTTGTGTTCGAATAATGTAGAAAAATAAAAATTGGTTAAGGATGTTTATTGTTTAGATTTTGGGAGATATTTATACACACACACACACACTATATTGTGTATTCGCTCGTCTGTCTTCACACGCATATAAACTTGAGTGACGTCCCATTCTTAATCCATAGGGTTTAATATGATGGCGGCCCAACCTTTGCAGCTATAACAGCTTCAGCTCTTCTGGGAAGGCTCTCCACACGGTTTAGGAGAGTGTTTATGGGAATGTTTGACGAACAGTTCATCCAGAGGCGCATTAGTGAGGTCAGACACTGATGTTGGGCGAGAAGGTCTGGCTCGCAGTCTCCGCCCTAATTCATCCCAAAGGTGTTCTATCAGGTTGAGGTCAGGACTCTGTGCAGGCCAGTTAAGTTCTTCCACACCAAACTCGCTCCTCCATGTCTTTATGGAGCTGCTTTGTGCACTGGTGGGCGGTCATGTTGGAACAGGAAGGGTCCGTCCCCAAACTGTCCCCACAAAGTTGGGCGCATGAAATTGTTCAGAATCTCTTCTGAAGCATTAGAAGTTCCTTTCACTGGAACTAAGGGTCTGAGCCCAACTCCTGAAAAACAAGCCAGCACCATTATCCCTCCTCCACCAAACTTTACACTCAACACAATGCAGTCAGAGAAGTATCATTCTCCTGGCAACCACCAAACCCAGACTCCATCAGATTGCCACACGGGAGAAGCGTTGCTCACTCCAGAGAACACGTCTCCACTGCTCTAAAGTCCAGTGGCAGCGTGCTTTACACCACTGCATTGGTGATGTAAGGCTTGGATGCAGCTGCTCGGCCATGAAGACCCATTCCATGAAGCTCTCTACTCTCTATTCTTGAGCTGATCTGAAGACCACATGAAGTTTGGAGGTCTGTAGTGATTGACTCTGTAGAAAGGTGGTGACCTCTGTGCACTATGCTCCTCAGCATCCGCTGACCCGCTCTGTCATTGTACGTGTTCTACCACTTGGTGTCTGAGTTGCAGTCGTTCTCAATCACTTCCACTTTGTTATACACCACTGACAGTCCACTGTGGAATATTTAGTAGTGAGGAAACTTGTTGCACAGGTGGCGTCCTATCACAGTACTCTATATATATGTATATATATATATATGTATATATATATATATATATATATATATATATATATGTATATATATATATATGTATATATATATATAGGGATAAATATCTTTAACCATGTCTCTCACAGCTGTAATTAAACAGGAACACTAGATGTTTTACTCATACAAACACTAGCTGTTGTTACTTCTTTGAGCTTTTTCTCATAATTCAGTGAGTTTATATGAACGTGTCTGTGTTTTGTTCCACAGCCTCTGAAGGTAGTCGGTGTAAAGGCTCATACCGAGAATGAAAAAGGTCAAATCCTGCTGGACGTTTACATCAGGTGAGTTTAATGTCCTTCACTTACCAACATTTAAGCAAAACAATCTTCAGACAGACATCCACCCACTCTGCTCTGCTGCTCTAGTGATCAGACCGGAAACAGAAACAGGTCATTCTGTATGACGATCTTTACTTATATATATATATATATATATATATATATATATATATATATATATATATATATATATATATATATATATATATAAAACATACATAATACATATGGTGTACCAACCCTAATCTATGGGTATATGCCAGCTCACAGTAAGATGATCTGGGTTGGATTCCCGGTCCGGGTGGTTCTGTGTGGAGTGTGTATGGTCTCTCTGTGTTTGAGTGGGTTCCTCCAGGTACTCCGGTTTCCTCCCACAGTCCAAACACATGCATGTTAGGATCTTCACTCTAAACTGCCCGTAGGTGTGAGTGTGTGTTAGCCATGTGTTGTGCTGGCGACCTGTCCATGGTGGACCCCACCTTCGCCCAATGACGGTAGCAGTACCCCTGTGACCCCGACTAACAGGATAAAGTGGAAGATAATGCATGGGTGGATGAGATGTATCAAATCATGCGACAGTTTGTTTTTAATGTGTCCTTATAAAATTCATTTTGATTCTTTTTGGCTCCAAAAAGCTAAAAATGTCATGTGCAGCCGTCCAACCATATATACGGTTTAGGTAAACCATCAAAACGAGTAATGTAGGTATATCAAATTCTTAGTAGTTTGGTGTGAATTTCTTTGTAAAACCCTTAAATGAAAACCATATAGCAAAACAAGGCAACTTTTGTCTGCAAGTTCTCACTTCCTTAAATGTCAGGCGGCACAACCCAACAAAAGGGCTTTTATTTTAACGCGCTTGTACTAAATAGGTGCCCCAGGGTATTGCATCAAGTATTGCATCACAGAGAAAAAACCTCAAGTGACCATCATGGTGCAATGCCAGGGTCAGTGGATCCCAAAGTTAGGAAAGAAAATGGTTCAGCTGACTATGTCAGGCGGTACAACCTACTCAGGAAAACCAAGAAAATGTGTAATTGTTGTATTAATGTTTATTTATTTTATAAAAATTTTACTTAAGTTCAAGGATGAATGGCTCTATGGGTGCCTTTGTAGATGCCTGTGTAATTTGAAATTGTCAGGCGGTGCAACCAGAGTCATATGGTGCACCCAGACCAGAACAGTTGTACAACCTGAAACAGGCCATTATACGCTTTGTTAACATGAACAAAACGCAGATATAAAAATACACATCATATCTTTGTAATGTGATTTAAAAAAAAATCAAATTACCGTTTTTACCTCATTCGTCATTGAACCACATCAACGAGAGCATAACGTACACAATGTGTCCAAAAGTTTATAGACAGCAGCATTTCTTCTGAAATGAAGGACATCGATAGTGAGCTTGTTCCTCCTTTGCTGCGGTAAGAGCCTCTACTCTTCTGAGGATGTTTTACAGTAGATGTTGGAACCTTGCTTTGAGGATTTCAAGATTCAAGAGATTCAAGAGTTTTATTGTCATATGCACAGCAGAAACAGACAGTTACTCTGTACTATGAAATTCTTACTTTGCTGTTCCTCCATTCACCAATAGATGATAATAAATAAATAAATAAATAAATAAATAAGTAAGTAAATAAATAAATAAATAATATTATAATTTGAAGTAAATAAAATTAAACTTTTTCTTTTTTATAATTAAAAAAAATAATAATTTGATTGCATTCAGCGTTCACAAAACATTAGTAAGGTCAGGTACTGATGTAGAATGGTCAGTTCTGGATCACTTCAGCTCATCCCAAAGGTACCAGATGGAGCTCCATCCTCACTTCAGAGAATGGAGCTCCACTGCTCCACATGCTGGGGGGCTTTAAACAAGCATTATTATTATAATATTTAGACATGGTGACCTCCAGCTGCTCCAGAGCATCCCAGCCTATGGAGATTATGCAAGCTGAGTGTAACTGGATCTGTTCCCAGCCGGTATTAAAACAGTTGGGGCTAAATGAATGTCCTTTACAGCTAAAGCAGGTCTTTCATCAGCATGTGGGGGGAGGAGAGCCCACTAACAGCAGCTGGACATTTGTTGTGAGAGACAGTCCCTGAGGTGGGGACAGTAACTTACAAAGACAGAGATCAATTTTCAGACTGACCGACTATTTTGGGCCAAATCAATGTCGAGCCCAGCGCATTAGAATAGACTGTCTTTGAGTTTTCTGTTCCAACCAGCTTCCTGTTAACTGCCAGACCCTCGCCAACCATGTGACTTCGTAGCCGAGCCATTCAAATTACAGAATAATATTACCTCATTTGGAAAACTTGCCTTGTTTGGTGTGTGTTTATGGATGTGTAACTGTTTGTGTGGTTTGTGCAGCTATGTGGGGAATGTGGAGATAAACGTCGAGGTGAAGAGGTACTTCTGTAAAGCTGGAGTGAAGGGAATACAGGTACGTGCAACTGGTCAGTTATTTTAACTAAAGATGCTCTGATATTGGAACTGTAGGCCCTTATCAGTATTTGTTATATATATATCGTCTTATATACATGCTTGTTTATGCCTATTAACATATATTTGCAAATGCAGAATGCAGTAATATATGTATACATTAGAGATGGAAAAATCGATTGGCTATGTATCGGTATCGGACGATTTTTAATCGAAATATGTGATCGGCCGATATTTCTTGATTTAGCCAATCCCAAGATCCAATCGATGACGTTAACCAAATAAGCTTAATTTCTGTATTTCCAGCTGCCGTTTCGTTAAAGCCCCCTCCGGCTAACTCCTTGCAAGTCCTATCTGAACCGTCCGATTTACTTTGTTTATTTACTTCTAATTGTGTTAAAAATATTATGCTGTTTCATATGAGCTCGTTAAAAATGGTAATAAACGAGTTTAGATCATGTTTCATGACTTGCTTGTACTAATAACTACATGTAGCCCTGCCATGGCATACAGCCCCGCCCTCGATCAGTATCGGCTATCAGCTGACCGCGCTAAGAGGTGATCGGCGATCGGAATCGGTGATCGGAATCGGCCTCAAAAACGCTGATTGGTCCATCTCTAATATTAATATATATGTCCAAAATTGCAGCTTTACAGGAGAGACCAAAAACATACTTTACTTTCAATGTAAGTCAATGGAACCAGAATTATTTCCAAGCTATTTTGGAGCAATTCTATTGGTCCATTGATCATGAAATGTAAACGACCATTGGCGTGTTCAAATGATGTAGAAAACTCAAAATCAACAAAAATGGAGAAACATGTTTTGATTGGACAGCAACGATATATACAGTATATATATTGTTGCTGTCCAATGAAAAAATGTATCTTAATTTTTGTTGATTTTGAGTTTTCTACATCATTTGAACACGCCAATGGTCGTTTACATTTCATGATCAATGGACCAATAGAAGTGCTCCAAAATAGCTTGTTTTTCATTGTATATATATATAATATATATATATATATATATATATATATATATATATATATATATATATATATATATATATATATATATATATATACGAACAATAACTCTCTTGTATGTGCTTCTTTCAGCTCCATGGGATGATGCGAGTGATTCTGGAGCCTCTGATTGGTGATGTGCCCATTGTGGGAGCGGTTACCATGTTCTTCATTCGCAGGCCTGTAAGTTCCTAAACACCCTCTCGCTCTCACTATCTCTCCCTGTACTTCTTAAACCCTGTGAATTCCCTCTTCCTCTCACTCCAGTCCGTTCCCACTTTTCTGAGTTTTTTCCCTTAAGATCCTTATAACATCAGTACAAATTCATAATCAACTCAATTAAACCTGCTTCATTAATTAATTCAGATGTAAACAGGCAGTGAGAGAGGTCTGGTGTGAAGCTCTCTGTACTGAAAGTAGCGTCGGGAAGTGGAAGGCCGTGAATATCCACATATTCAGGCTTACAGCAGTTTAGCCCCGCCCACTCACACTGAAGTGATAAGGAGTGTTTCAGCCCGGACTGCTCTTTAATTCCCCTTGATTTTAAACTCTCTGAGTCATCTTCTTGTGGCCCTCTCCTTCTTTCTTTCCTCTCTCATCAACCTTTCCTACCCTCCTCCCCCACATTAGAAACTGGACATCAACTGGACTGGCCTAACCAACCTGCTCGACGTCCCAGGGCTCAGGTGAGTTTTGTAATTTAAGTTCAGAGCGTTTTGTTGTCTGTAATTATATATACGCCCACCTACCACTTTATTAGGCACCCCCCCGTATATGAAATCTCCAGCAGCATGGCTGTGTCTGATCCACTCTCACCTGCACAACACACACTAATACACCTCCACCACCTTATCAGTGTCACTGGAAAGCTGAGAATGATCCACCGCCCTAATAATACCTGCTCTGTGGTGGTCCTGTGGGGGTCCTGACCACTAAAGAACAGAGTAATGAAGTATACAGAGAATCAGATGAACTATAGTCTCCTATATGGTCAGTGGAGGTGATACTGTGGACAGTGAGTGTAGACACAAGGTGGTGGACCTAATGAAGTGACCGGTGGGCGTGTTCCTGTATATATTAAATCATTTGTATCTAGTGCAGTGATTGTGGGTTGCCTAGTTGTTAGTCCTCCTCTTAGGTTTTTGTTTTCCTCCCCAGTGTGAAGTCTGATACTATGATAATGGATGCCATCGCCTCTTTCCTGGTGCTGCCCAATCGCCTCACTGTCCCACTGGTCCCAGACCTGCAGGTGGCGCAGCTGCGGTCGCCTCTGCCCAGGGTAATACATTCACCATCGCAGTGAACAATCTAGGAAGATTATTATAATAGAGAAGATTATAATAGAGATTTCTATAATAATAAAAAGTTAATAGGCGTCCACCCTTTAGCTGTCAAGTAGGTGAACTACAACAGAACTTTGGTCTAATCCAATAATCCAAGATATTTAAAAGCTGCTATTAAGCTCTCGTGTCCAGAGAAAGGATGAAAGGTTATAAGTCAATTGTCCTTTGGTGCAAAGTAGGCCTGGTAGGTGATTGACAGGTAACCAGACGGTGAAGGTGATCATCTCCATGTTGAAGCAGGAACTTGTGCAGACTCATTTATTATTAAACAGTGTGTTACATAATGCTTGCTGCACATGCACTATATTGCCCAAAGTGTTCACTCATCCATCAAAATCATTTAATTCAGGTGTTCCAATTACTTCCATGGCCACAGGTGTATAAAACCATTATCTACACATACAGACTGCTTCTACACACATTAGTAAAGAGTGGGTCTCTCAGGAGCTCAGTGAACTCCAGCGTGGTACCGTGATAGGACGCCACCTGTGCAACAAGTCCAGTGGTGAAGTTTCCTCACTACTAAATATTCCACAGTGGACTGTCAGTGGTGTTCTAACAAGTGGAAGTGATTGAGAACGACAGCAACTCAGACACCAAGTGGTAGAACACGTACAATGACAGAGCGGGTCAGCGGACTCTGAGGAGCATAGTGCACAGAGCTCACCAACTTTCTACAGAGTCCATCACTACAGACCTCCAAACTTCATGTGGTCTTCAGATCAGCTAAAGAACAGAGCGTAGAGAGCTTCATGGAATGGGTCTTCATGGCCGAGCAGCTGCATCCAAGCCTTACATCACCAAGAACAATGCAGAGCATCAAAAGCAGTGGAGTAAAGCACGACACCACTGGACTCTAGAGCAGTGGAGACATGTTGTCTGGAGTGACCAATCACGCTTCTTTATCTGGCAATCTGATGGACGAGTCTGGGTTTGGTGGTTGCCTGGAGACCGGTACTTGTCTGATTGCACTGTGCCGAGTGTAAAGTTTGGTAGAGGGGGGATTATGGTGTAGGGTTGTTTTTCAGGAGGTGGGCTCGGACCCTTAGTTCCAGTGAAAGGAACTCTTAATGATTCAGAAGAGATTCTGGACAATTTCATGCTCCCAACTTTGTGGGGACAGTGTGGGGACGGCCCCTTCCTGTTCCAACATGACCGCCCACCAGTGCACAGAGCAGCTCCATAAAGACATGGAGGAGCGAGTTCAGTGTGGAAGAACTTGACTGTCCTGACCTCAACCTGATAGAACACCTTTGGGATAAATTAGAGTGGAGACTGCGAGCTAGACCTTCTCGTCCAACATCAGTGTCTGACCTCACTAATGAGCTTCTGGAAGAACTGTTGGTCCAACATTCCCATAAACACTCTCCTAAACCGTGTGGAGAGACTTCCCAGTAGAGCTGAAGCTGTTATAGCTGCAAAGGTTGGGTCGACATCATATTAAACCCTATGGATTAAGAATGGGACGTCACTCAAGTTTATATACGTGTGAAGGAAGATGAGCGAATACATTTGGCAATGTATTGTACATGACAACTATTTTCTTTGTACTTATTTTATTTTTTACATTTAAACTTTAGCTTGTGTATATAAATCCCCCCACTTACATCATACGCTTATTTTTTATGCATTGTTTGATGATGTTTTTGCTTTATGTATATAAATCATTGAGCTACCTGTGTGTTTGAGAAGTTCTCTCAGTATTTAGTATTCACAGTATCTGTTCTCATAAGTTCCCTCACAGTGTTCTCCACATGTTCACTGTTGGCTCTGTGTTTCAGGGAGTGGTCCGGATTCACCTGCTGGAAGCTGAGAACTTGGCAGCAAAGGACAACTATGTGAAGGGTGTGATGGCAGGGATGTCGGACCCCTACGCTCTGATCAGGGTGGGGCCGCAAACGTTTAAATCCCGCCACCATGACAACACGTCCAGCCCGAAATGGGACGAGATGTATGAGGTGAGTCACGCGCGTGTATTTACTCACAGCCAGTCGCCTCAGATACGAAGACGGGAGGAAAAAGGACGTGGACTGAAATGTATTGCTGTTGTTCTTTCTACACACAGTGGGGTCCAAAAGTCAGAGACCACTGGGACGTATTTTGGCATTTGAAGTTGGAAATTAAAATAAAATAATGAGAAGGACGCAGATTTAAACAGATTTGTTGTCCTCAGTACACAAATTCAGTGTTCAGTGATTCTTGGATGGCTTTGATCTGTGATTGTTGTGCTGATAGTATCGTTTGTAATGAAAGAATTTTATTATGTTTAAAAAATCACATTCGTAATGTTACGGGTCAGATTGACCTGCACTGTTAAAATGCTCTCAAAAACAAGCAAAGGGTCAAGTCAGGCTATAAAACTTAATTATAAACTCTCAGAAGATTTAGAAAGATGAAATATGAGAACATATGGTATATTTACTATTGTAGCAACTGTTTAATAAACATTTTCCTCCGAGAGAGTAGTCAATATTTCAGAACTCAACGTGGAGATGAGTCAGATTGACCCATAACGTAATAGGATGGTTAAATGAAAAAAAAAATCTGACTAATCTTGTTAATGTGATTTAAATTGTAATGTATTTCCTGTAAATTAAGTTTTTTTGTTTTTGGTCAAGAAGAGCAGAACACCTGGGTAAATGTATCAGCAAATAAAATAATTTACAGAAAATTAATTACAGTTTATGTATTAATCATACTAATGTGGGGAAATGGGTGTGTGAGTATATATATGTGTGTGTATATATATATATATCCATCCATCTATTTTCCATCCTGCTAGTTGGGGTCACAGAGTGGGCTGGAGCCAAGGCCAGCATGGGGTACACCATGGACAGGTCACCAGTCCATCGCATAGCCAACAAACACTCACACACACACACACTCACACCTACAGACATATATATGCAATATATACATATACTATTATACATATACTATAGTATATATTAGTAGTATATATATTAGTAGTATATACTATAGTAGTATATACTATACTACTAATATATACTATTTTCACTCAATCACTTTGCAATATATACATATATATATATATATATAAATATATATATATATAATATATATATATATATATATAATATATATATATATACATATTGCAAAGTGATTGAGTGAAAATAGTATTAGGGAAGGACTTCATATGGTATTATGGAAGGCTTCACAGATTCAGCAAGTAGGCGACTAATATGGGAAGATAAAAAAAAATAAATACATACGTTTAAAAAATACCTTTAAAAAGTATCAGTACAACAATTTACATTCAACATTTTCAGATTCAGTCAATGACGCCTGATTTTGCTCTCTTTCTGATCAGCCCTGCAGTTGACATGATTAAAAAAGCATATGGTGATATAATTTGTCACAGTAATAATAAAATATTGTCACTAAAGCCCTATTAACATTAACGTTAGGCACGTTTAGAGTCAAGTCTTATTTTTGCTCTAGTAAATATTCAGAATGTCCAAAAGAAACATATTTAACTTTTTACAAAACTGTTAATAAATATAATAATATATAAAATATAATAATAAAGATGTTTCCTCAGGGGTTCTCTGGTTGAGAGACTGGCTGTGTGTAGAACCGGGAACATGTAAAGAACCATTGGCATGCTGAAATGGTTCTTCAGACTCTGAGTGCTGTATTGAAGTATCTACTGAGTGCGTATGTGACTGTATGATGTTGTGAAACTTGTTACTAACTCTGATCTAGTGATCGTCGTCATCAAACCATGAACACATTAGTGATTGATCCATCCCCAGCATTGAGTTCTGTCTTCTGCGACTCGTCCTGTGTTCGTCTGTGATTGTGTGCCAATGTGTGTCTGTGGCCGTCAGGTCATCGTTCATGAGGTGCCTGGTCAGGAGTTGGAGGTGGAGGTTTATGACAAAGATCCAGACAAGGATGACTTCCTGGGCAGGTACCATCATCATTCAGTCCTTTGCGTCTTTCATCGTTTTCATGCTTCCCCGCTGTCTTTGTTGGAAACCTAGTTCCGGAAATATTGGGACAGTGTGTGCAAGGCTCATAGAAATAGTCTGTTTGTCCTGCTTTTACACTGAAAGCTGTATAAAAACACTGTGTTTGATGTTTTATCTTTTTTGTATGTTGTAAATATACTCTCACTCCCTGCCAAGGTATTCTCCCACCTTAAATCCCTTTCAGCAGATATGGGGTGTGTCTCAAATCCTAGAGTGTCTAAGTAGGCTGTCTAGGTAGGGAGCTGTTTAAGTAGCAGCGTTCTCTCCTCATCTCTCCTCATAAAACAGATTACTGAGACACTCTAGTTAGAGAGAGACTGCGTCACGGCTTGTTCCCCCCACTGCAGCACGCCACCGGTGGTTTAGCTGGTTGCTAAGTTACCGGCCGGCATCCAAAACAATAGCCAAGGCTTAAAAATCCGCTAGCATAAATGCTAATGGCTCGAATATAAAACTGCAAAATGGTGAAGGATTCTTTACAGAGTTGATAATAAAATACTGCTTTGTGTGATTACGGGTCTCAAAACCTAGCGAGCTCCTACATAGGCAGCAGTTTACGTCATAGTATGCGCTCCTGACATGTAGACTGTCCCAATACTTACATACCTTAAACATACTGTCTACTGAGGAACCTTATTTAGACCTGATTTTAAGCCACTCAGCCACTAAGACAATCCCATGATGCAACACAGGCTAATCTACGAGCAGTGAAGTGGTTTTAAAATGTGAGTTATTTTGATTCTCTCTGGAGTTTTAATGTGTTTCTGGTCATATAATCACACAAAACAGTTTTTATTATCAACTCTGTAACCAGTCCTTCACCATTCAGCAGTTTTATACTCGAGACATTAGTGTTTATGCTAGCGGATTTTTAAGCCTTGGACTATTGTTTTGAATAGCCGATCAGTAGCTTAGCAACCAGCTAAACCACCAGTCCCGTGCTGCAGTGGGCGGGAACAAGCCGTGACGCAGTCTCTCTCTAACTAGAGCGTCTCAGTAATCTGTTTTATGAGGAGAGATGAGGAGAGAACACTGCTACTTACACAGCTCCCTACCTAGACAGCCTACTTAGACACTCACTAGGACAGACCCATGGGATTGTCTTAGTGGCTGAGGAAGCGTTCGATACTTCTTTAAAATCAGGTCTAAATAAGGTTTCTCAGTAGCAGCATGTTTAAGGTATGTAAGTATTGGGACAGTCTACATGTAGGGAGCGCATACTATGACGTAAAATGCTGCCTATGTAGGAGCTCGCTCGGTTTTGAGACAGACCCCATAAGGTACACATATCAGACCATCTGAGTGGAACCGTTTTATGTATTTTGAGGCTAAACACAGTCGTGTCAGAAACACATGACGTGGCATATGGGCAGCACCACAGCCAAGCAAAGAAAACAGCAGCTTGGCTTCATTATTTTAGTTTGTGTCAGATTTATATAATTAGCTAATTATCTATAGACGTCTATAAGTCTGAGATTCAATGCTTAGTGTAGTGGGTTACACTGCTGCCCTTACAACCTTACACTATACCAAGTCCTGAGTAAGACTACTAACACTACCTTCACCTACCTGTGTACAGGTAAACTGTAAAATTACCTTCACCTACCTTTGTACAGGTAAACTGTAACACTGACTTCACCTACCTGTGTACAGGTAAACTGTAACACTACCTTCACCTACCTGTGTACAGGTAAACTGTAACACTACCTTCACCTACCTGTGTACAGGTAAACTGTAACACTACCTTCACCTACCTGTGTACAGATAAACTGTAACACTACCTTCACCTACCTGTGTACAGGTAAACTCTAACACTACCTTCACCTACCTGTGTACAGGTAAACTGTAACACTACCTTTCACCTATCTGTGTACAGGTAAACTGTAACACTACCTTCACCTACCTGTGTACAGGTAAACTCTAACACTACCTTCACCTACCTGTGTACAGGTAAACTCTAACACTACCTTCACCTACCTGTGTACAGGTAAACTGTAACACTACCTTCACCTATCTGTGTACAGGTAAACTGTAACACTGCCTTCACCTACCTGTGTACAGGTCAACTGTAGCACTACCTTCACCTACCTGTGTACAGGTGAACTGTAACACTACCTTAACCTACCTGTGTACAGGTGAACTGTAACACTACCTTCACCTACCTGTGTACAGGTGAACTGTAACACTACCTTCACCTACCTGTGTACAGGTAAACTGTAACACTACCTTCACCTACCTGTGTACAGATAAACTGTAACACTACCTTCACCTACCTGTGTACAGGTAAACTGTAACACTACCTTCACCTACCTGTGTACAGATAAACTGTAACACTACCTTCACCTACCTGTGTACAGGTAAGCTAATAATAATAGTAATGGTAGTGTATGTTGTACCACGTACTGTTTAGAACATTATGTTACATCAGTGGTCTAATCTCCTTCTCCTGATTGGTTAATGGGCTGCTGTAGAGTTTTCCAGTCTGGTCCTCAAGGACCCCCGACCCGTTTTCGTTTCTGCTGGCTTGTGCTTATCTCGCGGCTCTCCTGAGATGTTTAATCAGATGTTTACTGTCCTGCCTCAGCTGTGTTGGTGGGAGCAAAACTCTGGAGTGGATGAAGGTCCTTCAGGACTGGAGTTAGAACCACAAGACTAGTGATCACTTGGTACCACTTTAAAATAAGACT
>CM038704.1:5625654-5880654 GCA_021613375.1 Megaleporinus macrocephalus | reverse complement strand
GAGTGGCAAGAAGAAAGCCATTTCTCAAAGATATCCATAAAAAATCTCGTTTAAAGTTTACCACAAGCCACCTGGGAGACACACCAAACATGTGGAAGAAGATGCTCTGGTCAGATGAAACCAAAATCGAACTTTTTGGCCACAATGCAAAACACAGCTCATCACCCTGAACACACCATCCCCACTGTCAAACATGGTGGTGGCAGCTTCATGGTTTGGGCTGCTTTTCTTCAGGGACAGGGAAGATGGTTAAAATTGATGGGAAGATGGATGGAGCCAAATACAGGACCATTCCAGAAGAAAACTTGTTGGAGTCTGTAAAAGACCTGAGACTGGGACGGAGATTTATCCTCCAACAAGACAATGATCCAAAACATAAAGTAAAATCTACAATGGAACGGTTCACAAATAAACATATCCAGGTGTTAGAACGGCTGAGTCAAAGTCCAGACCTGAATCCAATCGAGAATCTGTGGAAAGATCTGAAACCTGCTGCTTACAAACGCTCTCCATCCAACCTCACTGAGCTCCAGCTGTTTTGCAAGGAAGAATAGGCGAAAATTTCAGTCAATTCAGTCAAATATCTTTATGTTTGAAGCCTGAAATGTGGCAAAAGGTTGAAAAGTTCAAGGGGGCCGAATACTTTTGCAAGGCACTGTACATACATACATACATACATACACACACACACACACACACACACACACACATACATACATACATATATTTGTCATTTAGTCATCAGTTTATTTATTTATCAAACACTTCCAGTCCTCTCTTCATTTGTCTGTTTGGTTTCACATTCACTTCTTCCCGTTCTCAGATATGCTGGAACACAGTAAACCCCGAGTGGGAGGACGCCTTCACCTTCTTCATCCAAGATCCAAACACACAGGACCTTGACATCCAGGTACGGACGCTTACCTGTATTAGTTGGTTCCTGTAACCCTGACAAGGGAGGTGGTGGCTCCTCCTGCAAAACATACTGTTGTTGGTTGAACCTGGTGGGGATTAACATACGCACACAGATGTTGAGGTGTGGTCCTCAAAGTTCAGGGCTGTGTGTACACTGTATGTGCGAGCAGGTTGGACTGGTGCTGGAAACGTTGCATATCGTCGCTGTCTAAAGTTGTAACCTTCAGAAGAGGTCACATACTTTCCGTGTAAGTTAATGAAAAAGGAGTTTTATTCCAAGGTTTTTTGGAGCGTTTTTATTGGTCCATTCATCATAAATTGTAGAAATGACAATAGTAGAATTGTGTGTGGGTGTATATATGTATATGCATATGTATAGATATGTAAATGTGTGTGTATGTATGTATATCTATTTAGATTTTTTTTCTCTTTGTTTATTAATTCATTTATTTATTTGTGTGTTCCCATCCTTTATTGCCTGTCAGGCCTGGTGTAAATAGCTAAATAAAAATAAATTAATAAATAAAAATACAAACATCAACAAAAATATGCTATAGAAAACCTATAGAGCTGTTCTTGTGAAAACAAATATGTTTGGTATATCAGTGCATTCGGATCATCATTCCGAAAAACTGTAGAAATGATATCTGCAGGGTTTAAATTCACATGATTTTTTGGACAGCCGTGGTACAAAAAAAATTTAAGCACTGATTTAAAGCACTGATAAACAAACTTAGTACTTAACTAAATAATGCAGTAAATAAATAATAAATAATAATAATGTAGTTAACATAGCACTCAATAAAAAAAATATTTAACATTAAGAATATTTAACATTGAATTAGCCAGATCTGTTGGATCAAATAGAACTGCGTTTAAAACACTATATGTGAAAATATAGATAGATAGATCGATAGATAGATCGATAGATAGATAGATAGATAGATAGATAGACAAGCAGATAGATAGATAGATAGATAGATAGATAGATAGACAAGCAGATAGATAGATAGATAGATAGATAGATAGATAGATAGATAGATAGATCGATAGACAAGCAGATAGATAGATAGATAGATAGATAGATAGATCGATAGATAGATCGATAGATAGATAGATAGATAGATAGATAGAAAGATAGATAGATAGATAGACAAGCAGATAGATAGATAGATAGATCGATAGATAGATAGATCGATAGATAGATAGATCGATAGATAGACAAGCAGATAGATAGATAGATAGATCGATAGATAGATCGATAGATAGATAGATCGATAGATAGATAGATCGATAGATAGATAGATAGACAAGCAGATAGATAGATAGATAGATAGATAGATCGATAGACAAGCAGATAGATGGATAGATAGATAGATAGATAGATAGATAGACAAGCAGATAGATAGATAGATAGATAGATAGATAGATAGATAGATAGATAGATAGATAGATAGACAAGCAGATAGATGGATAGATAGATAGATAGATAGATAGATAGATAGATAGATAGATAGATAGATAGACAAGCAGATAGATAGATAGATAGATAGATAGATAGATAGATAGATAGATAGATAGATAGACAAGCAGATAGATGGATAGATAGATAGATAGACAAGCAGATAGATGGATAGATAGATAGATAGATAGATAAGCAGATAGATAGATAGATAGATAGATAGATAGACAAGCAGATAGATGGATAGATAGATAGATAGATAGATAGATAGACAAGCAGATAGATAGATAGATAGATAAGCAGATAGATAGATAGATAGATAAGCAGATAGATAGATAGATAGATAAGCAGATAGATCCACGTACACTGTGCTGCCATCAGTTTATAATAATATACATCAATATTAAAGTCTTAGCCTCTAAACACCTCCACACGGCCGGCAACTGTTTTATTTGATTTTAGTTGATATTTTATATGATTTGGTTTTTTTCTGTTTTTTTACCAGCCATTTATTTATTCTTATTATTTTAGTTACTTCTTACCGATTGTTCATTAACTTTCAAGAACTTTTTATTATATAACTTATAGAACTTTTGTTTTTACTTAAATTTGATTAGTTTCAATTATAATTATGTTCATATTTTGTTTTGTTAATTTCTCATTTGTTTATCAGTCAATATTTTGTGCATCTCGGCTGCACTATAAATAAGGGTCACGCTCAATATACTCCGAGTGTAAATTAAAGTTGATTGATTTATGAAAGTGATCAGTGGACGGTTTCAGTGTTAGTGCATCTGATGTGATGTTGAACTTCCTCCTGCCCATTCTGGGCAATCCCAAGCCGTTCCCAGGCCAGCTTGGCTGTACAATCCCTCCAGCAAGTTCTGGGAAGGTCCCAGTGGGCCATGCCTGGTAAACCTCCAAAGGGAGGCAGCCGGGGGGCAACTGGCTCGTTGTCCTGTGGCTCTACTTTGCGCTCCTCTCAGATGATTAAGCTCCTCATCCTGTCGAGTCCAGTGTGGTCAGCGACCCTGTAAAGTAAGCTCATATGTATCTGCAATCTCATTCTTTGGTCAAAACTCTTGACCACAGGTGAGGTGGGGGTGTAGACTGACCAGTAAACAGAGAGCTTTGCCTTGTGGCTCAACTTTCTCGGTCACTTCTGTTAAGCTGAATCTTAGTGGCTCTGACTTTGGAACAGTGGTGTTATTCAGATAATGCAGTGTGTTAACATTGTCCCTCCTCTTTTTCTCTCGCTCTCTCATACGTGCTTTATAATCTCTTTCAGGTGAAGGATAATGACCGTGTGCAGACCCTGGGCAGTCTGTCCATCCCCCTGTCTCGTCTGCTGTCCTGTTCCCAGCTCAATCTGGATGAGTGGTTTAATCTGAATCAGTCCGGTCCGGAAAGTCGCATCCACATCAACACCGTCCTCAGGGTAATGACACAACATCACCACCATCACTGTAAACAACATCACCACTTCCACCATCACTGTAAACATCACCACCACTTCCACCATCACTGTAAACATCACCACCACCATCACTGTAAACATCACCACCACCATCACTGTAAACAACATCACCACTTCCACCATCTCTGTAAACATCACCACCACTTCCACCATCACTGTAAACATCACCACCACTTCCACCATCACTGTAAACATCACACACCACTTCCACCATCACTGTAAACATCACCACCTACCATCACTGTAAACAACATCACCACTTCCACCATCACGGTAAACCATCACCACCCCTTCCACCATCACTGTAAACATCACCACCACTTCCACCATCACTGGTAAAACATCACCACCACGTCCACATCACTGGTAAACATCACCACCACCATCACTGTAAACAACATCACCACTTCCACCATCACTGTAAACATCACCACCACTTCCACCATCACTGTAAACATCACCACCACTTCCACCATCACTGTAAACATCACCACCACTTCCACCATCACTGTAAACATCACCACTTCCACCATCACTGTAAACATCACCACCACTTCCACCATCACTGTAAACATCACCACCACCATCACTGTAAACAACATCACCACTTCCACCATCACTGTAAACATCACCACTTCCACCATCACTGTAAACATCACCACCACTTTCACCATCACTGTAAACATCACCACCACTTCCACCATCACTGTAAACATCACCACCACCATCACTGTAAACAACATCACCACTTCCACCATCACTGTAAACATCACCACCACTTCCACCATCACTGTAAACAACATCACCACTTCCACCATCACTGTAAACAACATCACCACTTCCACCATCACTGTAAACATCACCACCACTTCCACCATCACTGTAAACATCACCACCACTTCCACCATCACTGTAAACATCACCACCACCATCACTGTAAACAACATCACCACTTCCACCATCACTGTAAACATCACCACCACTTCCACCATCACTGTAAACATCACCACTTCCACCATCACTGTAAACATCACCACCACTTCCACCATCACTGTAAACATCACCACCACTTCCATCATCACTGTAAACATCACCACTTCCACCATCACTGTAAACATCACCACTTCCACCATCACTGTAAACATCACCACTTCCACCATCACTGTAAACAACATCACCACTTCCACCATCACTGTAAACATCACCACCACTTCCACCATCACTGTAAACATCACCACCACCATCACTGTAAACAACATCACCACTTCCACCATCACTGTAAACATCACCACCACTTCCACCATCACTGTAAACATCACCACTTCCACCATCACTGTAAACATCACCACCACTTTCACCATCACTGTAAACATCACCACCACTTCCACCATCACTGTAAACATCACCACCACTTTCACCATCACTGTAAACATCACCACCACTTCCACCATCACTGTAAACATCACCACCACTTCCACCATCACTGTAAACATCACCACCATCACCAGAATCAGAATCAGAAATACTTTATTGATCTCAGGGGGAAATTGCAGTTATTACAGTAGCAGCAGGTTATGTAGAAGAATAAACACTCTAATAATGATTTACAACAAAAAAGAAATTTGCAACATGTACACATATATAAAGTCTTATAATACAATAAATACAATACCAAACATCACCACCACTATCATCACTGAAACATTACCACCAGCACCACTGTAAATATCACCATCACCACCACCACTGTAAACATCACCACCACTTCCACCATCACTGTAACCATTCCCACCACCATCACTGTAAACATCACCACCACCACCATCACCGAAACATTACCATCAGCACCACTGTAAATATCACCACCACCACCACCACTGTAAACATCACCACCACTTCCACCATCGCTGTAAACATTCCCACCACCATCACTGTAAACTTCACCACCACCACCATCACCGAAACATTACCACCAGCACCACTGTAAATATCACCACCACCACTGTAATCACCATCACTGTAAACATCCCCACCACCATCACTGTAAACATCACCACCACCATCACCGAAACATTACCACCAGCACCACTGTAAACATCACCACCAACATCACTGTAAACATCACCACCACCACCATCACCGAAACATTACCACCAGCACCACTGTAAATATCACCACCACCACCACCACTGTAAACATCACCACCACTACCATCACCGAAACATTACCACCAGCACCACTGTAAACATCACCACTACCATCACCGAAACATTACCACCAGCACCACTGTAAACATCACCACTACCATCACGGAACATTACCACCAGCACCACTGTAAACATCACCACCACCACCATTACCGAAACATTACCACCAGCACCACTGTAAACATCACCACCACCATCACCATCACTGTAAACATCACCACCACAACCACCACTGTAAACATTACCACCACCACCACCACTGTAAACATCACCACCACAACCACTGTAAACATCACCACCACCAGCGCTGAAACATCACCACAACCACTGTAAACATCACCACCACAACCACCACTATAAACATCACCACCACCACCACTGTAAACATCACCACCACAATCACTGTAAACATCACCACCACAATCACTGTAAATATCACCACCACCACCACTGTAAACATCACCACCACCACCACCATCACTGTAAACATCACCACCACAACCACCATCACTGTAAACATCACCACCACAATCACTGTAAACATCACCACCACCATCACTGTAAACATCACCACCACCACCACTGTAAACATCACCACCATCACTGTAAACATCACCAACACAACCACCATCACTGTAAACATCACCACCATCACTGTAAACATCACCACCACAACCACTGTAAACATCACCACCACCAGCGCTGAAACATCACCACAACCACTGTAAACATCACCACCACAACTACCACTATAAACATCACCACCACCACCACTGTAAACATCACCACCACAATCACTGTAAACATCACCACCACAATCACTGTAAACATCAACACCCCCACCACCATCACTGTAAACATCACCACCACAATCACTGTAAACATCACCACCACAAGCACTGTAAACATCACCACCACAAGCACTGTAAACATCACCACCACCACTGTAAACATCACCACCATCACTGTAAACATCACCAACACAACCACCATCACTGTAAACATCACCACCATCACTGTAAACATCACCACCATCACTGTAAACATCACCAACATAACCACCATCACTGTAAACATCACCACCATCACTGTAAACATCACCACCACAACCACGATCACTGTAAACATCACCACCACAATCACTGTAAACATCAACACCCCCACCACCATCACTGTAAACATCACCACCACAATCACTGTAAACATCACCACCACAAGCACTGTAAACATCACCACCACAAGCACTGTAAACATCACCACCACCACTGTAAACATCACCACCATCACTGTAAACATCACCAACACAACCACCATCACTGTAAACATCACCACCATCACTGTAAACATCACCAACACAACCACCATCACTGTAAACATCACCACCATCACTGTAAACATCACCAACACAACCACCATCACTGTAAACATTACCACCATCACTGTAAACATCACCAACATAACCACCATCACTGTAAACATCACCACCATCACTGTAAACATCACCACCACAACCACCATCACTGTAAACATCACCACCACAATCACTGTAAACATCACCACCACAAGCACTGTAAACATCACCACCACCACCACCACTGTAAACATCACCACCATCACTGTAAACATCACCAACACAACCACCATCACTGTAAACATCACCACCATCACTGTAAACATCACCAACATAACCACCATCACTGTAAACATCACCACCATCACTGTAAACATCACCAACACAACCACCATCACTGTAAACATCACCCCCACAAGCACTGTAAACATCACCACCACCACTGTAAACCTCACCACCATCACTGTAAACCTCACCACCACCACCATCACTGTAAACCTCACCACCACCACCACCACTGTAAACCTCACCACCACAATCACTGTAAATATCACCACCACCACCACTGTAAACATCACCACCACAATCACTGTAAATATCACCACCACCACTGTAAACATCACCACCACCATCACTGTCAACATCACCAACACAACCACCATCACTGTAAACATCACCACCACCACTGTAAACATTTCGGAGCATTTCAAATCAGGCCGCTCTGAATTTATTTATTAACCTGACGCTTTTATTTGCTCAGTGAAACAGTTTTAAATATTTTATAGTATTAATAGACTAAGTAGAGCTTTTACATACATCAGTGTGTTTATTTAACCCTTTCCAAGCTTCTCCTAAACAACCCAGTATTATTATCAGTTCTCATCTAATACCTGCTTTGACTGCTCAGTACTTCAATAAGCTAAATCAAAATTGCTGCTGAAGGAACTGAACACATTCATACAATGTCTGGGGCGTCCAGGAGAAATCTGGAACCTAACTTTGTTCTTCAAACTGGAGCTCAAGATCTGATCTACTTCTCTCACAATAAGATATTCATGTTACTTTGTATTGTATGTATGATTATTTACATCTGTTCTAATCAGATCTGGTGATCTTACTGGTGAACATATACTTATTGATCAGATAAAGGCTTTTAAACTATCAGCGTCTATGACTTGTGCACAGTAGTGTGTATGTATTGTATTTAGTATACATTTCTTTTATTTCATGCCTTCGCTTGTCAGGTTTAAAATGATGACTCTGTGCTGACTCCTGGTGTCGTATCTTCTAGGTGCTGTGGATGGATGAAACTGCCGAAGCTTCCTCCCTCCTCTCCAGTGACCCCTCAGCAGCCAAGCGCGGAGCTTCTCTATCCCAACACACCAGCCCTGATCCCAGTTTCGCCACTGAGGTAAACCAAAATATACAATAACCTACACCAGTTCTGTCCAAATAGACCACCGTCTCCAAACCGTGATAAAGCAATGTCTCAGCCACAAGGAGGCATATCATTGCCAGTTCACATTCTGTGAAGGAGCTTTTGGAGACCTTACACTCCTCAGATCATTTAATTCTGGAGATATTTTGGAAACTCAGTGAAATTACCATTTAAAGGGGACCTCAAACCAAGAAACATCTGTGAAAGGCCTGGCATTGGCCTAAGTATATAAATATATAAGCGAATATCTTTAAATAACGGTTGTGGCAGTTGTGGGCTGGAGGTTTAGGAACAAATCCAATGACCTTGAGCAAGGCACCTAACCCCTAAATGCTCCACAAGTGCTGTGGATAGGGCTGCCCACCAATCTGGGCAAGTGTGCTTACTGCCCCCTAGTGTGGAGCTTCTCTATCCCAACACACCAGCCCTGATCCCACTTTCACATTAACTCATGCCAGCTTATGGAGGCCTTACACTCCTCAGACTCTGGAGACATTTTGGAAACTCAGTGGAATTACCATTTAAAGGGGACCTCAAACCAAGAAATAGCCGTGAACTGCCTTAGTTTAACAGACCTTTCTAAGAATATATACGTATATAAGCTCTAATATATAAATAACAGTTGTAGCTGCAGGTTAAGGAACCAGCCCAGACCTTTACCTTGAGCTTGAGCAAGGCACCTAACCCCTAAATCCTCCCGGGTGCTGTGGATGATGTGCTTAGTGGGTTAAATGCAGAGGTCAAATTCTTCTTTTTTCTTCCTTTTCCTCTAGGGGGTGCTGCGTATCCACCTGCTGGAGGGTCAGAATTTGGTTCCGAAGGACAACCTGATGGGCGGCATGGTGAAGGGGAAGAGCGACCCCTACGTCACCATCAATGTTGGTGGTAAAACCTTTAAGAGCCAAGTGATCAAGGAGAACCTCAACCCCACCTGGAACGAGATGTATGAGGTGGGAATTCTTGGTATTTGCTACATCTGTAGCTTCGTCCAGAACTATCTTTATGGATTCACGAACTCATTTTTTTTCTTATGTTCTTGTTTCAGGTTGTGTTGACGGATCTTCCCGGTCAGGACGTATCATTAGAGGTGCTGGATAAAGACATGGACATGAAAGATGACTTCATGGGCAGGTGCTGTATGAACACCGTGGTCTACGTACTGTTTGAGCTCCTTCTGCTTCTGAATGCAGCTTCACGATTAAATTATTTTTAACGTTTATTGTTGTATATCCAGGTTGAAGATCAGACTGAGCGATATTATCAAGGCCCAACACACTGATGAGGTGAGTGAACAAGACTTCTAGTTAATGTTAAATGTTAAATACTGGATAATTGCATTTACCTCAAAGTACCAGTGTTGAGTGATAAAGATTAAAAAACAATATTGGAACTCAGTTTCCGTTTTCATAAGCCAGTCGAGCGTAGTGCTCACTTTTATTACACAATTAAATACGTCCATCTTTAACTCAGCATTTAATTAAAACGTCTTTGGCTTATTAAGACTTTGGCATATTATTACTGATGAAAACTGTTTGTAAAGCACTTTGAGCTGCCGCTGATGTGAAAAGTGCTTTATAAATAAAGATTATTATTATTATTATTATTATTATCATTATTATTATTATTATTATTATTATTATTAAACACACATACACTAGGGGGCAGTGAAAATCCCTCATACACTCACACTAGTGAACACACACACTAGGGGGCACTGAAACACCCGCATACACTCACACTAGTGAACACACACACTAGGGGGCACTGAAACACCCACATACACACACACTAGTGAACACACACACTAGGGGGGCACTGAACCCCCCCCCACACACACACTACTGAACATACACACTAGGGGGGAAGTGAAACACCCGCATACACACACTAGAGAACACACACACTAGGGGGCACTGAACCCCCCCCCATACACACACACTACTGAACATACACTCTAGGGGGCAATGAAACACCCACATACACACACACACTAGTGAACACACACACTAGGGGGAAGCGAAGAACCCACATACACATACACACTAATAAATGTATATAGTGTTTGTGTTCAAACACAGAATTCAGATAGAAATATTGTGAGGTTTAATAGAACATTCTCTGCGTCTCAGTGGTTCACTCTGAGTGACGTCAAACATGGACGGGTTCATCTGGCTCTGGAGTGGCTGCCCAGAGTAACTGAGTCGGATAAACTGCAGCAGGTAAGTGGACAGCTCTCCAGACCTCTCTGCACATAAACTCTAAAGGCCAGTTCACATTGAATTGATTAATTCAGTCTTGCAGAACAGATACGCTTTAATTTCCAATGGTGAGTAAAGCATAAACTTCATAGAAATCCAATAAAATATGATCCGGCTGAATGTTTAGGTCTCTAATGATCTCACAATCATTATCGTGCTGATGAAGATGCGATGACAACAGTAGATAATTCACTCACATCCTGAGAAGACGCATCAAGTTTTGACTGAGTTCTCTTTGAATTCTCCTTCACTGCTCTTGTTGGGGTCTGAAGCACAACAACAACACAACCTTACGCAATGTTCTTATGCACATTGCATGCAATTACATATTTCCATAGTCTCCAAATCCTACATACTTTATAAATATAGGACTACAAGGTAATAAGTAACCTTTAAACTTTAAAACATTTTTAAGTCTGCCTGTCTTTACAGTCCGTATATGGAAATGAACTGTTTTCAATGCTTTGTCTCTGTGATGTCACATAAACCAACTTATTCACGTATTTCCACATATCCAGCCTATAGCAGTGTAACCCCACCCACTTGTATTTAAAGTTCTAAGGAGTGTTTCTGTTCGGAGTGTTTTTCTGAATGAAGGACGATACAGGACAGCCAATCAGAACAGAGCTTGTTTATCTTATCTATCTTAAAGACACAGTAACAAAAGTCTGGGATAAAGAGAGGCTGACAATTAATTGTGACTGTGTTTGGTACATAAACACACACAAATGAAGTTATGAAATAACTAAGTTTGGGAGAAGGACCACGTCCTAACTCCACCCCTCAAGTATTATACACTCCATATAAACCACTCCTCCACCCTCACCGTCTCCTGACGAAAATTCGCACCCCACCTCCCCCAGCTCCTCCTGGCTTCAACCCCAGCAGCTGAAGCCGCCCAGAACTCCAGCCCCAAGTTCCTCAGAGTTCCTCAGAGTGGTCCGCACTTCTCAAAAAGTTAAATACAAAAGCAGTTTTACATATTTGCGCCAGGAGGGGGCGACAAAGCACTGGCTTTTCACACCGAGCCAGAGCTCTTTTGGTCTCAGCTGCCAACCAGAAATCTCACTTTACTGGGGCTCAGTAGTGTGATTGTGAAAAGTGTAGTCAACTGTGGTCGAACACCTCTTAACCAATCAGGTTATGATGTTTTTAAATATTTTACTGTGTCGTTCGTTTATGTATGCACCTCTTTCACCAGGACAATTCCTCCCACAAGTTTTGATCAGTAAAGTGATTCTGATGAGACTTGCTAACCTCTCTGTTTTCTTCTGTTTTATACCTAAACATTATCACAGGTGTTGCGCTACCAGGCAAAGAGCTCGTACCTGAACAAGGCCGTGCCGGCCGCGGCCCTGCTGTTTGTGTATCTGGAGGCTGCGCATGATCTCCCTGTGAGTGCATTACTGCCCATCCTTCACTGTGTCTGCTGAGGCTGTGTCTGTCTCTGTCTCTGACCGTGGCTATTTCCTGAACTTAACATTAGCCTTAAATAGAGTTCTTACACTGTCATGTCCAAAAGTTTGTGGACAGCAGAGTTTCTTCTGCACTGAAGGGCAATAATAGTGAGTCTGTTTCTCCTTTCCTCCAGTAGCAACCTCTGCTCCTCTGAGAAGTCTTAACACTAGTTATTGGAACATTGCTGTGTGGATTTGATTGCTTTTATCTTAGCGTTAGAGAGATCAGGTACTGATGCTGTATGATCATTTCAGTATCAATCCAGCTCATCCCTGTGCTGATCCACAGAACAGATCTTTGGGCCCTTGCTTAACTTTGGCCATGGTGACCTTAGGCTCATGTGCATCTGCTCCAGAGCGTCCTGTTTTATTGGTCATTGCTTTTCTCTGAAGATTATCTACAAGGGCGTAGGAGCGGGCTTGACATTAGGGGGAGGCACATTTGCTAATATCAGCCAAAGCCCACCCTATCCCTTAAATATTACCTGTAAGCTGATTCCACTGTAGGTAAGGTAGTAAATCACTGTATGTATAGTAACGTAGAACAACATTTGTGGAATTACAGTAAATTATAAATAAATAAACAAAATACAACATTATCTGTACGTCTGATTATTATTAGATAAATCCAATTAAAGATCACTTTTTAAACTAAACTAGATACTCCACATTACATGGTACTGCTGTTAGAAAACTTTTAAATTATACATACAATGTGTGGATTAAACATAACAAAAAAAAATATTTTCTGTGGCGGCATATTGCTGAAATGAAATGACAAGAAAAATAAGGTTACGGTTTCCTGATGAGACTAGACTAATATTAATGTTAGACAGTAAGGCTGTGTTCCAAACAGCACCCTCTGGAACATTATATACTGCACTACTGACAGCACTTCTAACGATAGAGTCCTTTTATTTATTCATTAATTTTATTTATTTATTTATTTATTTATTTATTTATTTATTTATTTATTTGTGTAGTGTAGTAGCGGTCTGCAGTTTGGGGCGTGGCCAGAGAGTAATGTAACTTTACGTTTCAGAGTGCTTTCTGACTAAAGTTAATATAAACATTAGCTTACCCAAACTCTGTTACCATAACAACACATTATACTAAAACCGTGACTAAAAATATAACATTATCTGTACATCTGTTTATTATTAGATAAATCCAAATAAAGATCACTTTACTAACTAAACTAGACACTTCACATTACATTGTACCACTGTCAGAAAACAATGTCTGGATTATGTACACATATAACCAAAAAATTATTAAAATATATTTTGGGCATAATGCTAAAATGAAATTACAAATAAATGTAAGTTTTCCTGACTAGACAAGACTAACATTAATGGTAGACAGTAAGGCTGTGTCCCAAACAGCACCCTCTAGAACATTACATACTGAAAGCACTTCTAACAATGGCGTCCTTTTTTATTAATTAATATATTTATTTTATTACTTTACGTATGTAGTGTAGTAGCGGTCTGTAGTTTGGGGGCGTGGCCAGAGAGTAATGTAACTTTACGTTTCAGAGTGCTTTCTGACTAAAGTTAATATAAACATTAGCTTACCCAAACCCTCCTAGTCTGTTACCATAACAACACATTACACTAAAACTGTTTTATTACAGTGTATATGGTCAGTGTTGTTGTTCACTGCTCTCATCACTGACCTCGTGTTTAAAGCTGGCGTGAACTACCCGACACTCCAGCGAGGTGAGAGCTCGGCCCAGCTGCTGACTGCAGGATATTTGACTGCAGGATATTTCTAAACAGGCATCTCAACACAAGTCTTAACACAGTGAAACACCCAGACCACCTAACAACCAGAGCCCGTTGCTAACAACAAACACAGCGTGTGAATTGCGAAGGCTGCCAAAACGCCGTTTCTGCTTTTCTGTGGATTAAGTTTTTGGTGGGACAAATTCACTTGTTTCTGATATTGAGTGGGACACGTCCCCCCCATCCTCCCCGGTTCCTACGCCAGTAATTATATATGTCTGGATACTTTTGGACATATAGTATTGGACATATATTGCAGTCTCGTTGCCTTTGTTAAATGTGTTTTGTGTGTATGTGTGCAGATGAAGAAAAGTGGAAAAGAGCCTAAAGCTGGTGTTGAACTTGTTCTAGGAGGGGCTACACGCAAAACAACGGTGAGTGAAGCCCCCCATTTCATACCTATAGTTAATTAAAAAAGCACTTACAGACTAGATATGCACTAATATGCAAACTGTGGGCCCATTCTGATGTACATATCTGCCGAAGCCAATACAAAACATTTATGGATTATAGAAATTGGGACGTCATGGGCCAGGATTTGAATTTGTTGAGGGAAAAGTTAACTTTGTGTTTGAATAAAGTTTAAGGAATTAACGCTACACTGAACGTAAGAAGCGAGGAGTGGTGCAGGTGCACTAGGGGTTTTCAGTGCAGGTGTAACTGCAGTATTTAAATCCAATGTTCATGTTCCCCCCGTAAAAGGATATTCTGGCTGAGTGTACTGTTGAGCGAAAACCTGCTGGTTCCAGTCGTGCATCGCTGGTAGCTTTGCTACAGAGTGATAGGACTGTTATCAAGGCACCCATTACAATGGATTATCATTGTCTTGTAAATAGAACTCATCTTATTGTCCCAATGTAACCAATCAGAACACTCGGATGCAAAGGTGAGATGGGCTGATAGAAGAGATGACAAGGAAACCAGGGCAGCTTAGCAGGTTATGGCAAGTTCACGCTACACGATTTAAGCCTGGTTGTTCACCACTCGGCACTCGCTCAGTCGTGTAGTGTGAACTGCTGAAAGACGCCGAGTAGTCGCCAACTAATTGCCTTCGCCCAGCTAATATCTAGTATGTTTAATATCTAGGCCAGTCGGCGACTGTGAGTCAACAGCAGCGTCTAGCTGCTGTGGTGTTCTGAAGCTAAAAACTTGCGTTGGAAGTTCTGTTTGTCCTGTTGGTGTGGTTTTTCCTGTTGGATTATTTTTTTATGCTGGGATGCATAAACTTGGATACCAAAGAGGATTTACGGAGTACCGTGGGCTGCTTTACAACTTTCGCCGTGTTGAGGACGGTTGGGTGAGCTGTTGGAGTTTTAAAGTAGAGGCTGCTAAGTCTCACCAACTCACCATATGTCCAACTCTCTGTCTCTGGTTTTATAGCTCTTGCTGGACTATGTATTTGTGCGTATAACAGACTTTAATCAGAGAGGAGGGGGGGGGTGGTTGAGAATAAGCAGGGATCATTGAGCCTCTGACGGATTGGTGTTTGTGTATATTCATAAATATAACGTACAGGGGTTGGACAATGAAACTGAAACACCTGTCATGTTAGTGTGGGTGGTTTCATGGCTAAATTGGACCAGTCTGGTGGTCAACCTTCATTAACTGCACATTACGCCAGTAAGATCAGAGTGTGAAGTTCAGTTAGCAGGTAAGAGACAGTTTAGCTCAAAATATTACAATAACACAACATTATGGGACGTACCAGAGTTCAAAAGAGGACAAATTGTTAGTGTACATTTTGCTGGTGCATCTGTGACCAAGACAGCAAGTCTTTGTGATGTATCAAGAGTCACGGTATCCAGGGTAATGTCAGCAGACCACCAAGAGGGCCAACCACATCCGACAGGATTAACTGTGGACGCAAGAGGAAGCTGTCTGAAAGGGATGTTGGGTTCTAACCTGGATTGTATCCAAAAAACATAAAACCACAGCTGAACAAATCACAGCAGAGTTAAATGTGCACCTCAGCTTCTCCTGTTTCCACCAGAACTGTCCGTCAGGTGCTCCACAGGGTCAATATACACGGCCGGGCTGCTATAGCCAAACCTTTGGTCACTCGTGCCAATGCCAAACGTCAGTTTCAATGGTGCAAGGAGCTCAAATCTTGGGCTGTGGACAATGTGAACCATGTATTGTTCTCTGATGATCCACCTTTACTGTTTTTTCCCACATCTGGGAGAGTTACGGTGTGGAGAAGCCCCAAAGAAGCGTACCACCCAGACTGTTGCATGCCCAGAGTGAAGCATAGGGGAGGATCAGTGATTTGGGGTGGTTTGGGGTGACATATCATTGGCATTCCCTTGGCCCAATACTTGTGCTAGATGGCCGCCATATCCTGAAGGCGGTGCCGTGTATCAGGATGACGATGCACCAATACACACAGCAGGACTGGAGAAAGATGGTTTGATGAACATGAAAGTGAAGTTGAACATCTCCCATGGCCTGCACAGTCACCAGATCTAAATATTATTGAGCCACTTTGGGGTGTTTTGGAGGAGCGAGTCAGGAAACGTTCTCCTCCACCAGCATCACGTAGTGACCTGAACACTGTCCTGCAAGAAGAATGGTTTAAAATCCCTCTGACCACTGTGCAGGACTTGAATACGTCATTCCCAAGACCAACTGACGCTGTATTGCCCACAAATGGAGGCCCTACACCATATTAATAAATGACTGTGGTCTAAAACCAGGTGTTTCAGTTTCATTGTCCAACCGCTGTACTGTGGTGTTGATTATTGGGTTAAAACTTAAAATGAAAACACTCAGATGGTTGTGAACGTGGTAAGTGGCGCAAGAAAGATAAAATATGCCGCCCCGACCTCTGAGGAGGCGTTTGTAACTCCTTAACAAACATTTATATAACAAACATCTAGTTACAACTGGACATTCTGACCTCTTTCCATTGAAAGTGTTTTCATCTTTTCACCTGAAGGTTTGCGATCGCACCAGATCGCCACAGTGGAACGAGGCTTTTCACTTTCTGGTGCGGGACCCCACCAAGGAGGAGCTCAAAGTGAAGGTATGAGAATAGCCGGAGTATCTGACGTCCATTCGAACTAAAATCAACATTTTTACTTTATTAGCTCATGTCCCTTGTGGCCTTCCCCTCTCTAGCTGTCCCACTGCTGGGATTTCTCTCTGGGCTCTGTGGTGATTCCAGTGAGGGACCTGCTCTCTCAGCCAGACCTGCTGCTGGACCAGTGGCTCAATCTGGAGGGAGCTTCTCCAGAGAGTCAGATCCTGCTGAGGGCGGAGCTTAAGGTAAAACTGAGTGTGCACACACTTAAAATTAAGTTTTGAGTCACGGGAACCAACTCATTTACATACACCCATCAGCCAGAACATTACATCACCTCCTCTATCTACACACACTGTCCTGATCATATAGGAGCTCCACTTACAGACTGTAGTTCATCTGATTCTCTGTATACTTTATTACTCTGTTCTTTAATGATCAGGACCCCCACAGGACCACCACAGAGCAGATACTATTAGGGTGGTGGGTCATTCGTAGCATTCGTGCTGCTGGAGTGTTTAAACACTGTGTCCACTCACTGTCCACTCTATTAGACACTCCTACTACTTGCTGGTCCACCTTGTAGATGTAAAGTCAGAGACAGTAGCTCATCTGCTGCTGCACAGTTTGTGTTCCTCTAGTCCTTCATCAGTGGACACAGGACGCCGCCCACAGGACACTGCTGTCTGGATAGTTTTGGTTGGTGGACACAGATAGGTGTTTAAACACTCCAGCAGCAGCAGCACTGCTGTGTCTGATCCACTCACACCAGCACAACACACACTAACACACCACCACCATTATGTCAGTGTCACTGCAGTGCTGAGAATGACCCACCTCCCTAATAGTATCTGCTCTGTGGTGGTCCTGTGGGGGTCCTGATCATTAAAGAACAGAGTAATAAAGTATACAGAGAATCAGATGAACTACAGTCTGTAAGTGGAGCTCCTGTATGGTCAGTGGAGCTGATACAGTGGACGGTGTGTGTAGATACAAGGAGGTGGTTTTAATGTATCAGCTGATTGGTGTATATCCATCCATCCAGCCTATAGCAGTTCAGCCCCACTGTCTCATATTAAAGTTATAGATGTTTCAGCTCTGAGTGCTTTTTCTGAATTAAATCTTGGTCGAGTGGAGTTGAGCTGAGTTTAACTGTCCTGTTCGTCGCTGATTGTGTAGATTCTATGCCCCAACGTGTCGGAGAGTTTCAGAGAGTACACAGACACGCCTGCTCTTCGCAAGCCCTCCATCAAAGAGAGCAAACCGGAGGAGGAGTCAGTTCAGAAGTGAGTGAGAATACACAAACACCTCACGTACAGATGCACAAGTCTGGAATCATGCTTTATGTTAATATTGGCTGGTTTTGTATTTAGTCTCACACTGAATGCTTTGCATTCGTCTGAATACTATTGATCCAGCACAAGTTTTAAGTGGTGAATTAGTTTCTTAGCGATAGCAAGACTTTATTTTACATTTTAACGTAATTAGAAGTTTCTGGAGTCTGGAGGTTAAAACCAGCTCCTTGTATCTGTACACACTGTCCATTGTATCAGCTGCACTGGCCATATGGGAGTGTAACCGGTGGTTACAGAAGAGACAGACAGTTCATATTGTTAGTGTTGACTCTTCTGTTGTATGTGTTTGTTTTAAAGGTCTACTGAACCACTGGTTCCAGTCACTATTACCTCCTCTGTAACTGCTCCTGAGAAGAAGGAGAGCAGGAAAGCTCCAGAAACTCCAAAAGCTCCAGAAACTCCAAAAACTCTAGTAGCTCCAAAAGCTCCAGAAACTCCAGAAGCAATAAAAGCTCCAAAAACTCCAGAGGACGTCGGTCAAGTTGACCTTCGACCCCAGCACACCAGCCCAGATCCCAGCTTCGGCACTGAGGTGAGAAACAAGACTGGTTGAGCTCAAAGCTGCTGCGTACGCAGTAAGACCTGCCTGAAATCGAGATGTACCTTCTATACCTAAACACAGCCAGTGGTGTCCTTTAAGAGTCAGAAGTCTAGTTTCTCTATAATCTTTGATTGAACGTTTTCTGTCCACCTCTAAACACTGTCAGACGTTCACCATTGTGTTTGAGGCATACACTAGCCAATAATATCTCAGCATGTGCATCATTCTCCTCCAGCATTCGGACCAATCACTGAGCAAAAACTAGGGCTGCATAAACATGTACTGACAAAAAATTTCCATAAACACTCTCCTAAACCGTGTGGAGAGCCCTCGCAGAGGAGTTGAAGCTGTTATAGCTGCAAACGTGGGGCCGACATCATATTAAACCCTATGGATAAAGAATGGGCTGTCACTCCACACCACTACACTACCGCGCTGACCACTACACCTCCATACTAACAACTACACCACCTTACTAAACACTATACCACCGTACTAACCACTACACCACCATACTAACCACTACACCACCTTACTAAACACTACACCACCATACTAACACTACACCACCGTACTAACCACTACACCACCTTACTAAACACTATACCACCGTACTAACCAACACCACCATAAAACCACACACCACCATACTAACCACTACACCACCTTACTAAACAAATAACCACTAACCACACCACCATACTAACCACTACACCACCGTACTAACCCCACCACCATACTAACCACTACACCATACTAACCACTACACCACCATATACTAACACCACTACCCACCGTACTAACCTAAACCACCATACTAACCCACTACACCACCTAAACTACCCACCAAACACATCCCCACCTTACTAACACAACACCACCATACTAACCACTACCACCGTTAAAACACTACACCACCGTACTAACCACTACACCACCATACTAACCACTACACCACCTTACTAAACACTATACCACCGTACTAACCACTACCACCATACTAACCACTACACCACCGTAAACTACAGCTACCGGTCGAACCACTACACCACCATACTAACCACTACACCACCATACTAACAACTACACCACCTTACTAAACACTATACCACCGTACTAACCACTACACCACCATACTAACTACACCACCTTACTAAACACTACACTACCGTACTAACCACTACACCACCATACTAACCACTACACCACCATACTAACAACTACACCACCATACTAACCACTACACTACCGCGCTGACCACTACACCACCATACTAACAACTACACCACCTTACTAAACACTATACCACCGTACTAACCACTACACCACCATACTAACCACTACACCACCGTACTAACCACTACACCACCATACTAACCACTACACCACCATACTAACCACTACACCACCTTACTAAACACTATACCACCGTACTAACCACTACACCACCATACTAACCACTACACCACCTTACTAAACACTATACCACCGTACTAACCACTACACCACCATACTAACCACTACACCACCATACTAACCACTATACACCGAACCAGTACTAACCACTACACCACCATACTAACACTACACCACCATACTAACCACTACACCACCTTACTAACCACGTAAAACCACCTTACTAACCACATAAGACACTACACACGTACTAACCACTACACCACCATACTAACCACTACACCACCGTACTAACCACTACACCACCATACTAACCACTACACCACCTTACTAAACACTAAACCACCATACTAACCACTACACCACCTTACTAAACACTATACCACCGTACTAACCACTACACCACCGTACTAACCACTACACCACCATACTAACCACTACACCACCGTGCTAAGCACTACACCACCATACCAACCCCTACACCACCATACTAACCACTACACCACCATACTGACCACTACACCACCATACTGACCACTACACCACCATACTAACCACTACACCACCATACTAACCACTACACCACCATACTAACCACTACACCACCATACTGACCACTACACCACCATACTAACCACTACACCACCATACTAACCACTACACCACCATACTAACCACTACACCACCATACTGACCACTACACCACCATACTGACCACTACACCACCATACTGACCACTACACCACCATACTAACCACTACACCACCATACTAACCACTACACCACCGTACTAACCACTACACCACTATACTGACCACTACACCACCATACTGACCACTACACCACCATACTAACCACTACACCACCATACTAACCACTACACCACCATACTTACTACTACACCACCATACTAACCACTACACCACCATACTAACCACTACACCACCGTACTAACCACTACACCACCATACTAACCACTACACCACCTTACTAAACACTACACCACCATACTAACCACTACACCACCATACTAACCACTACACCACTGTACTAACCACTACACCATTGTGCTAACCATCTGTCACTAAACTGTCCCTTCAATTGTTCCCTTCTTTTCCTCTAGGGGGTGCTACGGATGCACCTGCTGGAGGCTGAGAATTTAATTGCTAAGGACAACCTGATGGGGGGCATGGTGAAGGGGAAGAGCGACCCCTATGTGAAGATCAATGTTGAGGGAACCACCTTCAAGAGTCACGTGATCAAAGAGAACCTCAACCCCACCTGGAACGAGATGTATGAGGTAAGTGGGCTGCAGGCTGACCAGCAGATTCAGCTGGAGTGTATTGCGTTGAGTGTTGTATTAATGCTGCTGCTGTTTCTTCCAGCTGGTTCTGGCCTATAACCCAACATCAGAAGTTCAAGTGGAGGTCTTCGATAAGGACATTGATAAAGACGACTTCTTGGGGAGGTGAGTGGACATAAATTAAAGAGCCCATTTAATAAAACACTACCTTTTCCCAACACGTTCGGTGCATTAACGGTCAAGAGTGTATCTTTACTCTCCAGTCAGTGTAGTATTTAAAGGGAACCTGAGCTACAAAAACATTGTTTTATGATGTCACAAACAAAAAAAATGCATTTGCTTACAGTGCTGTGGGACATTATTATATTAAAAAGCTATTTTTATCCACACGGGAAGAGCAAAACATTATTTCAATATTAAACAGTATTAATACAGTAGTAGTGCTTTTACATACATCAATGTGTTTATTTAACTCTTTCCAAGCTTCTCCTAAACAACCCAGTATTATTATCAGTTCTCATCTAATACCTGCTTTGACTGCTCAGTACTTCATTAAGCTAAATCAAGATTTGCTGCTGAAGGAACTAGATGCATTCATACAATGTCTGGGGCATCCAGGAGAAATCTGGAACTACACTTTGTTCTTCAAACTGGAGCTGAAGATCTGATCTACTTCTCTCACAATAACATATTCATGTTACTTTGTATTGTATGTATGATTATTTACATCTGTTCTAATCAGATCTGGTGGTGAAAATACACTTATTGATAGATAAAGGCTTTTGAACAGCCTTAGATCGGCTCAGGTGCCTCAGATATTGTTAGTTTTTGTTGTATTTTGAGCCTTTTTCGGTTATAATGTGTGTGCGTTTCATGATAAGTGGACCAAAAAAGGCCCAAAGTTACTCTATATAGTAAAAAACAATAGAATTTTTTAACACATCTTGATTGAAGAGTCACGTGATGCTGTTTCACTCGAAGATTTGATTCAGAGGTCTTTTTAAATGGTTTGTAAAAGTCAGTTTATTTGAATTGTGCATGTTCTCCCACAGGTTCCGGGTCAGCATGAGCGAAATCATTCAGACTCAGTACACTGACCAGGTTAGTATGAAGCCGCACTCCTCCGTTCACTGCTGTATCTGCTGTCCTTGCTAACAAAGCTTGAGAGATGTAGGGTTTCCAGTGTTCGTTCACATCCATTGAAGGCCAGAATAAATAATCAGTGTCTCCAGGCAGTACAGTAGAGCTCAGTACAGCTACAAACCTGAAACTGGAGCAAACTGGCCTGTTTCTGTTACTGGACAGTGTTTTTTTATTTATTTTATATTTGTTTTTTTTTTGGCTAATGAAAGTCATATGACTCATGGACACCACAAAGCTGAGATGGTTATGTTTGACCAATCAGTGGTTTACATCATTAATAGCTCCACCCATACATTCTGGCTCAGCATCCAAAGGTACTCAGGTTCAGTCCGATGTGATGATGATGGATGTAAATATCGTTGCTGTCCAATGAAAAACATGTACCTTCATTTTCGTCGATTTTGAGTTTTCTACATTATTTGAACAAGCCAATGGTCCTTTACATTGTTTGACAATTTCATGATGAATGGACCAATAGGAGTGCTCCAAAATAGCTCCAAAAAAACTGGTTCCATTGACTTACATTAGAAGTAAAGTATGTTTTTGGTCTCTCCTGTAAAGTTGAAATTTTGGAGATACTTGATTTTCATTGGACAGCAACGATATGTAGGATAGTGGACAAAGAAGCCTTTTTAAAAACAGGTGGCAGTTTTTCACAGTCGACCCTGTTTTAACAGCACAGTATGTGTATTTCATGATGCGAAGAACACAAACAAGCTGATTCTGGTGCAGGTTTTAAGCACAGAACTCCTTTAACAGCTGCAGTGTTTTTCCTTGTCTCTGTCGTCCTCAGTGGTTCACTCTGAATGATGTAAAACACGGTCGCCTTCATCTGATTCTAGAGTGGGTACCCACGGTAACCCAGCCCAACAAGCTTGAACAGGTGTGTGGTATTAAAATACACTATCCCTCCAACGTTTGGACGCGCCTCCCCAGGTTGTTCTACTTTGTGTTATTTTATTAGTAGGTAGGTTTAAAGAATGTTGATACAGGGTGAGTCAAAAGTCTCAGGACGCCATTTAATTTCAGAACCGAAAGGTAAAAATTATGTATCTGGATACCCCAGCAAGCAATGGGTGAAAGTTGCAACAACATTGAACTTGTTTGATGTGTTTGTTGTTGCAAATTTCTGTGTTGACGCAACACATTCAGATCAAACTGTCTTTATAATTATAAACATATATATTCAAGTGTTTTTTTGGGGGTGTTTTTAGGTGTGTCCAAACTTTTGACTGGTCATGTACATTAATGGGTGATTCTTCAATCGCGGGCTCTTTTGCCATCTTAACTTTTGTAATGTTTAGTTTTATAAAGTAATGTATTTCACTTGAATTTCATTATAAAATCACACTGTTAGACTTAATTATATTGAATTTCTAAATTTTTTTTTCTTATAAAAATTTCTAAATCAAGATACTGATGGTGAGATTGAAAACCTGTCATTACCATCAACAAATGTCATTATCGTCTCAACAGGTTATGTGTTGGTAATGACGTGTTGCAGTAATGACAATTTTCACTTTTTTAAGAAAAAATCTAGCTAGATCATGGATTTGCTAAAGCTAGTTAACAGCTAGTACAAGCTGCACTTTAAATACACATAAATAAATAAATAATGTGTAAATGTAATGTTTAGTTATAAATAAATAAATAATATGTAAATGTAATTTTTAGTTATAAATAAATAAATAATGTGTAAATGTAATTTTTAGTTATAAATAAATAAATAATGTGTCAATGTAATTTTTAGTTGTAAATAAATAAATAATATGTAAATGTAATGTTTAGTTATAAATAAATAAATAATGTGTAAATGTAATTTTTAGTTATAAATAAATAAATAATGTGTAAATGTAATGTTTAGATGTAAATAAATAAATAATGTGTAAATGTAATTTTTAGTTGTAAATAAATGAATAATGTGTACATGTAATTTTTAGTTATAAATAAATAAATAACGTGTAAATGTAATTTTTAGTTGTAAATAAATAAATAATGTGTAAATGTAATGTTTAGATGTAAATAAATAAATAATGTGTAAATGTAATGTTTAGTTATAAATAAATGAATAATGTGTACATGTAATTTTTAGCTATAAATAAATAAATAATGTGTAAATGTAATGTTTAGTTGTAAATAAATAAATAATGTGTAAATGTAATGTTTTATTATAAATAAATGAATAATGTGTACATGTAATTTTTAGCTATAAATAAATATAATGTTTAGTTGTAAATAAATAAATAATGTGTAAATGTAATGTTTAGTTGTAAATAAATAAATAAATAATGTGTAAATGTAATGTTTAGTTGTAAATAAATAAATAAATAATATAAAAGTAAAAGGGATGTAAAAGTTCCACTAATTGAAGAATCACCTTAATATGTTAAAATATACAGTAAAAATAAATGAAGGCAGTTAACCTTTGATCTTTATTTGTGTTGTCAGGCATTGCAGTTACAATCCATGCAGTCCTACCAGAATAAAGCTTCTCCGTCTGCAGCCCTGCTGTTCATCCTCGTTGACAGAGCTCATGCACTACCGGTGTGTAAAAGACGAATATGCCAAAGCCAGTCAGAGTCCTTCAGAGATCTTCTGCATTGTCCCAGGGTTTAATGCACACTATCTGTCCAAAATCTCCAGACATGCAGCTTCAACACAGCTTGTATACAGTGAAGTCACATTATTACGATACTAGGATATTATATAATATCCAGAGTAATGGCTGTGTGGAGCACAGACAGCAGCTAGACGGACTCAGAGGCTCAATAAGGTCCAGGTAGGTTGTCACGGGTATCTGGAGCCATGTTCACTGCAGTGCATCCCACAGCTGCTGGATCTGTGGTCCCACAGATGCTTGATTGGGTTCAAGTCTGGGGAGTTACAGGTCCAGGGTAGTACTTGGAAGTCTTGGTCAGCTCTTCCAACCAATGTGGGACATTTCTAGCCGTGTGACATGTTGCATTGTCTTGCTAGAAGACTTAGTCCACCCCAGAGAAGACAATCAGTATGTATGACGTACATGAGCTGCAAGGATGAATTCATACACAAATTGGTTGAGATTGTCTTCCACATGGACAAGTGGGTCCAGAGACTGGCACGACAACATTCCCCAGACCAGAATGCTGCTACCTACGTGCTGCCATTGTCAAAAGTAGGACATGGTCATACTAATGTGACTCAACTGTGTATAGGCTCTTTAGAAAAGTATTGACCAGTAGAATAGGATGCTCTGGAGGCCCCGAACCTGAGCCTAAGGTCACTATGCCCAATGCCAAGCACGGGCTAGTTATAAACTCCCCCCCAGCATTGGACTGTCGAACACTGTGTTCTCTGGAGTGATGATGGAGCTCCATCCAGTACCTTTAGGATTAGTTGGCCCAGAACTAATCATCCAACTTCAGTTTAACACTGTAGCTACAAGCTAACATTGTTACCAGCATCTGTGTTGTCTAAAAGGGCCTTACTTAATTTCATAGCTCACAGTGACTCATAATCAGTCCTAAACCACATGCGCAAGTCTGCACCACTTTAACAAAGACTAGATGGTGGTTTGAGTGAGTTGGGTGAAGTTTTTCAGATGTTTTTATAGAAAAGATTTGGGTGACTATTGACTTCTAGTGTTTGTTAGCAACGTATGCCCAGTAGCTCAGAGTCATAGCTAAAGAAACTATCATTTGGACACCAAACGTCTCGACCAACCAAAATTAGATTAATTGTGTCTTGATTTCAGATGAAGCACTAGATGATCAGGTGCCTACAAACATTTTGTGTATATTCATCATTGGTGGTCTTGTGAAATAGAAGGGTAGACCAGCAAGACAGGGTATAGACATTTTCTTCTTTGTATGTTTGTAGATGGTGAAAGGTGGGAAGGAACCTAAAGCTGGAGTAGAGCTCAATCTTGGAGGAACCTCTTACAAAACCAAGGTGGGCCCATTGGTCTTCTTCTTCCTCTTATTATTATTATTATTATTATTTATATTGGTAGAGATTGAAAGATGATGTTTGTTCTGCACCAGCAGTCCTAATTAACTCTCGTCATCTTTGAAGGTTTGTGATCGCTCTACCTCCCCTCAGTGGGGTGAGGCTTTCCACTTTCTGCTCCATGATCCCGATGAGGACACTCTTATCGTCAAGGTGGGTTGGGGTTTATTTAAATATTGGACTGTGTAGACATAGACTATTGAAGATTTTCTTTGTAATCTTCTGTTTTCTTTCTTATTCCTGCTCAGCTCTTAAGTGGATGGGACCAGCCACTGGGTTCTCTGGTTTTACCCATCAGAGAGCTTCTCTCAAAGCCAGAGCTGCTGCTGGACCAGTGGGAAAATCTGGATGGAGCTTCACCTGAGAGTCAGATCCTACTGAGGGCACAACTCAAGGTAAAGTCTATACCCCCGATGTTAGGAACGCTCCATTGTCACTTTGGTAGGCATGTTGTAATTCAGACATAGCTTGGCTCACCACTGTTACTGCAGCTGCAACTCTGCAGGTGGATGAAGGCCAAACAAAACAGACCAGAGTGACCATGGAAACTGTGATAAGATATGTGGACAGCTTGGATGCATTCTCTACAAGGAGATGATTAGGACTAATATAATGGCTACATAAACTTTCAAAGCTCTTAAACAGTACTTCACCTACTACACTAGAGAACATCTGAAGGTACTGCAGGGTTTTGTTATGGACTGTTTAGTGTACTAGTATGCAGTTTGGGGTCCAGTAGAACTGATGCAGTGGGAAATCTCAGGTGTTGTAATTTTAGTATAAACATTCTATTAACTCTATACTGAGTGTACCAAAACATGTTTTATTGCCTTTGTTGGGTTGGTTATAGCTTTATCTCATAACAAGTGGCTACCATGCTGCCGAATGAACTTCGACTTTTGCATAGTGCAAACTAGAGTCCAAAAAAGTTGGGACAAAAAATCCAATATAAACAAAAAAATCAGTGATTTGTAAAACAGAAAAAAGACAGCAAAACATTATTTATTTCTCATTATTATCATTTATTATTAATTTATTTTTTGTTTTCTCTGCTCATTCCAGTAGGGTATTCCAACATAGTTGGGAAAGTCACACTAGGAATACTGTGAACATTTGTAGGTAAAAAAACAGCTTCAGTAGCCATGCTTGTTAATTAAAATATAATAAAAAATGTAAATGATTTAATTTTAAATACTTTTTTAAATAATAAAATATAATTCAGTAAATCTAAATTCGTAGGGTAGAAACATGGTTATAATGATCATGTTGCAAAGCCATTGATGTGATTGGTTAAGTAGGTGCTTACATATATTAACAAATTCCTTAAAACAGTAGTGTAAAAATCTTTATTAAGATCTGTATTATTGAATTTGCAGGACCATAATTAATTTTAATTTTATCTCATTCTATGTAGTCTCAGCCTTAGTGGCAACAAGCAGTGTTAAGAAGCAGAACTCGTGTAGAACATCGTGTAGCCTGGGTTGTGATTCGGTCCCCTTCCCTGAGGGGATGAATTTAATGATTGAAAGAAAATTCAAAGAGAACTCAGTCAAAACTTGTTGAGGGAAGTTTCTATTGAGGGTGTGAGCAAATGATCTAATATCAGCATCATATCCTCATCAGTATGGTGTTGATTTTGAGATCATTTGAGATTTAAACATCAAGCCGGATCTCCTTTTGTGCGCGTAACGCTAATACATAAAGATGCACGACTTGGCATAAAAAGTTTGATGCCTCTGACGTCTACATGATTATTTCAGGATGTACAGGACGACTTGCCATGTGTACAGCACAAATATAGACTTGGGTATAAAAGTAGCATATGAAAAAGGCCTAGATCTTTATGATGCGTCTGCAAATAATGTAATTAGGTGAAGAATTGCTAAACGTCACCCTCTTCAGTCCCTTCTGTCTTCTGAAGATTTAGGGAATTCCAATGAAATCTGTAAGTGTAAAGGTAAAGGCTGAAAACTACACCTGCCTGTCGTTCTCCTGAGATCCCTCAGATGTGGGCTGCATGGACTCAAGATTTGATATTGATGCCAATAGACAGAGTTTATCACTGCATCGATCCTCAAAGGCAGACTGTATTATATACAGTGGAAGTCACAAACAACGTCCAGCAACACTGCTGACCTTTCTGGACTTGAGCTCATCTGAAATGGACTGATGCTCAGTAGAAACATGTGTTGTGGTTTGACTAGTCAATCTTTTTTAACATTGTCTTTGGAGATAGAGGTCCATCCATATGGTCTGTCATGGTGTTGGGTGGGGGGAGTGCAGTCCAGAACTGCAATTGAGTTTCCAATTGAATGCATGTCAAACAGAATATAATCATCACTGCTTTCTGTTTTATTAAGGATTCACACACTTTCTCTGGAATGGAAGTTGCAGATACAGAAGTAGATCTTGTGCCTATTAGGTGAAATGAATAAATGTGTTTATGTTGGTATCAGGTTTTGGCTTCAAAGATGGACAGGAGAGTTGTAAAGCCCATTGAGAAGCCTGCAGAGAAGCCCGTTGAGAAGCCTGTTGAAAAGCCTGTTGAGAAGCCTGTTGAGAAGCCCATTGAGAAGCCTGTTGAGAAGCCTGTTGAGAAGCCTGTTGAGAAGCCCGTTGAGAAGCCCGTTGAGAAGCCCATTGAGAAGCCCATTGAGAAGCCTGTTGTGAAACCTGTACAGAAGCCCAGTGAAAAGCCTGCTGAAAAGCCTGTGGGTGCAGACAGTTTAATGGGTGGGAGAAGCGAGGCGAGACCAGCACCCACTCAAGAGATAAAACAGGAGACCAAGCCAACTCCAAGGTAGGATTCCTGACCAGTCAGTGTCCTATTACTTTTAAAGCTCTGCTGTGTTTATTCATTGGTCCACGATAGAGCAACACAGCATAGCAGCAAAGTGTCACTACAGACTCTACGGAAATTAACATGGACTCTAACTAGTTTCCACTGACCTTCTACATTCATTAACCTTCATCATCACTCTCACTGTTCTTCATCTGTACTATAATTACTCTAGTTATATCATATTATGATTATATAAGCACACCTGAGCAGCTGAACAGAAGTATAAGGTGGTACAGTCAGTATACCAGTACTGTTTGAGTAGTTTAATCAGAGGAGGATGGGCCCCCCATTGTGAGTCCCAAGGTTTCCTCCAGCTCTGAGGGAGTTTCTCCTTGCCACTGTCACCTATGGCTTGCTCCCTGGGGTTTTTTTAATGTTATTTCTATAATTTCCTTCTGTGTTGTTATTTTCTTCTAAGGTTAATTTAAGCTCTATTAAACTTTTCTTATCAATAAATTCCCCTAAAACTACTTTGTGATGACATCAGTTGTTAAAAGCGCTATACAATTAAATTTGATTTGATTTGATTTATGCAAAGTGGGGCAGTCGTGGGCTGAAGTTTAGGGGTCTGGTCTTCACTAGTGTATGTATGTGTGGGCTTAACTGCACGAATAGGTTAAATGTGGAGACAAATAGTTCTGAATTCTGTATTCCAAGTGAGTATTTCTTAGAAATATATACTAAGTAAGTGTTGAGAAATAATTTAAGAAGAGTGCGAAAATCAGTGTTAACATTATAAGCATAGGGATTCACTGGTCATGATTGGTTATTGCCAATTCCAGTGTCTTTACAGCTGAATTCTCTGTTTTTTATTGGTCTTCTCTGAAGCTGAAGCTCAAACTTTGTGGGCAACTTATAAAACACACTGCCAGCACTTAATATCAGCTGAACATTAACATCACAATTTATAAAATATTTCTTTTTTAAGGTGTTAAACTGAAGTGAATACTGTACGTTTTTGGGATTTGGAGACCTCTCTGGTGGAAATGTGTAATTGCATGCAAAATGCAACCCACACATATAGACATTTGATTTGCCACCAAACCCACCAGTGAATGTTCTATATTTCTGAAAAACAAGTTTTGTTTGGAGACTATGTTGCTTCACAGCGTCTGGCTCCTATCACCAGCACTGTGAACTGTTCTGACACTAGAACAGTCATTTTTAAAAATCTGTGGTGTTTCCCTTTACGTAAGTTTGTTTTTGTTTTTTGTCCGTTTTTGTATTTTCAGTTAGAAAACATGTCATCTGTCCATGTGTATCTTTGTCATATATGTCTTACGTGTGCCTGTGTGTCGGACAGGCTTAATGAGCTGGTGGCCTTCACTGTACCTGTCCCTGTCACCGTCCCTGAAGAGCCACATAAAGGTCCAGCAGCAGATGCCAGTCATGATCCCAGCTTTGAGGTGGGAAGTGTTTGTGTTTGTATTTGTATGTTTGTATGTGTGTTACGGACTCCTGTATGTAGATGATGTGCTGTGTTGTGTTTACAGGATGTGAGTAAAGTACCCCATTCTGAACCAGCGTCTAAAGGCAGCAGCGAGCAAAAGCAGCTGGACAAGCCAACTGACCAGTGAGTGTTTGATCAAATATGAATTGATTTAAATATAAAATATAGAAAAGCTCAGTTCCATGTGAATTTATATTCTTATATATTATATTCTCTGATACATTGTTTATCCCCTTTTACCCTGTTCTTTAATAGTCAGGACCACCACAGAGCAGGTACTATTATGGGGGTGACACTGACTTGTTAGTGTGTGTTGTGCTGGTGTGAGTGGATCAGAGTGTTTAAACACCTCAGTGTCACTGCTGGACTGAGAATCGTCCACCAACCAGCAACATCCAGCCAACAGTATCCTGTGGACAGTGTCCTGTGACCACTTATGTGGTCCTGTGGGGGTCCTGATCATTAAATAACAGAGTAATAAAGTATACAGAGAATCAGATGAACTACAGTCTGTAAGTGTAGCTCCTATATGGTCAGTGGAGCTAAAACAATGGACAGTATGTGTAGATACAAGGAGATGGTTTTAATGTTATGGCTGTTTATTTAGTTCTCAAGAAAAGGTCAAACCTCCTGCTGCTAAGGAGAAGACAGAGACCCCCAGCTCTGCACACTCACTGCCCCAGCACTCGAGTCCTGACCCCGGCTTTGGCTCTCAGGTCAGTTGTATGCAGGTTTTATTTCTAATTTTGGGCCTCTGGACAAAATAGTCCATGTTTTGTGGATTGACTAAGTGTCTACAAAGATTACACACTCCTACACACTGTAACCCACAGTTACTGCTTATTTACTGAGTTTTATGTTATTAATATGTTTTTGTCAGACGTTGTCAGGGATTTGAATTTTTTTGTGAAGTGGTGCATTGACCAATTCTGAGTATTTTGGTATAATAATAATAATAATAATAATAATAATAATAATAATAATAATAATAACAGCACATTATAATAGAATATTATATAAATAATAATAATTTAATTAAATAACACTTTGCATATATGAGTTTTGTTTTGTATCATATATGGTATTTTAAATGTTTACTTGAGTCATTTCTAAATTTTTGTATATTGAACAACAGTGCTTTGCACATACTGTATCTACTACTTTGGTCTTTGGTTCTCCTCTAACATTTAGAACAAAGTTCAGCTGAATTTTGAGCGAAGTTTAGGTGAACATTAAGGTTTTTTAGGAAACAAATGATAACAGTGGTGATTTACAGCCCTCAAATATGATTCACTTGGCATTAAAGGGTTAACATACACAAGTCAAAAGCTTGGGCATGCCTACCCAGGTTGTTTTTATTTGTACTACATGAGCTGCTTCTCTAACAGGACTGAGGAAGATAGTGTAGATGCTGAGATCTTGTTCTGATAAACAGGTTTGGGGGGTTTATAGCTCTTATAACTAAATATGCACAATAGTTTTATATTTAAATACAGTCAAATGTTTGTTTTAGAAATATTTTTGTGCATGGGCTCCAACTTCACTATTTACACTCTTGTTTCAACACAGATTAATTCAGACATTCAGATTAAAACGTTATATATACACATATATATATATATTCAGTTAGATGTGCCCAAATTTTGGCTTGTAGTTTGTTTGGTGGAAATCATAAAACACAAAATGTGGCAAAGTTTTTTCTTCCAATACATTAAAGTCTGCAAATAAATAAAAAACTATGTATTTAAATGTACAGATAAGTTCCATATTAAAGTAGAGAATGTGCAGCTGTGATTCACTGATACTTCATTTGTTGGTTTTATTCAACTTTTCTATATTGAAAATTATGTTTTATGCTGAATATGAATTTTAAAAAAGGTGAAACTATGTTTTTCTCCATGCTGCCACTAGGGGGTGCTGCGTATCCACCTGCTGGAGGCTCAGAATTTGGTTGCAATGGACAGTCTGATGGGGGGCATGGTGAAGGGAAAGAGTGACCCCTATGTGAAGATCAGTGTTGGGGGAACCACCTTTAAGAGTCACGTGATCAAAGAGAACCTCAACCCCACCTGGAACGAGATGTATGAGGTAGAAATCCTTAGAAACCTTACAAGCTGACTGTACTGGCTCAAAAATATACTTAAATAATGTGAAAATAGTGCTGCGTATTATGCCTGAGTAAGGTTTTTGTTATGGTCCCACTTTATAATTATGGTCTTAAATTATAGTCTTAATTATAAACAACACTTACTATAACAGTGTAACTATTAGTGATGTAGCCACGGTTACAGATGGATTACAGCAGTACATCCTATGTAACTACACATGTGTGATTACAAAAGAGTATCTAGATAGTTGTAACATAATATTTTATATAATGTAATGTACACCTTGGTAATAACATGAGGGTAACTATATAATAATTACAATTATTACACTCTTCCTTATAAAACTGGAAAGACTTCTGTTAAAACCAGTATAATTACAAATCTGTAATTTCTAATAACACAATCTGTAATAACACTAAAACATATGCTGTTATAACTGTTGAGATGTCTTTATGTAATTACACGAGGCAGAAAGAAATAGATATGTGTTTGTAGTGTGTACTTATTACTGTCCATAGTGCACAGCAGTAGTTTTGATAATAGTCAGTGTATTTGTTATGATTGTGTGCAGATGATTCTGAGTCCTGACCCTAATCTGGAAGTGAAGTTTGAGCTCTATGACAAAGATATCGACTCTGATGATTTCCTTGGAAGGCGAGTACAAACCAACAACACCATCTTTTATCTGATACTGATTATGTTTTCTGTATAAACTGAGCAGCACAATAAACTCATTTTAATTAAGCCTTTCATATGAGGTGAGCTCCTAAACTCAACAGAAGAAAAAAAAAATTATATATATATATATATATATTGCTGCTGTATATAATGGAACCAGAATTTTTTAAAATTGTTTTAGAGCTTTTCTATTGGTCCATTCTTAATTAAAAAAATTAGACAGTGTAAACGATAGCTGCTGCATTTACATGATGTAGAAAAATAGAACTTGGACAAAATTGGAAATACATGTTTGCTGTCCAAAGAAAAACAAGTATCATCGAAATGAAAACTTTACAGCTGATGACATAAATACTGTTTGCCTTCAGTGTAAGTTAATGGACAGGCTTTTTTTATCAAACCAGTTCTAGAGTATTGTCATTGGTCCAGTCACAATCTCTCTCACACACACACACACACACACACACACACACGCACACACACACACACACACACACACACACACATATATATATATATATATATATAGGAAACTTTAATAATAATGTACTCTTATTAAACTTTTATTTAAAGAAAGTGAGAACATTTTTCATAAAATAAACACTTTAATAATTTGCATCTAAAATTTCCAAAATTTCCAAAATTTCTGCATAACTTGGTGGTGGAGTTGTTCTGAGTGGTTTGCCTGTGAAATGATTCACTATAGAGAAATCTGCTTGTTCTTAAGTTTATATTAAATTTTATCTCAGCACATGACCTTAGTTTACATTACATAATACACATGGATTATTTAAGGCTGAATCAGATCAGCTTCTTTATTTTTTCCGTCTCATGTCACTTTCTTGTATCTGGTCAGTGCTGTCTGTGTCAATACTAAAAGCGTATACAGTTCTAAAAACGATAAATCTCATAAAATGACCAAACAAACTTGTTTGACAGGCTATAGTCTGTCAAAATATTGTGTGGTTCTGGTATGTAGTACAGTCTGAGTTTGACTACAGCCGACTGCGTGTAGTGTAGAAGAACATTCTCTTAAAGTCAGCTAGCTTACTCTGAGTTTGGTATACAGACCTGAACAGACGTTAGAGCCCAGATATGAGACATATTTGTGGTAGATGTTAAAGTCTGGCCTAAAGAAGTTTTTTTATTGTCCACAACAGGTTCAAGATCAAACTTGGAGAAATCATTAAATCCCAGTACAATGATGAGGTGAGTTCTACTGATGAATAAATAAATAAATATTAAAGCTTTCAAAAGCACTGACTGAGTTGTGGTGACTAATAATAAGGCTCTCCTGCATCATGTGTAACATCAGTGCACATTTCTTTCAGTTTAACAAAATATTATGATGATGATTTTTTATTGAAGTTTATTAAAATTGGTTAATTGGGCACAAACACTGTCAGATGTTGTTTACAGTGGTGGTGATGGGAACCAGAGGTCACCATGTGTCTTATATATATATATATATATATTCCCGGTCGGTTGGATTCCCGGTCCAGGAACACATGCATGTTAGGTTGATAGCTTTCTGAACAGCTTTCTGGGGGGGCAGCTTCTAGAAGCAGACGTCTGGTTCCATTCACCACCACTGTAAACAATCCTGACCACAGAATAAAACATGATCTTAAACTTTTCCATGGTTTGTTGCAGTGGTTTACTCTGAATGATGTCAAACACGGTCGTCTTCATCTGGTTCTGGAGTGGCTGCCCGCGGTGACCCAACCCGACAAGCTGCAGCAGGTAGGTCTTAAAAAGAAGATACAGTTAAATTCAGTTCATCTGAGTTCCAGCCTGACTGATAGAGCTGTGTGTATTTTCTTATCAGGTGCTGCAGATGCAGAACGCTCAGTCCTTCCAGAATAAAACATCTCCCTCAGCTGCTCTGCTGTCCATCCTTATTGAGAGAGCTTACACACTACCAGTGAGTTAACCACACACATACGCACATTAGCTTTAATAGAACTGGCATAGAGAGGACTCAGATTTGAGTGAACAGCAGTAGCTTGAATATCATCACTTTCCAAAGATGGCAACTTTACTGGAGAGGGCAAAAACAGTCTTTACTTTCAGTGTAAGTCAATGAAACCAGATTTTTTCCCAAGCTATTTTGGAGCAGTTCTATTGGCCCAATCATCATGACATTTTCACACAATGTAAACGACAGCTGCTGCTTTTGAATGATGTAGAAAAATAAAAATCAACAGAAATCGACATTTCAAGTAAATAGAAATTGTAGAAAAAAATATTAATATATTAAAAATAATTAAGTGTGTTCAATGTGTTTTTACTTAGAAAGATCAACCAAACATGTAAGTTGACCAGGACTGCATGTAAATGTGACTCCATGACATATAGGGTTAAAAGAGGGGTGGAAAATTTCTGATAATTTTCCAGTAAATTACTGGAATAACTTGCCATGCAAACTTTAGCTCGAGAACTTTTATATTCCAAAAATATTCCAAAAAAATAAAAAAATATAATATTCCAAAATATAAACTTTCTGTGGAAATTTTGAAAACTTTATTTAAGTTTTATAAAAATTTATGGGAATTTATTGGAATTAATAGGAATTACTGGATAATTTAAAGGAACTATATAATATACTATCATCAATCACTAAACAATACAAATAATAAATGACACATAGTCAGCTGCAAGCAGAACTTTATAAAAGCTTAATTCTTTCATTGAACAATCACTTCTCACCTTTAGCTTAGAATATTTCCATTTTATTCCCATTAATACCTGTTAATTCCCATAATTACCCGTTAATTCCCGTGGTGAATTTCCCAACTTTGAAAATTCTTGGAATTTTGCAACGCTAGTGACACAGAAAACATCCCACTATGAGTATGAACACTGTTACAGATCTTATATGATATGCGGCCTTTAGTGATTCACAGTAAACATCCATGTCCTGTTTTGTGTCTGTGCAGCTGAAGAAGAGCGGGAAGGAGCCTAAAGCTGGAGCTGAACTTGTGCTTGGGCCGACGTCCTACAAAACAAAGGCAGGAATATTTTTTTCTATGTATTGTTTATGCTGTGGAGCTGCATCTTCTCAAGTGATGATGAAGCTCCATCCAGTACCTTTAGGATCCACAACTGATAAATCCAACATCAGTGCCTGACCTCACTAATGCAATCAAATCCTCACAGCAATGTTCCGACATCAAATGTAAAGCCGACCCAGAACAGTAGAGGCTGTTACTGCAGCAAAGGAGGAACAACCTCTCTATTAATGTTTGTTTTATTTTTCTTTATTATTTTATTTGATTTAAGTAGTTCTGTATTATTTTATTTTATTATTTTATTATTATAATTTTATTATTGTAATATTATTGTAGTATCGTGTTTTTATTCCTCTTAAAATTTCTTTTGAACTATTTAACTTTTTTATTATTATTTGTAATCTCTTTTTCTCTCTTTTATCTTAATTTCTTACTAATTAAATCTTAACTTTTACCTATTTTTAGTATTATTACTATTATTTCTACTTTTATTATCACTGTTATTTTGTAATTTTAGTATAATGTGTATTAGCTACTTTCTTCTCATTTGTTTTAATTTGTAATGATTTAATTTAGTTTTTATTTTCTTTATGTCAGTCCCTGTTCATGTAAATGCTCGGCTACATTAAAACATAAGGGGGTTGCCCTCAGTGTACATCTGAGCTTAAATAAAGGTTGATTGATTGATTAATTGATTGATTAAAGTTCAGAAGAAACTCTGCTGTCTACAAACTTTTGGACATTATAATGTATAAGTTCTATACTGCTTAAACGCAAGTGATAAACTGAATGTTCTCTCTTTTCTCTTCAGGTCTGTGATCGCTCCATCTCTCCGCAGTGGCATGAAGCATTTACCTTCTTCGTTCACGATCCGAGCAAAGACATGCTCGTTATTAAGGTAACATTTCCTCACATTCTTCTAAAAATAAATAAGAGCTTTTTGTAGTATGTTTGCTACAAGATATAAGATATATATGTAAGATATAAGAAAATATAGTGACAGTCCAAAGAGGGAAAAAAAAAATCTCCAATATAGTAACTTTACAGGAGAGGCCAAAAACAGTCTTCACTTGCAATGTAAGTTAATGTAAAGAGGTTTTATTACAAGTAATTTTGAAGCATTTCTGTTGGTCTATATATCAGGAAACGCACACAGGATATAAAGAGCAGTTGGTGTGTTCAAATGATATAGAAAAATGAAAATCGACCCGCACTCCTCCATTTGTCGTTTATTCATCCTTCGTTTCTCCCATAGAGTCCCATTCATTTTCAGGCCCACCCAAACCCTATTGTGTCCTTTAACCTACAGTTACTAAACTGCATGTTCTCACTCAGGGCAGATTCCCAAGCTCAAATTCACAGCCATGCAGACCCGTACTCCTCTACTTGTTGTTTATTCATCCCCCGTTTCTCCCATAGAGTCCCATTCATTTTCAGGCCCACCCAAACCTTATGGTTTCCTATAACCTACAGCCACCAAATGGCATGTACTCACTCAGAGCAGATTCCCAAACTCAAATCCACAGCCATACTGACCCGTACTGACTCCTCTATTTGTCGTTTATTCATCCCTCGTTCCTCTTATAATATCTGTTTCATTTCGCCCCCACACAAAACCTATTGTTTTCTTTCACCTACAGCCACCTAATTGCTCAGACTCACTCAGAGCAGGTCCCCAAACTCCACAACTGACCCGTACTCCTCTATTTGTCGTTTATTCATCTCTCATTCCTCCCATAGACTGCCATTCATTTTCAACAACATGTAACAACTGCTTGCTCACACTAAAAGGAACCACTCTGTAAACACTCTGTACACCTAGCAATGCCTTAGCAACCACATGGGATACCATAGCAACAGGCTAGCAACATCTTAGCAACCACTCTCAATCTGCTTAAGCTGCACAACCTTGATATCATTAATGTTATTATTATTATTATTATTATTATTATTATTATTATTATTGCTACTACTACAAATAGTAAGTTCTAAGTGTATATCCAAAAATCCTAATCGTGCCCTTAGTCACCTTAATTGTGGTTTACAGTGTGTAATCTGTCTGTTCTAACAGCTCTCTAGCGGGTGGGATCAGCCAATGGGTTCTCTGGTTCTGCCGATGAAAGAGCTGCTCTCTCGGCCGGAGCTGCTGCTGGACCAGTGGCTGAGTTTGGATGGAGCCTTACCTGAGAGTCAGATCCTGCTGAGAGCACAGCTGAAGGTATTGAAGCATGCAGCCTTCACACTTCCAGAGTGACGTGCGGTGTGACGCAGGTTTATAGGCCTGGAGATGATGTGAGAGAAGAATATGTAAATAAAAGGCCAAAGCAGTCGATCAGGATGTGAAAATGTGTGCAAACTGAAGAGTGCAAGCGGCTCCTTTCACTGCTTGTGGATGCAGCATCATCATCACCAAGAGCAGCTTGGGCGTTGGGAGTGTTTATTTCTCTTAAAGTAAACATGAAGTCAGAATTGCTAGTATAGTATATAGTATAGTATATAGTATAGTATAGTATATAGTATAGTTTTTTATCGTATTAGTAAATTCTTCATTAAGGAGACCCAGATCTTTACAGTAGTGGTGATGGGAACCACCAGTGAACCTACACATATCTTCTAGATTGATGATTATTCTGACTCGTACCACTCTGACTGACTTGACTACAAAGGTGTCAAAAGTATTTACATTCATTACTCAGGTAGAAGTATAGATACTAGGGTTTTAAAATACTTCTGTAGAAGTTGAAGTATCAACTCAAACTTTTTACTCCAGTAGAAGTCTAAAAGTACTGCTTTCAGAACTACTTAAAGTATAAAAGTAATGTAAAGGAAAAAATGCCCTAAAGGACAAAAGCTTAAGTCGCAACACAGGGGTCTATAGTGCTCTAGCCCACCTCCCCACAAACCCCATTCTTCTAAAAGCCATAATGACTATAATGTTATATTAAAATGTTGATGTTGATAAATTTGGGATGCACTAGGCTTCCTGTTTCAGCTCATATACGCCCATTGAACATGAATGTAGTTTAATACAATGTAAATATATTAAAGAAGCATATCTGTTACTACTGAACATTAACATGTGTTTCATGGAGCAGAAGATATGATGACTAGTCGTCTATAAGTATTGTAATAAAGTCAAACTTCAAAGTCATGTTATCAATAATCTTTACTGGAATGTAAATGTAGATGAATGAAAACAAGCTGAAATGAAATAGGAGGAACGAGACTATGTTTAAAATGTAAGGAGTAGAAAGTAAAGTTACTTATTAAAGTATAAATAACCACAATTTCTAGTTAAGTAAGGTAACAAAGTATTTGTACTTTATTACGTGACGCCTCTGCTTGACTATGTAATAAACCAGTAATGCACTGTGTGAAAGTAGCCGGTCTGCAGTTGAGACTGACCCAGTTTCTCTCTGTTTACACTCAGATATTGAGCTCCAAGATGGCATCGCTCATGGCACTTGGTGCAGGTCCTGTGTTGAGTAATAAGCAGGCAGCTACGACTGGGCAGATCAAAATCTCACTGGCCCACCAGAAGAAACTGGCTGTTGTTGTTCACGCTTGCAGGTCTGTTCTGGTATCCGACTTCCAGGTCTTGTGTTTCTGAGTAATTATGTTGAAAGCTTGCTGTTATTAAAGGTACGGTGTGCAGTTTGAGTATAAATTAAGGAATTTGCTGTACTATACTGTTATAATCTCCTCAAGCTGTATGTAATAAAGCAGCATTTAGAAGCAGAGTAACAGTTCACAGTGAGGGCGAGCCAGGCCAAAGTACAGCCTCAACATGGCGGGGGGGGGGCTGTTATAGACCCCCAAGTAACCTTTTCAACAAGTGCTATTGTCTTTGTGGGACAATAGCAGGAAGTACCAGTAAATAAATATGTATATAAATGAATAAATAAATAAAAATAATAATAATAATCTTAATTTATAGGATACATTATACCAGTGGCAGCTCCAAGTGCTTTACAGACAGTTCCTCCCATAGAGTCCCATTCATTTTCAGGCCAACCCAAACCTTACTGTTTCCTTCAACCTACAGCCACCAAACTGCATGTACTCATTCAGGGCAGATTCCCAAACTCTAATCCACATGTATACTGACGCGTACTCATGTATTTGTCGTTTGTTCATCCCTTGTTCCTCCCATAGAGTCCAATTCATTTTCAGGGCCATCCAAACCCTACTCTAATCCACAGATGTACTGATCTGCACAACTCTGTTTATTGTTTATTCATCCCTCTTTCCTCCCATAGAGTCCCATTGATTTTCTGCCCTACCCAAACCCTGCATGTACTCCCTCAGGACAGGTCCCCAAAACTCAAATCCACAGCTATACTGTAGAAACATAAAATGTATAGTCTAATTGTTTTATAAAGAGTCTATGGATGGTGCAAGATAAGCTTATTAAAGCTTATTACGCCATGCCATATATGTCATATACACTTTACAAGGCATTGATAAGCAGTTATAACACATTAATAAAAGCACAAAGTTCAGAATTGTCTCAGAATTGTACCCTAAACATGTTGTTCGATGTGGTTGTTGTTGCAACTTTCTGTGTTGATAACGTTTGAACCCCCAGAGATATTGCAAATCTGCATCAATCTATTTCTAAGATAATTCTGGTCGTCTTTGATCTGCTGCCACCTTCCCATTGGAAAAACTTGCCCTTGATCCATTATGGCGGCTTTCAAGAAGGTGGCCATGTTCAGGACCTAGCCTAAAAGATAGGCCCCCTCACCCATTACATGCTGGGGTATTCAGATACATAATTTTCCCTTTTGTTTCTAAAATAAAAGGGTGTCCTGAGACTTTTGACTCACCCTGTATGTGTGTGTGTGTGTTTGATATTTGAAGAAGAAATGCAGCAGAGTGTGATTCTCGTGTTTGTGTGTTCAGAAGCCTCGTCACGTCATCCAAAGAAGGCTTAGACACCTACGTGTCGCTGATTCTCCTGCCAGATAAAAACAAGGCCACGAAGAGAAAGACGGCTGTGAAAAAGAAAGACCTGGACCCGGAGTTTAACGAGAGGTACGGAGGAGTCTGTGCGTAAATGTCTGAGAGATGGAACGTTCTTTTCAGGTTGACGTGTTTGTGTATCAGAACGGTACATTACGTTCATCTGCCAACGCCCTATTTGAAGGCTGCCTATGTAGGAGCTTCATAGCACTGAATGATATACAGTCATGTGAAAGAGTGCTGGTGCTCCTGGTCATTTGACATGCTGTTGATGTTTTTGTTGTTCGTTTACGGGAAATAAGCACCGGGAAGCAGAACTTATGCTGAAAACTTTCTAAAACATTCTTCCGCAGTTGCACGTTTCCACCAGAGAGGGCTCCAAATCCCCATAACTTACATACTGCAGCTTTAGGTACAGAGACAATGTACAGTTACTGAAGTAACTTCTGCCCCAGTTAATTAAACCATCTTTGTTAAAACAAACTCACTATAGGAACAGTCTTGTTATCTATCATAAATGAACCTTAGTTTATAAATTATGGAATGATTTTTATCTCCAAAAACAACGAAAGTCAACAGCAATTACATGTTTTAGCCTGGATTTCTGCAAATTGTATCAATCTGAAGTCAGTTTCCTATTCGCCAGCTTCAAATTGTCCCGTTCCACCAATGAAATGGAATTTAAGGTGGAATGAGAAGATCCGAACCAGGAACTGCCGAAGCTTAATTCAGCCTCGCGTGCTATTACTATTTTTTAATTTATTAAAAAGATACACTTTAAAAAAATACAGGCCAAACAGTATCCCTAAACCATGAAATGTCAGACAGTGTGTTCGTAACCACTTCTTGTAGTAACTTTCCGTGAGGGATCTTTTGGGGGTGGATGTCTGGTTCCATTCACCACCACTGTGAACAGTCCTGCCTCTGTGGGTTTCTGTTCTTTAATGACTGAACTGTGTTTCTCAGGTTCGACTTCGATCTCAGTGCGGATGATGCTCGGCAGCGGGTGCTGAGTGTGTGTCTGAAGCACAGCTCGTCCTTCATGAGTCGAGACAAAGACGTCATCGGTCAGGTCAGTCAGTGGATGGACGCCCTCGTTGTGTTGTTCTAGGTTTCGTTAAGGACGTCGGCGAGCGTCGATGTCTGTTCGGCTGTGTTTGCTCAGCTTTAAGTGAACGTTTCAACAGATTGTCACCGTCCAAATAATAGATCGATAGATAGGTGGGTGGATGGGTGGGTGGGTGGGTGGGTGGGTGGCTGGATGGATGGATGGATGGATGGATGGATGGATGGATGGATGGATGGATGGATGGATGGATGGATGGATGGATGGATGGATGGATGGATGGATGGATGGATGGATGGATGGATGGATGGATGGATGGATGGATGGATGGATGGATGGGTGGATGGATGGATATATAGACAGATAGATAGATAGATGGCTAGATATATAGACCGACAGATAGATAGATAGATAGATAGATAGATAGATAGATAGATAGATAGATAGATAGATAGATAGATAGATAGATAGGTGGGTGGGTGGCTGGATATATAGACAGATAGATAGATAGATGGCTAGATATATAGACAGAAAGATGGATGGCTAGATATATAGACCGACAGATGGATATATAGACTGACAGATGGATAAATAGATTGATAGATGGATAGATTGATAGATGGATGGATAGATTATTAGCTTACCTTATTATTAGGGGTGTAAGAAAATATCAAAATATTGAATATCCGGATATTATGTTTAGTGATACTGTATCAATTCTGAAAATCACAGTATCGATACACAGATTCCTGGCAGACAGTAAATCATTGTGTGTTGTGTTTAAACCTCTGACCACTAGATGGCAGTGTTGTAATCCATTTTCAGTTCAACATTAACAAGCAGCATAAGGGCGAAATGCTATTGTAAGCATTGACAAACCTGTTTATATGGTGGTGTGATTTAATAGTAAGATTTAAAAAATCGCAATATATCACTTTACCTGCAGTATTGCGATATATCACAATATACTACATCGTCAGGGCTGTATAACGATACGTATTGTATCACTAGGTTCTTGCCAATACACAGCTCTACTTATTATTATATTGTAACGTGTTCTTCTACATGAGCGCGAGTCTTATTGTTAATATTTGGATGATCTGAATGCTGTCTGACTTGATTATTATTATTATTATTATTATTATTATTATTATTATTATTTTCCATTATTTATTTTGACACTGATGATAATCTTTTTGTCCTAATAGGTGCAAATAGATCTGGCGCAGATCGACTTCGTCTCAGGTGTCACACAGTGGTAAGTAACGCATGCACGGATACAGGCTTTTATATCATCGCCGTGCAAAGAAAACATGCAGGATTGGCTAAAACGAGCTAAAACGGATGAGCTAAAGCACTTTGGAGCATGACTTTCACATTCAGGTTTCTAACAAAATAATTTTGATTTGAATGCTGTTACATTATTTTGGCCACTTGTATCGCTACTACAGCGCATGGCTGTTAGAAGATGAAAGGATTTTAAGGTCAAATTGTGAGTGAAAATGAATAGATGCTAGTACCTGGTTGTTATAATCATTTGGCAACCCTATAAAAACACAAGGTGCGTCCGAAATCACCTACAAAGTCAGTACGTGCTAGATTGGACTAGTAGTAGTAACCACGCAATCTCGGACGCACTACATCCACCATCGTACTATCCATCGAGGTCCTGTAACGCAAGACGCAAGACCACCACCGTAAAAGTCCCGCTATTAAATTAACACAACAGCAGCTCATCCTGAGTGTAAACAGTATCTAGCTAAATAACCAACATTATTCATGACAACAGCTGCCTAGCAACCAGCCTAGCAACCAGCTAAACTCAGATATAGAGGTACAGTTATTGTAGTAAATATGATTAAAGTGGAACTCGCTCTCATACGACTCTATAAATCTTCATAACTCAACTACGTTAGCTTAGCATAACTTGAACCACCGAACTTAGCAAGTGAAGCTAATGTTAGCTAACATCAGCTAAAGTAGGCTCAGTAACTGAGCTTACCTGGTTTACCTCCACGTACACGGAGGGTCTTGAACTCTCGTTTCCTTACACACCCATATTGTTGAACAGCTCCAGACTTAAGATCCAGTCGTCGTGTGAGACTACGTCCCATAGTGATAATCTTCAGACCTGAAATGATCTACAGATGATGGAGTGAGAGGACGCTCCTTTCCAGTGTGCTGTTTAAAGTTGACAGGTTTAAACCACTTTCTGGATATTTGGGGGTCTTTGGGTCGTTGTGCTCGGGGGTCCACTGTACATCCAATTACTGCAGACGAATACAACAACAGCTTTCTGTCACTGTGTTTTACTGTAAGTGCATCTTCTAGTGTTGTTGTCCACCATCTACATCACACGCATAACAACTACGGCAGTTTCTGAACAGCGGGTGGAGCCAAACAGTCTTTTAAGCCGTATTTCTTGACTTTGTAAACAATAACAGGTTTTCTGAGTTTTAATAATCAGAAGTTAGGATCTCAGACTCTGTTGTAGTTATATGTTTGATTTTCATATTAGCTGGTGCTCAGTCTAACAATCTTTGCTTTCATTCTTATTATTTCAGGTTTGACTTGAAGGAAGAGACCAACTAGCCGAACCTCTTCAGGGTCACAGATGCAACTTATCACACCGATGCCTTCCCGTGCTCTCTTTTCTCTTCCTGCTCTCACTGAAGGTGTAGATGGACGGACTCGCTTGTGCTGTAATACGATTTCCAGGCACAGTATTGAAGATGTATTATGAGTATTATATCTACATCGATTTTAAAAGTGCAGACATCTATTTAAGCGGGAGGTCATAGACGCTTATCTCACTGTGTTGCATTTACGATGGTCAGGGTTCTGAAATATCAGTGCCGTCTGCACTAAGAGGACTTTCAGCCAGAGAGCTATGATTGGTTTAGTGTGGGCGCGTGTACAGTGAGCTCCAGCAGGTTCAGGAATGGCTGGTCTGGTGTATCTGTAAAGGTTCACACTTTGGAATTAGAAATTTTGTCACAAATATAACATTTTCACCGTATCAGTCACACATGTCTTAGTTGTTAAACTGCTGGAGCTCACTGTATATAGAATATGAAGCAATATAAACAGAACATATGCTGATTTGACCCCTGAGGACCGCAGCTTGGGCTGTGACCACAGGACGCTGGATAAAAATCAGTATTGACGTGTGCTGTGTAGTAATTTGATGGGTCTTGAGTTTGTGTCGAGTGCCTAAGAGCAACAAAACTGCTGGACAAGGAACCATAGCTTAAGATTTGAGGTCACATTAGGCTGTTTAATACATCGCGAGCGTTTTTTAGCCCTAAGAATGAAGAACGCTTGCGTCTTTTTAACCTGCTGCACTCAGCCAAAGTTGTGTTACTGTGTGGAACTGCATTGTTACTGCCGAAAGCGTATAGATTGTCACACGCAAAGATAATCATATCCAAAGTATTCATTTCACTTTGCTGCCTTATCTTTTCACTTTTAGTTTTATTTGTACAGGTTCAGTTTTTTCTGTATACCTGAGCTACGTAGGGATGCACCAACGATGAATTTTTAGGACTAAATCCATTAATTTTAATTATTTAAGTCAAATAACTCAAAGCTCACACTAAGTCAGGACTTTGTAAGCCAAACATTAAAATATAAATAACATTATTGGATCTTAAACCAGTTAAATTAGTTGTCTGTTGAAATAAACTAAAGCTAAATCACTGAAACAATGACTATAACAAAACAGAATTACAGAGAAAAAATGGTTTTAGTTTTTAAATGAGTTTAGAAGTGGAAATGAAAACTAAACTAAAACTACTACTAGAGAAACTAAATTAAAACTGCTACAGAAATTTTTAATTCAGTTAAAAGTATTAATGCACTCTTAAAACTTACTGAAACTAAATAAAACTAAAACTATAAGAAAATTAAAATGAAATTAAAACTATAATAACTATATGCACCCCTTAAAATGAACTGAAGCTAAATAAAAACGAAATACTCGGAAATTAAATTAAAAGTACTACTAGGGAACCCAAAATGAAATTAAAACTGTTAATGCACCCTTAAAATTAAACTAAAACTACTACTTGGAAAACTTAACTACAACTACTACAGAAAATTAAAAGAAATTAAAACTCACTGTAACTAAATAAAAACAGAAACTATTTTCAGAACACTTAACTAAAACAAAACTAAAATGATTAATGCACTCATAACTAACTGAAGCTAAATAAGGACTAAACTAAAACTACTAATTAAGAAACTAAACTAAAACTACATAAATTAACATTAAAATGAAATGATCACTGCACACTTAAAACGAATTGAAACTAAATAAAAACTAAAACTATTTTTCAGAAAATGCATCTAAAACTAAATTAAACTGAAACTAAATAAAAACTAAACTAAAACTACTTTTTAAGAAATAAAACTAATGAAAAATTCAGATTTGTTGTAATGGCCTAGTCACGGGTAACACTATATAACACTGACATAAACATGTTATGCCAGATGTCACATGCTGTCACAACAAAATTTTGTTTATTTGTTTGTTTAGCGTAACAGTGTCATCATTCCTGATAAACTTGGTGACAGATGTAATGGTTAATGCCATCACAGCTAATATTACTAGCTACATTTAGCAGAGTGTAACCTCGTTAGCCATCATAACATTAAAAAAAATATTATCTTTGACACGACCATCCCATAATCATCAAAACAAATATTGTTTGTTAATAAAACAGCGTCATGTTACACGTCACATGCTTATTTCTGGTCATATAGCCCAGTTAGCCATCACGACAGCAAAACTCATCATATATCACAATACCTTCCATTATCTGATCTCATGACATACGACATATGCTGTGTTGTGTTTATGTCAGTGTTATGTAGCAGGTTTTAGTGTTACTGAGCAGAGCTGTGCTACAATCTGAAGCATTCAAATACAGTGCAAGTCCACCGTATTTACTTAAAAGTACTGCCACACAGGTCAGACTAAACCAGAAACTGACCGCATGGTCGTGCATCCCTAAAGCTCAGGTGAGAAAAGAGTCTTTACTGGACAACTGCCTCTAAAAACTGACCTGTACTGCGTTTAAAACTGACCTACACTGTAAACGTTAGCCTGTGTTAGTAAACTGTGCTGTCCTTCTATAGTTATGGAGGCGAGACTGTGGAGACTGTAGTGGTGGAGGAAACTGGGAAGGCTGGTCTCCTCATAGGACCACCTTTTGAAGGTCTGTGGGATGTGTGGAAGTTGGTAGGGGGGGTTTCTGCTGAAATGAAGGCTGTTAATAGAGAGTTGGTCCAGATTTTAGATGTTAGAACATTGGTGTGATGATTTGCATTCAGCATTCACAGTACGGGTCAGGTGCTGATGCTGGATTATCAGCACTTTTGTATGGAGACTATCCAGGTGAGCACCTGTGAAGTGGCTGAATTCACTCAGGACACGTCTGGACGTGAGCTGGAGATGTAAATGTAAAGGTCAGGAGGAAGCAGGAGTAGAGGATTGAATATCATCGCTGTCCAAAAAAAAGCAAGTATCTCTAAAGTAGTGACTTTACAGGAGAGGCCAAAAACGGGCTTCACTTTCAATGGAAGGCAATGGAACCAGAATTTTTTGCAAGTGATTTTGGAGCATTTCTATTGGTCCAATCATCAAGAAAGTTGCACATGATGTGAAGATCAGCTGCCGTGTTTGAATAATATAAAAAAATAAAAATGGACAAAAATGAAGATGCATGTTTTTCTTTGGAGAGCGATGATATCCAGCACTGGTCCAAAGCATCATAAGTTCTAAGATCATCTGAGAGCCTGTTTACACCACGGGATATGGTTTCCAGGCCACGAGTAAAGAAATCACCCTGTTTAAATGGGTTTTTGATTACGAGGCGGCACTGAAATGCAAAATTAATGGTCACGAGAAGTGGTCATGGTCATTTTTCTGTTTGCCACGTGTTTATTCTTGCACTCAAACTTGGAAGGCCGAGTGTGTTGCACGCCACTTTTCTTTCTATTTAGTTTAGTTAGTAAACAGTATTTTGCTTTTTATTACTCACGTTTATGACGGCGCCTTACAATGTTCATTCCATTTGTTACATTTAAAACAAGTATTCATGCCGTGTTTGTGGCTTGTGACCCAAATTTGCATGTTTCTATTGTGTATTCTGAAACTCTACAAGTCTGAACAACTTTAAAGAAACTTGCCTTTTTGTTTTGTTCCATTTTTGCAATGTTACTGCTTTGAAGCAATAGAGGAAACGCCTGATTATGACCTAAAGCTTTTTTTTTACGTAATTGTTTTTAATTGTTGTCTCTTGAAACCATGCTTGACTGTAACCGCTGCAGAGACGTACAAGAAATATACAAAAAAAAGCAAAGCACCAAAGAACCAACCAGCTGCCATGTAAAGCTGCACGCTATCCAATACTTTCACATTTTCCATGCGTTCCAGCTTGACTATCACATTTACAAAGCCAGTAAAACATATCAAACCTGCCCTCCCGATGTGTCCGCTGTCTTTATTTAGTATCTCAATGTTCAACAATATGTCTCCATAGTAATATCTTCAAGGGTTATTTGGTGTGAAACTCCAGTCAGAATCAAATCAGAGTAGTTCACAGTGGTGGTGAATGGAACCAGATGTCTACCTCAAATAAGCTCCCCCAAGTTATTATATAACATTACATTATATTAAGGTGTAAACAGTCATTCAGAGTGGTTTGATGTAAAAGTCTTAGTTTGAGAGAAATGTAGAGTCAGAATAGTTCACAGTGGTGGTGAATGGAACCCAACGTCCTTGTAAAAGGTCCTTCACAGAAAGTTATTATATGATATTACATAATACTTTAAGATGTAAACAGAGTCATTCAGAATGTGTTGTTTGGTGTAAAACTCTTAGTTTGAAAGAAACTTCCAGAGTACAAATAGTTCACAGTGGTGGTGAATGGAACCAGATGTCTACCTCAAATAAGCTCCCCCAAGTTATTTTATTACAGTAAGGTGTAAACATTCAGAGTGGTTTGTTTAAAATGCTCTGTTATAGAGAAACTCTTCAAGGGTTGTTTGGTGTGAAACTCCAGTCAGAACCAAGTCAGAATAGTTCACAGTGGTGGTGAATGGAACAAGACGTCTACCTCAAACAAGCTCCCCAAAGTTATTATATAGCATTACATTATATTAAGATGCAAACAGTCATTCAAAATGTGTTGTTTGGTGTAAAACTCTGAGTTTGAGAGAAACGTAGAGTCAGAATAGTTCACAGTGGTGGTGAATGGAACCGGACATCTTCCTGTAAAAGGTCCTTCACAGAAAGTTATATGATATTACATAATACTTAAAGATGTAAACAGAGTCATTCAGAATGTGTTGTTTGGTGTGAAACTCTTTAGTTTGAGAGAAATTTACCAAATAATTCAAAGTGGTGGGAATGGAACCAGACGTCCACCTCAAACAAGCTGCCCCAAGTTTTTATATAACATTACATTATATTAAGGTGTAACAGAGTCATTCAGAGTGGTTTGATGTAAAACTCTTAGTTTGAAAGAAACTTCCAGAGTACAAATAGTTCACAGTGGTGATGAATGGAACCAGATGTCTACCTCAAATAAGCTCCCCCAAGTTATTTTATTACAGTAAGATGTAAACATTCAGAGTGGTTTGTTTAAAATGCTCTGTTATAGAGAAACTCTTCAAGGGTTGTTTGGTGTGAAACTCCAGTCAGAACCAAGTCAGAATAGTTCACAGTGGTGGTGAATGGAACAAGACGTCTACCTCAAACAAGCTCCCCAAAGTTATTATATAGCGTTACATTATATTAAGATGCAAACAGTCATTCAGAATGTGTTGTTTGGTGTAAAACTCTGAGTTTGAGAGAAACGTAGAGTCAGAATAGTTCACAGTGGTGGTGAATGGAACCGGACATCTTCCTGTAAAAGGTCCTTCACAGAAAGTTATTATATGATATTACATAATACTTTAAGATGTAAACAGAGTCATTCAGAATGTGTTGTTTGGTGAGAAACTCTTCAGTTTGAGAGAAATTTACCAAATAATTCAAAGTGGTGGTGAATGGAACCAGACGTCCACCTCAAACAAGCTGCCCCAAGTTATTATATAACATTACATAATATTAAGATGTAAACAGTCATTCAGAGTGGTTTGATGTAAAACTCTTAGTTTGAGAGAAACTTGGAGTTGGAATAGTTCACAGTGGTGGTGAATGGAACCCAACGCCCCCCTGTAAAAGGTCCCTCACAGAAAGTTATATATTACATCATATTTTAAGATGTAAACAGTCATTCAGAGTGGTTTGGTGTAAAACTCTTAGTTTCAGAGTTTCAGAGTCAGTATAATTTACAGTGGTGGTGAATGGAACCAGGCGTCTACCTTTAATAAACTCCCCCACAGAAAGTTATATGATTGATATTACATAATATTTTAAGAAGTCATTTAGAGTGGTTTGTTAGAAATCGCTGTTCTAGAGAAACTCAGAACTGTTCGCAGTGTTGGTGAATGGAACCAGACGTCCTCCTGTAAAAGCTCCTTTACAGAAAGTTATGATGTTACATTAAGATATAAAGTAATTTAGACTGATTTATTATAAATCCCTCCATTCTAGAGAAATCAGAGAAAACTTTTCACAGTGGTGGTGAATGGAACCAGACGTCTACCTTTAATAAGCTCCCCCACAGAAAGTTATTATATGATATTATATAATACTTTAGGAATGAAATTTACAGTGGTTTGTTATAAATCCGTCCGTTCTATAGAAACTCAGAACTGTTCACAGTGGTGGTGAATGGAACCAGACGTCCACCTCAAATAAACTCCCTTACAGAAAGTTATTATATGATGTTACATAATAATTTGAGATGTAAAGCCATTCAGAGTTGTTGGTTATAAAACCCAACAACCACGTTATGGAGAAACGTGGAACTGGTCACAGTGGTGGTGAATGGAACCAGACGTCCCCCTGTAAAAGCTCAGTTACAGAAATACATGAGCCAGTTATGAATACACTGTCTGATGTCTGTTTTATGATAGGTTTGGGGAGATATTGGCTTTAAAGTGTATTATAGTTTTACTACCAGCTTTCCATAAACAACTGGTGGTTTTGGATTTTACACATCAACTACTTAAGCAAACGTCATTTAGGAACATTGGTGGACTTTCCCCGTGCATGTGTAAAGCAGTATTTCTGAAATAAGCCAACAGTTTTAGAGCAGTGTTGTAAAAACGAGTTCAGACATCAGTGAGTGTTTTGACCATGCGAGGCTTTATTGGTTGCACTGCATTTACAGTAATGGAAGTGACATTAAAACTCTAGACTTAACAGTGAAAACTTCATGTGGGGAAAGTTGTTCCTTGCACTCTTCTTCAGGTTTAGATCTGGCTCATGTCAACAGATTGTATACTTTGCCTTAACATTCCACAAAACATATCTAGTGACATTACCAGTTTATACAATAATCTTACAAAGTTTGCCTGTGGTGCAAAGAGTCTCTCCGTCCTTTAAGAGAGAGGCGTGTCCAGGAAGAGGAGTAAGCTGTCCACCTGATGTCCACATCCTGCTCGGTACGGAGCCAGATCCACAACATGGTACGACGACGTACGGTTTATGTCAGGCTGAAAAAGAAGAATACAAAGATAAACATTAATAAACACATCAACATATATATATATATATATATCTGTAAATTCGGTCAAATCTGATGGTAAACTGAGCTCAAGACACTTAATAATTTATAATTTTCATCTCCGGCCCTTGATCATACAGGGTCATAAATTTAAAACTGAGCATCAAAGCTTGATTTGTGGTTACCTTTTCCAAATGATCAGTAACATCAGAATTAAAGCAGCAATAACAGATCTGATTGGCTGACTGATAAATAAGGTTCACGATGATACCTCAAATAAGCCCCCCCCCACAGAAAGTTATTACATCATATTGCATATTTTAAGATGTAAGCAGATTCAGAGTGGTTTGGTGTAGAACTCGTAGTTTAAGAGAACAGTTCACCATGGGGGTGAATGGAACCAGACGTCTACCTTTAATAAGCTCCCCCACAGAAAGCTATTATATGATACTACATAATATTTTAAGATGTAAATAGTTATTTTGGAGTGGTTTGTTACAAAAAACCCTTTATTCTAGAGAAACTTAGAACTGTTCAGTGGTGGTGAATGGAACCAGACATCTACCTTTAATATGCTTCCCCACAGAAAGTTATATTACATAACATTTTAAGATGTAATCAGTCATTTAGAGTGGTTTGTTATAAAAAGCTCTAAAGTCAGAACTGTGTTTATTTAACCCTTTCCAAGCTTCTCCTTAAAAATACAACCCAGTATTATTATCAGTTCTCATCTAATACCTGCTTTGACTGCTCAGTACTTCATTAAGCTAAATCAAGATTTGCTGCTGAAGAAACTGAACACATTCATACAATGTCTGGGGCGTCCAGGAGAAATCTGGAACCTAACTTTGTTCTTCAAACTGGATCAAGATCTGATCTACTTCTCTCACAATAACATATTCATGTTACTTTGTATTGTATGTGTGATTATTTACATCTGTTCTAATCAGATCTGGTGTTGAAAATACACTTATTGATCAGATAAAGACTTTTAAGCAATGAGAGTATTCTAGTGGGCAATTTATCATGGAACGTTTATAAGACATTACTTTAGCACTATGAGGCAGCGCTGGACTCATTAACTAAAAGACACACCCAGAAACTGTTGCACAAGGGCCTCCACTCCAGCTTTCACACCAGGTAACCGAGAGAACGTGTGCACACCTGTGCGTTCTCCTCAACAAAGAAACAGGAGCGATTCCAACCACGCCGACCAGGAACGTACCTGTCAATCAGCGAGTCCCTCATGGTGGTTGCTATGGCGCTGGGCTGGGTCTCGCTCAACCGGAACACGCTCTCGATGACTGACAGCTCTGTGCTCGTGGTGTCCAGCCCGCAGAAGGCGCACCAGTCGTTCACCACCATGCCGGCAGCGATCACCTCACTACCGCGATTCACCGTTCCAGCCTGAGGAGAAGAGGACCAGCAATCACAGCTGCTGCTGCTTCTTCAGAGGAGCTCACAGATAAATGCAATCGTATGTGAAGGTAGTGACAGGACAGTCGGAGAGGATTGCTGCAACTGTGGTTAGCAACAAACCCATTTAAGGAAGTGGTTGATGATGTAAGCAGTTTGTATTACAAAAACTGTTTCACCTCAATATAACCACGGTGAACAATAGTTCCTGCCTTGATTTCTCTCCAGTTTCCTCCAAATGTCACTGGATCCTCTGAATCAAGAAGTTGTTCATGTTGAAATATGAATAACGCTACATACTCAGCACTGAATTCAAATCATAAGTCCTGCCAGCTGCACCCAAGCAGCTGGTGTTGCTATACTTTGTGTGTAATTATATATATATATAAATATATATATATATACATATACACACACACACAGGGTGTAAGAATATATCAAAATATTGAACATCAGGATATTATGTTCTGTGATACTGTATCGATTCTCAAACACAGTACAGATTCACTGTCTGCTAGGAATATGTTTATCATTGTGTGTTGTGTTTAAAGCTGTGACCACTAGATGGCAGTGTTGTAATCTATTTTCAGCTCCACTCCAACATTAACAAGCAGCATAAGGGCGCCGTGCTATTGAATTGGCAAACCTATATATATATAGCAGGTTACGCAATTAACGCAGCTCAGTGCTTACTTCCTGTGGCGTTTTTTTTTTAGGCAGAAAGTTTCTCTTTAAAAAGCTGCCTGATGGATCAGAAACACGAAACTAGGCAGAGCTGTGCTGATCATTTTCTAGAAGTGGCTAAAGAGTTGAATATCGCTGGAAAGTTAACTACGCTTGGCACTGACACTATTCATTACATATAAAGGAGGACTAAGCTAAGCTGTTACTGTGCAGTAAAAAATAAACCATCTGAAATCTAAGAACAATCAATTTTCCTATTTCTTGAAATGTAACTGGCACTGGCTAATTCAAAAAAACCAGTGTGTTTAAAATTTAAGATACAATTAAACAATCAAATATAATTCCACAGTGCTCATCATATCCATTATTAAAAGCATCAGTTTTAAAACGTGATTAATCACAGCAAAATGTGCAATTAGTTAATTTTCTCATCATTTGAACAAGCCAATGGCCGTTTACACTGTGTGACAATTTCTTGATATATGGACCAATAGAAGTGCACAAAAACAGCTTGGAAAGATTCTGGTTCCATTGACTTACACTGAAGGTAAAATATGTTTTTGGTCTCTCCTGTGAAGTTGCAATGTTGGAAATACTTGTTTATCATTGTACAGTGACAGTAACTCGTTACTCACCTCTTAAGTCAGAGTGTTAAATAGGGGAAAACTGTACACACCATGCGTCATCATAACACCTAATGTTTACAATAGTGTTTTTATAAAGCACCACACCCACAGAAGAAAAAACGAAAACGAGAACATTTACTTACGACCAGAGGCACTTGAAGAAGCGACGAGAGTTCATCTTGGTCTTCGATGGAAGTTTTAGGGTGGACGAGGCCTCCCTGGTTACTAAAGACGCAGTAACTGCCCACAAGCACCTGCTCCGCAACCGTCTGCCTGAACACCTCCACCTTCAGAGTGTCGGCCAGGATCTCCTCCGTCTCCTGCACGACACAGTGAGCGCGCAGCGTTAACCAACCGGACATTCCACGAGTCAAGCAGGTAGGGATGGGAGGCGTAGTGGCATTTAACCAGCATCATGATCATGATACATATGATGAATACAGTGAGTACTTGAAGGTAATCTCCACCCACTTTTTCAAAATTCTGACATAACTCAAAACTTGCCCTGGATTCACACCGACAACGACTTTTCACTGCTTATAACTCAAATCGCTGATCGCTCGTCGCCTGTGGGTGTTTCTGAACTCAAGCTGACCTTTGGTTGCCATGGTTTCACTGACGCCAAGCAAATGCTGTGGCACCACAGCACACTTTACTGGCTAGTATCTACAGAGTACATAGATGAAGACTAAACTTTTGACTGAAATAGTTGAAATAAAAATAGTTTGGGAAAAAATTGATTGTCTACAAATTTCATTCCTTTGCAGAGCATCACAGTCTGTGCAGTCAGTAGGACGAGAAAACTGTTTATTGTTTGCGTCACGTGCAACAATGACCTTCTCTTCCATCTCTAGTAGGAACAATTATCGAGGCACTGTGAAAGAAGCAAACTGTTTCACAGTGGCGGAGATAAAGCGGGTGCCACCCTGCTCAATGCTCTATTCCAGGGGTATTTAATTAGAGTTCAGTAAGATCCAGTTGGTGGAAATGTCCTCAGGCCAAGATCTGGACCATCATCATTTCTAACGTGTTCTCTGATTCAGTGGTGTATCCTGTTTACTGAAGTAGTCTAGTATCAACATCTTATACCATCAACTACTGAAACACCAACACACCACACATACCGTTCAGTATATTTACTGTTTAAATACTGAACAGAATTAATGATTTATAAAACTTTAAATAAATGTTTTTTACTCACTTGAAGTAAACACAAGGGCTGTATTAAGAAAAACAGAGCTTTTTTTTAAAAAAGTGAGAAAAAGTAAATAAAATATGCGTCTTCTAGTTAACACGATTTACATCTTAACAGTTTCTCTCTCTCGTTTTCTTCTCTCAGACTTTCTCTTGTTCAGTGAGAGAAGTGAGCTCTCGGTTGTCCAGCCAGGACTTTAAACCTGGGCTGAAACTCTGTTAGGACAATTCTCACACACATAAGAGAGATACGCCGTTCGAATGAGCTGTTTCTCCGACTGCTGCTTTTCGCTTCATATCTCGCCTGTGTGTGCGCCGTGCGCCCGAATCTGTACAGTTCTGATTGGCTGAGGAGCACGTTTGGTGATCTTACAGCGCACGCGATTGGTCAGTGAGTTTACTGCACCCGAATACCATAAAGACAAGAAACATTCCGCTGCTTAAAATAAACACTGTCGAAACACTGCTTGGGTCCACATTAGACAATTTCTGGGTCTGGACCGCGGCCCACTTATTAGTGACCGCTGCATTAACTTCACTGTGTTGCCAGATCCGGCCACTTTGCCTCGCCAACGTTTGGGCTGCTGCCACCTGTCGTTGGAAAATGCCAGCTTTCATGGAAATGAATGACCTCCTGTCCTTTGTTGTCACGTTGCTGTTGGTGTGAAAGCAGGGTTACTGGTGGGCCAGATTTCAGGGTGGTTTTATGTGAAATGGAGCCCTGAAAGCCACCAGTAGATCTATACTTTATATCTGTAGATCTATACTTTACAGATATAATTAAAAAAGGTTAAGAGGTAACAGTAAATAGGGCATTGACCTGCATCTCAGCATAAAGTAAGCAGAGCAGGTCCTTCTTCAATTAAAAATCATGCTGGAAATGTGTGTCCTGAACGTCTGACAGCATATCTTTGTTTAAAAACAGTGTTTATAATGAGGAGCCTATTAATCTACAATAATTCCTACCCTGTCGAGGTCAGGATGAACTAGAGCCACGTAGTCGTTGCAGGCGATGACGTTCCCCAGGGCGGAGAGACGCTCCTCTACCCTCTGAATGTGGACGGAGTCTGGAAGGCTGTTCCTGATGTGCTGCAGCTCCTGGTCTGTTGTGTTGTTGGGCACCAGAAGGCCGTGACGGTTTCCTGTGGAATTACAAAGTTCACGCTTCAGCTCCTGTTACTGTAACAGAACCGGCCGAGACTCCAAACACTTCAGAGTTCAGTCCCTTCTGTCCACTCACTGTTTTCTTTCTGCCCAGTTGATACGCTTTTAATATCTATTTCATCAAAATACATGAGAAGACTCTGGTGCGGTGTGTACAGTATGCAGGTCTGCTGAACCGCTTCACTGCGCACACCCTGTGTAAGAGTGTTCCACTGTGGAGTCACTTCTGCATCGCATCAGTCACGTCACAAAAAGGTCAAAAGAGAAAAATAAATAAATAAATAAATAAAAACACTCTGACAGGAACTGAAAACCTCAGACTCGACGTGTTTACTGAACAAATCTGACTCTCTATGCACTGTAAGGTATCGTTAGGGGACAAAGGTTCTGAGGAGCAGCTCTCCACAGGGCAGCAGTGAGCTGGAGGTCGGGGAACAGGTCTTGTGACCGGAAGGCCGCCGGTTTCATACCCTGGATCAACAGAGCACGACTGAAGTGCCCTTTAACAAGACACCTAATGCCCAACGGCTCCCTGGACACCGTGGACAGGCAAGTGTGCTTACTGCCCCCTAGTGTGTATTTGACTGTAAGGATGGGTTAAATGTAGGGCTGAAACGATTCCTCGAGTAACTTGAGTACCAAAAATCAGCGATTCAAATTCTTTGCCTCGAAGATTCGTTTAACCCATGTATGTATGTTAGTTGTGGTTATATGTAACGGCTAGTTAGGAACGTTAGTCAGTGTGATAGCGAGTTATGTCCGTAAATGATCTAAGCTGAACTTAAGAACATAACCACAAAAATAAAAGCCTGAGCTTCTTTCACATTATCGTTTTAATCATAGTCTCAAACAATCACACCCCTCACACACCCTCTTCCCTCACAGTGATTTATAAAATACACAGCAAATTAAATATCAGGTGGTGTTTGTAGCAATTAGGAGCCTAAAATGCACCAAATCCAGCACAGAGAGAATATTCAGTTTAATTTGTTTACAGTAAGTGGGTCAGCAAGTGTGGGACAAGCTTCAGCAGAGTAACTGAATGTACAGTAGCCAGTCTTGTAAACTTATAGTATGATATATAGGTCTAATAATACATTTCAATAATAGTAATTATTAAAATATTTTCTTTACAACTGTACTATATGCAATTTAAGCACTAAAATGTTCAAAAACCTGTCTTATTTTAGCTTTATATATTTACTATTCCTCTTTAATTAAGCAAAAATACGTTTATCCCATTACTCGATTACTAAAATAATCGATAGCTGCAGCCCTAGTTAAATGTGGAAGTCTGCTTTGTGCAAACACAAGTGGCAAATAGTTTATTAGCATAGCCCCCAAATTAAAAACGAATCCCAATTAGTTTATCCCAATAATGGCCAAATTAACATTTATAGCAAAAGTATTAACTATTAGAGCATAACCAGGGTGACCAACAAGGGATACAATCTTTTTTAAGTACTAAAATTTGTGCAGAGCATTTTCTAATGGCAGTTAAACTTACCCACGCACATTCTACCAATTATCCGACATCCTGCTATGGAAGCGTGGACGACTGGGATGGTTTCTGACAGTTCACCTTCAAAGACACTGTGAAGAACACAACCAATCCCATTACATACAATCCATACACTCACTCATACATTACTCCCCATATATAAATAAATACAGCAAATAAATGAATCATCCACTTTAGCTGAGCTGTGAGGTTCTTCAGTTCCAAGAAGACTAACCTGTAGAAGTTCTCTGACCCGCCTATTGCGACCAGGCAGTATGTGTTGGTGAGTTTTGAGAAGCACCCAATCTCATTGTTCTTCTCGAATGAAGCTCGAACTGCCATCTCTGGTTAAACGATAACGACGAAGATGAACTGAGGAACTGGAGAAAACTGGTGAACATAAACACACAAGTACAGCACAGTTAGCTGAAGACTTCTAAAACCACCACTCTGCTCACTTTCATTCGTTTATAAACACTGTGTCTCCAAAATAAAGACTTGATCTCATTTTAAAAGGCCTCACATTGAACACTGACACTGGACCTGTTGGTTTTTTATAGTTATTCCCCGTTCCACCTTAAATGGTACAGTAGTTACACCTCATTTAAGGAGGAACGGAGAATTCGATAAGAAGCCTGACCTGCCAGAATGTAACTGCTGCGCTATTTAAGGTGGAACTGAGAATTTGACAAGAAGCGTGAGCTGCCAGAATGTAACTGCTGCGCTATTTAAGGTGGAACTGAGAATTCGATAAGAGGCCTGACCTGCCAGAATGTAACTGCTGCCCTATTTAAGGTGGAACTGAGAATTCGATAAGAAGTCTGACCTGCCAGAAAGTAACTTACGCGTCATTTAAGGTGGAACTGAGAATTTGACAAGAAGCCTGACCTGCCAGAATGTAACTTACGCGTCATTTAAGGTGGAAATGAGAATTCAGTAAGAAGCCTGACCTGCCAGAAAGTAACTGTTGCGCTATTTAAGGTGGAACTGAGAATTCGATAAGAAGTCTGACCTGCCAGAAAGTAACTATTGCGCTATTTAAGGTGGAACTGAGAATTCAGTAAGAAGCCTGACCTGCCAGAAAGTAACTTAGGCGTCATTTAAGGTGGAACTGAGAATTTGATGAGAAGCCTGACCTGCCAGAATGTAACTTACGCGTCATTTAAGGTGGAACTGAGAGTTTCGTAAGAAGCCTGACCTGCCAGAAAGTAACTGCTGCCCTATTTAAGGTGGAACTGAGAATTCAGTATGAAGCCTGACCTGCCAGAAAGTAACTATTGCGCTATTTAAGGTGGAACTGAGAATTCGATAAGAAGCCTGGCCTGCCAGAAAGTAACTGCGGCGCTATTTACGGTAGAACTGAGAATTCAGTAAGAAGCCTGACCTGCCAGAAAGTAACTGCGGCGCTATTTAAGGTGGAACTGAGAGTTCGATAAGAAGTCTGAGCTGCCAGAAAGTAAACTTCAGAAAGTAAGCAGTTGAGCTTTTCCATCAAACTGAGAGCGATTTTGAGTTTTAAGGTAGCCCCACCGACACGCCAGTAATAACGTTAAGAACAACAACACAAACTTTTTAGTAGCTTAGCTTTGCCTATCATTAGTTTAACAAGCCTAGAGCAGAAAAACCGGCCATACTGACCCTGTGGAGACATAACTGTGTAATTATTACTCGACTATGCGTATTTACTTCTCTATTGTAACATCCGAATCATATAGATTAACATTAACACGAACGTAAAACTAATTTTCAGTCAGAGGAGCTTCAGTTACTGCTAAGCTAAGTCAGTTAGCTGGTCATTTAGCAGCCAAATAGGCGACTAACCGGCGAGTTTATCGCGATATCGCGTTTGTAGCCTTCTGTATATAAACAACACACCCGCGTCATCATATTAAAATAACTTTAAATAGAAATAAAAAAGCATTTTTACCAGAACGCCGAACTCTAGGCGCGGACTGCGGCGACCCACGTGTTCACTTCCTCAACGACGCGCTTACGTCACGACGCCCGGTCTCAAGCCGCAGTGGATGACGGGAAGAAAACAGAACCTGGTGTGTTTTGATTGTTTAAGTATTTTTATTTTTCCAATATTTACAGATCAAATCTTTTTAAAACGCTCGACTTAGAGTTAAACCCGAGTGCATTTAATACCGAGTCTAAAATGTCTTTAAAATGTTCAGAATGTTTAGCGTTACGTTACCTGCGTCACAGTCATATAATCTTAAATCTGGAATAATTATGCAAAAGACCTGAGAAAATAAGCTAATACTGTCTTAATAGGGCGACCCAGCTAAAGTTAAACTATATTAAAGGGGTTCTTGCTAAAGATGAACAAAACACACAAACTACAAAGCATAAATACAGTATTATTAATCAAAAGTAATATAGGTAGCTATATATACTGAAAATAACAATCCATAAACTAGAAGAAAACCTAGGATGGTTGTGCATCAATGACAAATAGAGGAGTGTGGGTCAGTATGTCTGTGGATTAGAGGTTGGGGGATCTTCTCTGTTCTGTACAGGCAGTCTGGAGGCTATAGGTTGAGGGGTGTGACCAAAAATACATGGGACTCTATAGGAAAAAAAAAACATACTATTTGTCTATATATTAAAGAGGTTCTTGCAAAATATGAACAGAACACACGAGCATTGCAGTCCTATAAACTACAAAAAATAAGCATAAATATATAAATACAGTATAATTAATCAAAATGTAGCTATACATATACTAAAAATAACAATCTATAAACTAGAAAAAGTTCCTTTTTATGAAGGAACCCTAGGATGTTTGTGCATAACTGACGAATAGAGGAGTGTGGGTCAGTATATCTGTGGATTAGAGGTTGGGGGATCTTGTCTGAGTGAGTACAGTCAGGCGGTTTGGAGGCTGTAGGTTGAACGTAATCTTGAGGTTTAGGGGGGTGTGACCAAAAATTAATGGGACTCTATGGAAAAAAGAGGGATAGGAAAAAATGACAAACAGACAAGTGTGGGTCGAACCAACACTACAGTTGTGGTCAGGGGTCTGCCCTGAGTTAGTGTATGTGAAACGGTGTCTGTAGGTGGAGCAGAAGTTCAGTAGATTGGCGTGCACTTTTCCATCCTATTCATTCTCTATGGGAAAAAAAAATCCCAAAAATCTGTTGTTTTATGAAATTCGTGCATCCAATCAAAAAGCTGTATACAAGCCCGAAACACACAATCTGGACACTCTAGATCTGATAATCTCAAATTGTGGGACGAGTTACCCGGAGAAGATCTGGCAGAAAGCAAAAAATGAATAACAATATAGATATAATAATACAAATTAAGAAAAATAATTCAGGATAATGTTTAAAGTTAGCAAATTTATTTTAAACACAAGTAGACAAAATCTATGTTAGATTAATTCACATTACTCTCTTTATGAATGTAAAATGAACCCAATAATACTAAACTGTATGTTATCACTTTTGAAGATCTTTGTATCTTCTGTTTGAGGTCTGTTGAAACCTGAGGTTAAACAGCTATAAAAAAATAGTTAAAAATTCATTAGGATTCTATGAGAAAAGAGAAAATATTATATAATATTTTGCTTTATTGAAAACAATCATTATGATTATTGATTATTATTGTTGTGATTTTCTGTGCAAAGTGTAAACAATATTGGCAAACAGTACACAGTTATTTACACATCTGTCTGTCTTGTCTATATAACAATATTCATAAATTTAAAAACGTTGCAGTTTTACTCTTTGATGTATAAGTAAAAATATGCTGTTGTTTACATAAACTTACTTACATGTTTACATATATAACACATTTTACCAGCAGTACAATAACATATAGCCATTTTAGTATCCAGGCTTAGAACAGCAGTCCATAACGTCGCTGTCCAATGACAAATGGAGCTGATAAATTAGACAGTGTGTGTAGATACAAGGGGGTGGTTTTGATGTTATGACTGATTGGTGCATATTGTCACTGTCCAAAGAAAAACAAGTATGTCCAAAAATGTCAGGAGAGGACAACCCCTGTCTTTACTTTGAATGTAAGTCTATGGAACCAGATTATATTTCCAAGCTATTTTGGAGCATTTCTATTGGTCCACACAATGTAAACAGCAGCCACTATGTGATGTGAATGATGTGGAAAAATAAAAATGGAAAAAAATTGAGATACTTGGTTTTTTTTTTTGGACAGTGATTATATATACCATGTATAATTATTATTATTATTATTATTATTATTATTATTATTATTTTTAGTGTGTATATATATACACACACACACACACATTACATTATTTGGAGTTTGCATGTAAAAAGCTTTGGAAGATTATTAGCATTAAATTATGTTGTTGTTGTTATTGTTGTTATTATTATTATTATTATTATTATTATTATTATTATTATTATTATTATTATTATTTCCCCTTCATATATCCTGCATAGCAACCGGGCTTCACCTCTCCTGGCTCGGTGGATTTGTGAGCCAATCAGATTGGGCCTCCGCCGTGACGTCGCCTGTGTTGACGCGTTCATTAGTCAGGTGTCCGAGACGCGTCACTGCGGTAGCTGCGCGTCATCCGCGAACTCTTTCTGCCTGGAAACACCGGACAAACTCACCGGAGTCCCTGCGCGCGCTGGAGGCCCGAGCCGGTAATGAGTTCATACATCCACTCGCAGCTCAACCGCCTTCAGAAGAATCCAGCAGACCCCCTCATACACACTAATCCCACCGCAGTGAGGTTCAGTCCAGGACACAGTCTCCTCTCTGAACATCTCAACATCTGAACATCTTCAGTACAGCAGAGCAGACCATACACACGAACACGCTGCATGACAGGGATAAGCGCATGCACGAGCCTGAGGCAGTGTAATAAACATCAGTATCAGTTAATATGAGTGACATAAGAAAAGCATCAGATTACTGAGAGAAAGTCTTAATTATATATATATATATATATATATATATATATATATATATATATATATATATATATATATATATATATATATATGAAAGTGAAGTGTTGAGTAGTCATTTCGAAAATAATGTTAGTTTTGTCCACACGGGGGCAGCACAGAGGCACAAAGAGTACATTTAAAGGAGTAGTCCACCGAATTTTCACAATTTTTCCCCCAATTCAGTGATTGAAAGCATTTAAAGTATACGTGGAATATGTGAAAATATAATAAACACTGTTAGACAAGATACATCTGATTATTATGCAGTATATCTAATTAAACAGGATGCTTTTAACTGGTTTTAAGGTCACAGGCAGTTGGTGGGTGTTATTTTTGTGCTGACTACGTCCAAATATAGTTATATTGTTAACTCCTATAGTAAGTTCTTAAAGGGAAACCACAGAAAAGTTTCAGAATTGCTTCATAATTGAATTGTTGGGAGAAGAATTAAGTCTTCCAGAGTGCTTTAATGTGAGAACCAGGGGTCACTACATCTACAACATTAATATAGCAGATTTATTTATTTATTTATTTATTTATTTATTTATTTATTTATTTTATTTCTTTATTTAACTATTAAAACCACCAGTGAACCTACATGTGTCTACACGTGGACTGTGTAGGAGTCAGTATGTTTCCTTTGGGGACTGTTTAGCCTCACAGCGTCCTGCACGTATCCCTCCACCAGGGATGAGTTAGAAAACGAGACGTTTAAGCCCGAATGCTTCTCAAAATTGTCCTAACAGTCAGGCGTTTCTCATAACCTGTAACTTTCTGCCAGGGAGCTTTTAGTGTCCGTGAACTCTTCAGACGTCTGGTGTTTCATCTGGTTCCCATCCAAAAAGAAAAAGCACCATCACCGCCTCTCATAGACCGCTTTAGTTACGCTCTCAGATAACTAATCTAATTCTCCTCTCTTCCCTGTAGCCATGGGAGGAGGTCAGAGTGCCGATTCGCCTGCGGATCTGAGGCAGAAGAACCAGGAACGTCCATCGTCTGAAGGCGGGGAGCCGCCAGCGAGTCAGAGTCTAGACGCAGAGAGCGGAAGCCGACCACTGGAAACGGGATCGGAGCTGCCACAGCGCAGATTGGGCAGCAGGAAGGTCGATGACATGAGCTTCATGATCTCCTGCACAAACTGGTACTAGAGGGTATCAAACTGTTCATCTCTGCACTAAACTGGCCAAAGGTTTGCAGACGGCTGTGTTTCTTATGAAATGAGGGGCATTAATAGTGAGTTTGTTCCTCCTTTGCTGCAGCAATAGCCTCTACTCTTCTGGGAAGGCTGTATAGTAGATGTTGGAACATTGCTGTAAGGATTTGGTTGCATTAAGAATTCACAAGCGCATCAGTGAATCAGGTATTGATGCTGGATGATCAGTTCTGGATCACTGCAACTCATCTCATAGGTACCGGATGGAGCTCCATCAGTTGGAGAACATAGTTCCACTGGTGCTCAGTGATGGGGGGCTTTATACCCCTCTAGCCCTTGCTGGAGATTATACAAGCTTGGGTGCACCTTGAGGTAGCTCTTTCGAATGGCCGTCTGGATACTTTTGGACATATAAGTAGGTATAAGTTTGTGAGAAACAGACACTGGAACTCACAATAATAATTTAATTGTATATTGATTGAATTGATTGAATTGTTGTATTGCAGTATTACCATGTAATAGAAGGGTTAGGGTTAGGCTATACTATGCTATGCTATACGTAATAGACCCAGCATGCCTATAATAAAGACTGCAGTGTATGCAAAGGCCAGTGATGCCTGTAATGTGTTCTGTGTTCCAGTTACATTGTGCATCTGCATGCATTATATTTACTAGCACCAATAAAGTGATATATATATATATATATATATATATATAAGAATAAGCTATAAGAACTGTGTGGAATTATATGAGCGTGATCAGGCATGAGAAATCCACAACGTCACAGTGTTTGTTTGTTTTTGTTCGTCTTTTATTGACATTTCTTTGTTAATAGAACATGGTGATATTATTAGGTACACAGTGTAGAACTGCTGACTTAAAATCTCAACTTAAAGGACAGTTTAAGAGTCTTCATGGAGTCGAAAACGTTGACAAATAAAGCTGAAATATCTATATTATCAACTCAATACAAGTTCAAATCAAGTCCTCGCTCTTAAGAATGATAGCATTATACAAGACGTGTGTAACTCATAGACTACTCATCCCCCCCACCACTTCCCACCCCCCAAAAAACCCAAAAACTATAACCTTTAAAAGGATTCGGTTTATCACTGTATTTACATGAGCCGTGGGCGCGGCTGAGCGGACGGCAACGTTTGACCTGTAGATCCGCCGGGTATCAAAAAGAGCCGCGCGGACAGAATCTGTGTTGGTTGGCTTAAACAATAAACAAGTACCTTGTGTTTCGTTCCGAAAGAAACCAAAACAATAAGAACCGAAAGCGATTTATGTACAGTACTCTTCTTTTTTAAAAAAAAACAAAAAACTAAAAATAATAACGTTTAAAGCTATTTCAGATAAAATCTCACGTGTAATCAATCCTCTGTAGGCAAAGAACATAAACAAGTTGTTCCTGTAAAATTCTGGACTACCTCTGATATGTTTTTAATCCTCCTATTGTTAGTCTCGCAAAAGGACTACAGAAACCAAAGGCAACAGCAGGTATAGGTTAAGAGTGGCTGTCGTCCAAAGCCACGGTTACACCCACAAGAACAGGCAAATCTGCTCGCGCTCCCGTCCGACCAAGCTGAGTATTGGCATGGCTTCACCCTGACTTAGAAATAAAACTGTGTAGATTTACTCTCCGTAGATATGAAAAGATAAATATTGTACGTACTAAGTTCAATCCTCCGGTTGCTACAATATACAGCACTGTAGAAAAGTCTTAGGAAACGGTTTACCTGGACAGCGAGTCTTGCTTTCGCCTAGAAAAAACGCCCATCAGAATAAGTACAAGCAAACATAAGCACAGTAAACGTATCGTCAGTACAGCGATTGATATGTTGGGTTTGGTTCCTGACTTGGGTTTGCTCAAAATACTGTTCATTTATTTGTATTTATTCCAATATTTACTGAAGAAATGAGTCTTTACTGCCCTACATACATGACTTTACTGATCATCTCCTCAGACCTTTCTCATAGTACTGCCTCCTCATCGTGATAACTCTGATAAACGTAACTCTGGTATGTTAAATATTTCACTCTATTGTTAAAAGACTATATGACATTGTTTTAATATATGAGCGTCGCCATGCTCAGTGTTCTGGGACCTCATTTATAAGACCCACTCAAGTTTCTTTCAAGAGTTGGTGTTAAAAGTATTCACCCATTGAACGCTGTCGCGTCTGCAGCACAGCCAAATGCTGAGATTATGAAATATCATCATCGCCCACGAAACAACATGCATCTCCAATTTTTGGATTTTTATTTTTATGCATCGTTTGAATGCAGCGTCTGCCGTTTACACTGTGTGAACATTTCACTTTGAACAGACCAATAGAAACGGTCCAAAGCAGCTTGTGGACCTAAGAAGTTAAAATCATGGCGGCTACGCGAGCGAGGTGGACCACTGAGAAGGAGGAGAAGCTTGTGGAGCTTTGTGTGGCCATCACCATCACTCTCACGATGTAGCGGCTCGTGAGAAGCTCTCATGAAGCTTTGAGAGAAATCTGAAAGTGTGTGGTGTTTCGTTCAGGCCGGATCGTATGGTTTCTCCATCGGTTTAGATTATTTAAGTCCTGGATTGTGAGCCAGGCCGAAGACAGAAGAGCGATTGGGTGCTGAGGTTTTATAAACGAGGTCCCTGCTTCACAACGTTTGTGTTACGTTCCTCTGAAAAGAGACATGACTTCGCTTTCCTTTCCAACACGAGAGAGAAAAAGGGAAGCACAATAACCTGTATATCAATCTCTTGGATTAATAAATTCATTTCACTGCCATCACAAGACTATCGTTCGATATATTCACACATATATATTTATATATAATGACATAACGGTGAGAACCAGCCCATTTTCATTCTTATAAAGGACATCTCGTCCACTCTCGGAGCTTCCAGAAGAAAGCTTTTCCTTAAGGTTGCATTTATCTTCTCACTCCCATCTCACACAGACGGGAACACTCGACTGCATCGGCATTAAAGGATTTGGGAATAATGTACAATGTGTCCAAAAGTTTGAGGACATTTGCTTCTTGGTCTAAATCATTGGGTGAAAATGGGGCCTTTGCTTCAGTTACAGCCTCTACTCCTCTGGGTGGGCTTTAAATGAGATGTTGAACATCTGACTGAGCATTAGCGAGGTTAGTTTATGATCAAATTTGGAACGTTCCAACTCATTCCACAGCATTGCTCCAGAGAATACAGTTCTACTGCTGCAGAGCCCAATGCTGGGGGGCTTTAAACCCCTCTATCCCACGCTTGGCATTGGACGAGATGAGCAGCTGCTCCAAAGCTTTGCATTCTATTGGTCAATGCTTTTCTATGGAAATTATACAAGCAACGAGTGCAGCTGTATTCACTAGTCATAAGGGGCGTCTGGATACTTTTGGACATATTATGTATAAATACATAAATGATGCCACAAATGATGTTCAAACACAAGGCAACTCAATGGCAGCATTCATAAGCCATTCATGACAAGTGACTTTCATCATATAGGTTATTCCTGATGTCGTATCATGTCAGTAAGCAATGCCTGTCAGAATAAGACCTTATAAACATCTATAAAGGCTTATGTAGGTGTTGTGTAGCCTTATAAACACTGTGCTTCGGTAAAACCAAGGAACACGGAATGCATTCAAATGTGCTACAGCGCCGAACCGAACGCAGATCTTCCTGTTATTTAGGTTCTCGCCGCCCGACACCAGTTCATCAGCCCATTCAGAGTTGAGGAAGACGATCAGTGAAGCACAGTGTGTTCCATTTAAAACATCCCACCCAGGACTTTGTGTACCGAAGCTCTATAACGCCTCCATCGCCGCAGAGCTGACTGGCAGGTGCTTGAATCAGACTCTTATCTGAGAGACAAAAACGCTGGGAATCGCACAGACGTGTAAAAGCCTGGCGCTAGTTTTCTCTGTGCCATTTCTCTGCCCACAGCCAAGCTGCTCACGGCGTACAGTACTGTGCCGAAGCATCACGTGGCCTTGAGATTTCTGCAAAGCTATTTATCTCAGAACTAAGCTTGTCTCAGCACATGCACACAGGTAAACGCCTAACTGGTTACCTGAGGAATAACAACTGCTCGATCAATGCTACAGGTTAAAAAAGGTTCATTTAATTTTTCATTTTTCACCGTTAAGTCTGAGAGGAAACCACACACGGCTGCAGAGAATTATAGAGAAGGTAATGATAATAAACTAAAGCTGCCCCAGCCATGACGAAGGAACTTTCAGCAGTTTGTCAGTATATCTCGTCTCTGTCTGAAGATAAGCATGTATCAACATTTTTGTTGATTTTTTTTATTTTTTTATTTTTCTGCATCATTTTTTTGCAACATTATCTAGACGTTCCATGATGGATGGACCAATAGAAATGCTCAGAAATAGTTGGAGATCATTCTGGTTCCTTACATTAAAAGTTAGGTTTTTGTACTCTCCTGTAAAGTTAAAATTTTGGAGATGTTCTACGAGATGATATTCTAGTCGTTTCATACTTCACATATATATATATATATATATATATATATATATATATATATATATATATATATATATATATATGAAGTATATATATTTTTTTTGTTAAACTATATATATATATTCTTTCAAAATGATCTCGATGCTGCCCAGAGAAACACCTGTATCTCTATTTTTATCGTTTTTTATTTTTCTGCATTATATAAACATGTGAGCCGCCGTTTACATTGTGCCACAATTTCATAATGCATGGACCAATAAAAATGCTCCAAATTGGCTTGCACAAAATTCTGGTTCCATTGACTTAAATTCAGAGTAAAGACAGTTTTTGGCCTCTCCTGTAAAGTTGCTTGATACTTCTTTTTATTTGGACAGCAATGATATATATATATATATATATATATATATATATATATATATATATATATATATATATATATATATATATGCACTTCCTTCAGGAGCGATGTGGAATTGGTTAACGTACATCAAATTACAATATTTTTATTTGTATTTATTCTAATGTTAATATTTGTCCTAGCAAATAAAGGCTTACTGCCCAGACACCAGATAAATATCTTTGCAGAGTCTTTTCTCACAGCCTAAGACTTCAGCACAGTACTGTAGATTCAGGGGAAGTAAGTGATACAGAGAGATAGAGATTAATTATCCGGGCTTGAGGGGGCTGAAAGCACATTAGTGTTGCTAATGGCACAGATTTATGTTACGGGATGAGGAGCTAACTAGAGTTCCTAATGAAATGTCTCCCTGTTAAAATGACGATGAACTTAAATAAACATATAGGCCATAGCAAGTTTTAAGACAAGGCACGATGTCTTAAAGAAGGCCCAGAAGCTGTTTTAAGGCAGACACACAAACACACAGAGAGATAATTAGGGCGAGAAGTTGTTTGGAAGACCAGAGAACACCATTTTTTTCTCATTCAGACACCTCTGATGGCACCAGAGTGCGTAACACACACCAATCCAGGCTACTTCAATAAAGAAATCTAATTTACACGATGCTCCACTCACCCCAGATGTAGTTCTCTTTCAGCTCAGATTTGTTTGGTGTCCAAATTCTCTTGTTTTAGTTTAGCGCTGGCGCGCTCAATAGCTATCAATAGTCACCCAGAAGTCATTTTCAGTATATACATCCTCAAAACGTCTCACTCAGCTCTTCATTAACGATGGTGCAGACTTGTTAGTGAGGTTTAGAACACAGTACGCATTAGGGAAGTTTATATTTACAGAAAGGCATTTGGGGGACTATTGACTTCTAGTGCTATAGCAATCTTGAGCATTTGGGTGACCACTGACTTCTAATGTCATGGCAATCTTACATTTTTGGTGACCATTACCTTCTAGTGTTATAGCAGTCTTAAACTTTTGGGTGACTATTGACTTTAAATGTTATAGCAATCTTAAACGCTGGGGTGACTATTGATTTTTAGTGTCATAGCAATCTTAAATTTTTGGGTGACTACTTTTAGTGTTATAGCAATCTTAAACGTTGGGGTGACTATTGACTTCTAGTGTTATAGTAATCTTAGGTGTTAGGTTGACTATTGACTTCTAGCAATCTTAAACTTTTAGTCAACATTGACTTTTAGTTTTAGTAATCTTAAACATTTTGGTGACCACTGCCTTCTAGTGTTATAGCAATCTTAAACGATTAGGTAACCACTGACTTTTAGTGTTATAGCAATCTTAAACATTTGGGTGACTATCGACTTGTAGTGTTATAGCAATCTTAAACGTTTGGGTGACTATTGACTTCTAGTGTTATAGCAATCTTAAAGGTTTGGGTGACTATTGACTTCTAGTGTTATAGCAATCTTAAAGGTTTGGGTGACTATTGACTTCTACTGTTAAAGCAATCTTAAACATTTGGGTGACTATTGACTTCTACTGTTAAAGCAATTTTAAACATTTGGGTGACTATTGACTTCTACTGTTAAAGCAGTCTTAAACATTTGGGTGACTATTGACTTCTACTGTTAAAGCAATTTTAAACATTTGGGTGACTATTGACTTCTACTGTTAAAGCAGTCTTAAACATTTGGGTGACTACTGACTTCTACTGTTAAAGCAATCTTAAACGTTTGGGTGACTATTGACTTCTAGTGTTATAGCAATCTTAAAGGTTTGGGTGACTATTGACTTCTAGTGTTATAGCAATCTTAAAGGTTTGGGTGACTATTGACTTCTAGTGTTATAGCAATCTTAAAGGTTTGGGTGACTATTGACTTCTACTGTTAAAGCAATCTTAAACATTTGGGTGACTATTGACTTCTACTGTTAAAGCAATTTTAAACATTTGGGTGACTATTGACTTCTACTGTTAAAGCAGTCTTAAACATTTGGGTGACTATTGACTTCTACTGTTAAAGCAATTTTAAACATTTGGGTGACTATTGACTTCTACTGTTAAAGCAGTCTTAAACATTTGGGTGACTACTGACTTCTACTGTTAAAGCAATCTTAAACGTTTGGGTGACTATTGACTTCTAGTGTTATAGCAATCTTAAAGGTTTGGGTGACTATTGACTTCTACTGTTAAAGCAATCTTAAACATTTGGGTGACTATTGACTTCTACTGTTAAAGCAATTTTAAACATTTGGGTGACTATTGACTTCTACTGTTAAAGCAGTCTTAAACATTTGGGTGACTACTGACTTCTACTGTTAAAGCAATCTTAAACGTTTGGGTGACTATTGACTTGTAGTGTTATAGCAGTCTTAAACATTTGGGTGACTAATGACTTGTAGTGTTATAGCAGTCTTAAACATTTGGGTGACTATTGACTTCTACTGTTAAGGCAATCTTAAACATTTGGGTGACTATTAACTTCTACTGTTAAAGCAATCTTAAACATCTGGGTGACTATTGACTTGTAGTGTTATAACAGTCTTAAACATTTGGGTGACTAATGACTTCCAATGTCATAACAATCTTAAAGTTTTGGTGACCATTACTCTCTAGTGTTGTAGTATTCGTAAGTGTTTGGGTGACTATTGACTTCTAGTGTTGTAGCACTGTTATATAACTCCAGCTTAAAACTAAAACAATCACAATTTGCACACCAGACACACCTGGTGGTAACAGGTAAATGGTGTAAAACAGATTTCTTCCAATCCTAATTTCCGTCTTTAACAACAGACTGTTTGTTTTTGAGAAAACATTCATAGTGACTGACCATTCAGAGTTGAAGAACATAGTGTAACAACCTTGCTCAGTGTCCGAATTTGAAGTGCTACTAAAAGTAAAGAGCGTCAAAGATGTAACTGTACTCAACTCTGTGTATAAAGAGAATATACGACAGAACTTGAAAGGGAGATCAAACCAGTGATGGAGTGCAAAGACAGAACAGAAGCCAAATTCTACCCACTGCAGATTCAAGCCTCACTGAATGGTGAGTGCGGTATGTACAGTACACTAATTATTCTCTGTGGGAGGAACACAGAGCGACTGCTGTATTGAGATGAATGCCATGAATTCACGGCCATGAAAATATGCAATAAAGGCAGAGTTGCCAGTAATGATGCAATCATTTATAGCTTAGTGAAGAATAGAAGATTTCAAAGTGAAGGCATGTGAAAAGGTTCCATCTCGGCAGTAAACACTGTCCTACATTTGCTTCAAGCGTCTCTCCCCCACGTTTTCTGTCACACAAAAAAAACATATATATATATATATATATATATATATATATATATATATATATATATATATATATATATATATATATATATATATATATATATATTCAAGCTAATAACAAAGAGTCTGCTAATTGTGTCATTATCACAACAGGTTTGTGGAGGAACGTTAGTAAACATGAGTGAGGCATGCTCGATGTTCAGGTGTTACTCGTTCACAGTAACACTAATCAACTAATAAAAGCACTTAAGACTGAAATTAGAAGCCGTTCACCGCATTTTCACCTTTAAACCATCTTATTTTTGCTAATAAATAAGTTCATAAGGCTACATAGGCTTGTCACGACACCTGACATAACCCTACAGGCATGTTTATTTATGCTTATTCCAATAGTGCATCAGCCTAAGCAGTCTTTATGACAGAAGTCTTCATAAACAAGTATGTAGGGTTATGCCAGGTCTCATGATAAGCTTGTGTAGCCTTATAAACAGTACCCTACAGTAAAGCGTTGGCCAGAGTTCTTTCTAGAAGCTGAGATCTCTTTGCTGGAACCAATTCAAAACGAGCCGGGCGCCAAGGGCCGGTTTCACAGACATGGATTAAAGGGAAACAGCAGATTCCTCTAAAAAATTTTAGAGTGGTTTGGCGTCAAATGCTGTAGAGACTCTGAAACTGTTCACAGTGGTGGTGAATGGAACCAGACGTCCAAAGCTCCTCCTCAGAAAGTTATTACATAAAATTGATATGTCTGATATATAAAACACTGATTTTCGACATGTTTTAGATCAAATTTTGGCTTAAAAACATATTTGAAACATATTTATAGAGCATGCCTGGAGCCCCCAAAGAATAAAAAAAGCTATTCATCAACATTATTACTCGACACAGTAAAGAGTTTCTACAACCAGACGTTTCACACCAAACCAATTTTATATACAGCGATTGAAATCTGCGGAAATTTTGAAAAAAATGGTGGAATTCCCCTTCAGTGTAAAATCCTGACTGGAGGTTTTGATACCGGCCCTGAATCGCTCCAATATCATTTCTGGAGTGAAGTACTCCTCCGCATCATGGTTTCTGCATCACTAAAATATATGCGGCGTTATTTATTTCAGCGTTTATTAAAAATGTGAAGATATGAAATGTGCGTAATATATAATAAGCCCCTCCCGGACGCCCGACGGTGCACAGTCTGTCATTCAGAAGCAGCATGGTAGTGCAAAAAAGCTAAATCTCAATGTCATCGTCTGCTTGTCACACCAAAAACCAGCGTTGTAGCCGCTACTTGCATATTTGTAGAGGGAGGTTCGTTTCCAGTACTCTGATCATGTGACACAATGAACAAACGAGGCCTTGCATAAGAAAAGAACACCTATAGAAAACTACCCCCCGCCCCCAAACAACTGGACGGCTCCCAGAAATGGTTTAAAGATGAATAATTGGTGACCCTGTTTACATTAAAACCACGACTCACGGTCTCTCCACAAATCACCGGCAGCTCTGAAGCGGGATCATTCGGTAAAAACACATTCCCACCTGCGTTTCTCTTTAGGCAATACTGTGTTTAGAAAAGAAAACAATGAGATCAAATGAAGTATGTAGGAATATCATAATAACAACAGGTGACAGAAAAGGGAATTCTAGCTGGAGGCAAACCACTGGTTCAAACCACTGAGGAACAGTCTGGGTTTTAGGATGACACTCCCTTATCCTTCCTTACTCTTAAAAAAAAAGAAGAACCGGCAGCTCTGGAACATTACTCCTCACGGATGACCATGTGGTGTGAAAGTTCTCTGAGACGAGGAATCGCTAAAAAAGACAGAGACTGGTGCCTATCAAGTGAGAGCAACCTAGAAAACGAATCAGAAATCGTACCGTCAGGCCGTCTTGACAAGTCTGAGAAGTTGGAGAGAGGTGGGCACTCTCGCCGAAAAACGAAACCAAAGAAACAAGACCCCTGGAGTGCCCGTGTTGGGTCTTCGTCCAGTCGATAGGTCAAAAAAAGACTATCAACAAAGCTTGGTTTTCTTTTCTATGGCCGTTCTACCTACAACTTTTTTTTTCTTTTAGACATTTATTTAGTTTTAGTTTCGTAGTTTCGCTTCTCGGACTAGTTTGATAATAATTCCTGTACAAGTCTGGAGCAAGACAAACATCTGGCCACCGCTCCTCTTGTTCTCCCCTGGAGTTACGGTGGTTAGGATTCAGCGTGGTGGTCCTGGGACCAGCCGGACTGGAGGGCGTGGGAGGGGACGGCTTAGGAGCGTAAGGCCAAAGCGATGGTGCAGCTCCTGTCCACACGACCCGACACCCGCCCAGCGATCCTGCACTAAAAAAGACTTTTATTTTGTCACAGACGGAAGGACGTGGCCCCCCGTTCCCCCTTTCCCTCCCCCAGTTACGACACAGTCAACAGGCACTGGTCATACATAGGTGCTTCCAAACGGTGTCTTAGCCCTCGCTAGTGGTCCTCAAGCCAGTTCGGCTCTGCAGCGCCCCCACCAGCCTGTCATACCCACTCCTGCACCGGGTGTTTGTAGTAGGTCACGTGCTGCGGAACCGATTTGTTCTTGAACTGGAAGATGGTGTACACCAGGACCAGAATGCACAGGGACAAAATGCAGGGGATCACCACGGCAATGGCGTTTACAGTGCTCGGCACGTCGTTGATGGCGACCATGATGTCGACGTCGTCGTGAGGGAGGTGCCTGTCCTTGTTCTTCTCCACTTCTGATTGGTCGCAACCCATCCAGTCCTTGAGGATGGACTTGGGGTAGCCCGGTTCCACCGTCAGCTTCTGGTTGTCAAACTTCCAGTAGTCCTTTCCTTTGTAGAAGTAGGTGTAAACTAGAAAGAGGACCAGAGAGAAACAAGGTCAGGTGAGGTTCTCCACATTCATTTACAGTGATCTTTGTGGTCTTTTTCCTGGTTTTCAGGTGTTTTTTTAGCACATCAGAAGAGTAAAAATCTTACAAACGAGTGTAATATGAGGATAAAAACATAAAAATGGTAACATAACTGGTTACTATTGACGAATAAAAGAAAATGATATGAGGAAATCAAAAATAAAAGAAAATGAGAGTAACAGTATTAGTGTTCCATCTTTCCATCTAACTACCTTCACACCTAAACATCTTCCCATCTAACCATCTTCCCATCTAACCATCTAAACACCTTCCCACCTAAACATCCTCCCATCTAACCATCTTCCCATCTATCTAAACACCTTCCCACCTAAACATCTTCCCACCTAAACATCTTCTCATCTAACCATCTTCCTATCTAACCATCTAAACATCTTTCCACCCAAACATCTTTCTATCTAACCATCTTCCTATCTAACCATCTAAACATCTTTCCACCCAAACATCTTTCTATCTAACCATCTTCCTATCTAACCATCTAAACACCTTCCCACCTAAACATCTTCCCATCTAACCATCTTCCCATCTAACCATCTAAACACCTTCCCACCTAAACATCTTCCCACCTAAACATCTTCTCATCTAACCATCTTCCTAACTAACCATCTAAACATTTTTCCACCCAAACATCTTTCTATCTAACCATCTTCCTATCTAACCACCTAAACACCTTCCCATCTAAACATCTTCCCACCTAAACATCTTCCCATCTAACTATCTTCCTATCTAATCATCTAAACATCTTCTCATCAAGTTATCTTTCTATCTACCCATCTAAACATCTTTCCATCGAACCATCTTTCTATATAACCATTTCCCCATCTTCCCGTCTAATCATCTAACCATCTTCCCATCTAACCACCTTCCCATTTAACCATCTTCCCATCTAACAGTCTTCCCATTTGAACATCTTCCCATCTTCCCATCTAACCACCTTCCCATTTAACCATCTTCCCATCTAACAATCTTCCCATTTGAACATCTTCCCGTCTTCCCATGTAACCACCTTCCCATTTAACCATCTTCCCATCTAACAATCTTCCTATATAACAATCTTCCCATCTTCCAATCTAGCAATATAACCATCTCCCCATCTTCCCATCTAACCATCTTACCATCTAACTATCTAGCCATCTTCCTATATAATAATCTTCCCATCTTCCAATCTAGCAATATAACCATCTAACTATCTTCCCATATAACCAACCTCTAACCTCTTTCTTAAATATACCAGAATCTCAGACCCAACAGCCAATCAGCATAAAGTTGATGCAATGTTTGACCTCTTTAGTCATCCTAACACATACATTAAATCTTTAAAGATGTTCAAAAGAAACTCTATGTTCAACTGAGTCGAAGTCGGTAGTGAAAGAGGGTATTTATCCATAGTGACCAAACAGTATCTTACAATATCTTATGTATATATATATGGACCGGTTATCCATATATAACTTTATTTTATGTTGAACTCATCAGAATGGGCAACTGAGAAACAGAATGTAAAATACATTAAAATGGATAGAGGCGTGTTCTTATTGGGAGTCACTGAAAGAGAAAAATGACAGAAGATTTTGACAATAAATTAAAAGATTTTACAAAAAAAAAATCTAATACTAAAAAAAGAGAACCATTAAAACCACAGTTTGTTCTTCGCTGTCCTGCACAGACATGTTCAAACAGTTTGAGTTACAAATGACAAACAGTAAGAATATCATCTGTTAGTTGCAACTACTTTGTGGTTTCTATGAGGAGCTTTTGAAACTAGATTAATAATCAGTTCAAGTGAAGCATCTAGAGCAGACCCAACAACCAATAACTTCTCTACTACAGGTTAGATGGCACCTGAAAACATGACTCTGCAGAACACTACCACCACCATGTCAGTGTCACTGCAGTGCTGAGAATGATCCACCATCCAAATGGTGGCTCTTTGGTGGTCCAGTGAGGGTCCTGACCATTGAAGAACAGGGTAACAAAGTATACAGAGAACAGATGGACTACAATATGTAAGTGTAGAACTACAACGTGCTCCTATATGGTCAGTGGAGCTGATACAATGGGCAATGGGCATAGATACAAGGAGGTGTACCAAATTAAGTGGATACAGTAGCATTAAATTTAAAGGCGAAGGGGCTTCAGGCATAGTCTTCCCCCAGAATTTCAGTTATTCCATAACTTTGTTTAGTTATCTTGAACCTGCAGCCTAATCAGGAACCACCTGATTAGTGATAGTGACTTCATTCTAGCAGCGTTGACTTTAGTTATTGAGCAGCAAACGTGTTTCCACTCTTAGATTATCACACCTAAGCCAACTAGAACTAAAATGCAATCGTGTCACATTATTATGACCCCAACCAATATCCAAAGTAACCAACATGTGCAGCACAGACAGCAGCTAGATGGACTAGGAGACTCAGTAAGCTCCTGGTAGGTTGCCACAGGTATCTGGAGCCATGCTGACTTCAGTGCATCCCACAACTGCTGGAGGGTCCCTGGAAAAGGATCCATAGAGCCAACACCCCCATTCAAGTGGTCCCACAGATGCTCAATTGGGTTAAAGTCTGGGGGGTCCAGAGTAGTACTTGGAAGCCTTGGTCAGCTCCACCAACCAATGTGGGACGCTTCTAGTCGTGTGATGTGTCACATTGTCTTGCTGGAAGATCCCATCCGCCCCAGAGAAGACCATCAGCATGTATGGTGTACGTTATTTTCAAGTATGGATTCAGACCCAAATTGGTTAAAAGTGTCTTCCACATGGATGAGAAGGTCCAGAGAAGGTCACTAAAACATCCAAAGTAGGAAGTGGTCATAATAATGTGACTCTACGGTGTAAATTCCTGTTTGGTTCCTCAACAACTGAACCCAGACTACAGAAACAATGACACCCATCGTGACTGCTCTACATCAGCCTCCCACCTCATGCCATGAGTGAAGTAAAATAAAGTGATTATCAAAGTAAAAGCTTTTACATGCAGACCGTGACGCATGACCTTTTCAGATAACTCACTCCAAATTCACTCCATATTCATGAGGACACATGTAAGTGTCCTTCTCCAGGTTCAAGGACAGTTTCAAAAATTCCAATCTTATGTAATCCCTCTGAGACTGAGGGTCTGATTGTGAATGCCAGATAAACAGACGCCTCTAAGATGCACTAACACAAAGAGACAGACATGGACAGTCTGAAATGGAGAGAGTGACTGATTAAGCTCTCTCTCTCTCTCCCTCTCTCTCTCTATCTCTCTCTCTCTCTCTCTTGAACCACTTACTCTAAAATACCTCAGGAAGACTGAGTGACTGAGCAATCACACAAACTTTCCAGTGGACACACATATAACACACTTTTAGCCCAGCTGCCTGATCTAAATGGGAATTCATTCATTTTTATATAAAGTAAATCTGTATAATTCAGTGCCTGAGATGTAAACAAAGTCAGAAGCAGCTGATTGTAGAGACCCGGATGTTCTTTACAGGTGGTGGTGATGGTAACCAGGGGTCACCATGTCTACAACACAAATATAGACATAGTATTTACTATTTAAACCACCAGTGAACCTTCATGTGTTTCTTCTGAGAGTTTATATGGTATATATTTATATATATGTTGGTGATGGTAAAAAGGTATACATCTAAACACCCTGCATGCTTCCCTCCACCATGAATAGCTTTAAGGCCACGAGTCAGGCAACATTCATGTAATAACTTTCAAGGTGGGAGCTAAAGCTTTGCCATCCAGATTTCAAACAGAGACTCTTTTCTTTGGTATTTCGTTTATTAAACTGTAAATACTAAGAATGCACCGATACCACTTTTTCCTTATCGATACCAATACCGATACCAGCTTTTCAGGTATCTGCCGATACCAAGTACCAATACTGATACCAACTCTGACTTAAATGCTTGATATATGGCTATAAATCCTGATATTTATAGTGTTTCACTTTTATATGTTGTATTTTTTTATGTCTTATCCTGAATAAGATATAATGACCCTGAAAGAACACCATTTACTGGTTGAGTAACTGCTCATAAAAAGGTTTTGGAGCTATGAAAAAATAAAAATTGCCACAATGCAGAAACACGGGCAGCCATTTAGTCAATAAGCTTCATGGTATCGGCGCTCTCTATTGCCGATACCGATACTGTGTGTAAGTGCCAGTATCGGCGCCGATACCAATACAGTATTGGTATTGGAGCCGATACTGGCACTTACACAACATCGTTGTAAACAGCGCTACACAAATAAACTTGAATTAAGGTTTTAGAGGTGGACGTCTGGTTCCATTCACCACCACAGTGAACAGTTCTGACTCCTCTAAGTTTCTCCAGGACAGAGCATTTCGCACCAAACTACTCACAGTGACTCTGTTTGTATTATAGCTACTATTGAGAAATTTCAAAAATCAGTGGACTTTCCCTTTAACATGCCCTTGTTGACTAGCAGGTTGTATGAAAACATAAGTGTGCTGTTATTTTGACATATATATTTACAGTTATATGTAGAGTTTTACTTATATTACTTGCTATTATTTTATATTATTATTATTATTATTATTATTATTATTATTATTATTATTATGTGCATTAGTTATTATTAGATATGTACGTTTCATCAGGCAGTTGCTGGAAATGTCATAAAGGGATATCTAAGAGGTTGCTGTGCTTCTTCTTGTGCTTCTTGACCTGCAGCCAAAAGAGACCGGAGGGTGTCCACCTCCAGCAGACGTCAGGCCAAGAGTTGTTTACCATCCATAGTCCTGAACTTAACTGGCCCTGGAGCAGGTTAGGCGTGCAGCACAAGATGCCATGGCGATGCACCCTGGGAAAAAGTGATCCACCGTCATGAGGAGCAAGCAGAACGAACTACATTTAAACTTAGCTGGCTAAGCAAGAAATCCTGCCTCGTGAGTCAGACCCCAGATACAGCCCAGCCCCTCCTCCACAGCGAGCGGGGGGTTATGACACGACTAGCAAAAGCGATAATCGTGCACTCGAGGGAGAGCAAGCACGACTTTATGCAGCAGCAGCATAAACGGCCGAAGCACTCCGGGTAGATGCGGGGGTCCTTAAACCCCCCCGAGCTGGACACACTCGGGCCCCGACTGCAAAATCAGCCCAACAGAAGCAGAGTCACTTACAAAGCATGATGCAATGAGCCCGAAAATACAGTTCCTTGTGCCTCACCTTGGCACTGATCATACATAATCAATAGCACATTATGCCTGTCGGGTGCGGAGCCGTTCGCCTCTGATTGATTTTGTTTGGCCTGAAGGTCCAGCTTTCAGCTCTGCTCTCCTGAGGCGGCCGCCTCAAGGGTCTGCCTTAAGTGCCTTTACTGAGGGAACATAATCGTACTGCATTCTGTTGCAATTATTCTTCACGTCGCGATGACTTCATTTTTTTTATTTTTCTATTAGAAAAAAAAATAAATAAATAAAAATAAAACACTTTCTGGGTGGGAGGTTTTAGAGGTGGACGTCTGGTTCCATTCACCACCATTGTGAACAATTCTGATGCTTTAAGTTTCTCTAGAATGAAGGGTTTCACACCAAACTACTCACAATGCCTCTGTTTGTATTATAGCTTACTATTGAGAAATTTCACAAATTGGTGGAATTCCCCTTTAACATGCTCTTGTTGACTTGCAGGTTGTGTGAGAACTCAGAAATGTAAGTGTGATGTTATTTACACACACACACACACACACACACACACACACACACACACACACACACACACACACACACACACACACATATATATATATATATATATATATATATATATATATATATATATATATGAGCTCATTTTTTAAAACAGAATTAAACAAAAAAGCCTGGAGACACGACCTGATGACTACAGCTGGAAAAGTACTGATTGCAGTACAATTATCCTCCCTAACTAAAGCTGCAGAGACAGAGAGTTCGGATGTCTGATGTTTCTATTTCTGATTCCGTGCTGCTCCTAAAATTAAGTCCATTACAAGAGACGCCACCGCACCAGAGGCTGTAACAGAGGCCCTCCTTTAGCAGTAATATGTAATATTCATTCATTTCCATGTGCTTCTTCTAGCTCCTTAATTTCAAGGCAACAGTGAATAAAAGTTAGCTTCATATCAAATGTTGCTGCTTTAAAATAATTAGTTTAACGCTAAACCTCAACAGCACATACTGTCCGAGTAAGTGAGCAGGACTTTCTTTCATAGAACCTACTCAGTCAGCTCACATCGTAGAAAATTCCTTAGATATTCTTGCTTATATTATAACTGAGACTGTCTAGACATACTCGGCCCGAACCTACAAAAGCTTAGCAGAGCCATATCAGCATATATGAATATCGGCCCAAACCCCACACTCCGGTTTTTGACTAATACCAACACTTGGCCCAAACCTATAAATGCCAGCACATATGAGAATTTTCCCATCACTCAGGTTTCCAAGTGATTCCAACACTCGGCCCAAAACTATAAATGCTCATCTGAGCCAAGTCAGCACACATGAGAATCGGCCTAAGCCTCTTTTCTTAATATTCAGGCTTCCAACTGATTCTAATACTCAGCCCTAACCTGTAAATTCTCAACTGAGTCATATCAATGCATGTGAGAATCGGCCCAAGCTACTTTTCCCCAACACTTGGGTTTCCAAATGATGCCAACACTCGGCCCAAACCTATAAAAGCTCAGCTGAGCCATGTTAGCCCATGTGAGAATCAGTCCAAGCCTCTTTTCTTAATACTCAGGTTCCCAAATGATGCTAACACTTGGATAAAACCTATAAATGCTCACCTGAGTCATGTCAACGCATGCATCGGCCCAAGCCACTTTTCCCAACATTCCAGTTTTTCTGAGTGATACCAATACTCGCCCAAACCTGAGGATGGTCACCTGAGCCATGTGAGAACATATGAGAATAAGCCTAAGTACCTTTTCCCAACGCTCAGTTTTCTGTTTGATTCCAAAATAGGCCCAAACCTATAAATAAGCATTGTCAAACTCAGCCACGTTTCCCAACACTGATAGTAACACTCGGCCCAAACCTATAAACGCTCACCTGTGCCATGTCAGCACGTTTGAGAATCACCCAAGACTCTTTCCCCAACACTCTGGTTTCTGGATGATGCCAACACTCGGCCCAAACCTACAAATGCTCAGCTGAGCCTTGTCAGCATATATGAGAATTAGCACAAGACACTTTTCCCTGCTTTCTTGTTTTCCAAGTGATAGTAACACTTGGCCCAAACCTATAAAAGTTCCACGTGAGCCCATGTGAGAATCAGTCCAAGCCTCTTTTCTTAATACTCATGTTCCCATACGATGCCAACACTCGGCCCAAACCTATAAATGCTCACCTGGGTCATGTCAACGCATGTAAGAATCGGCCCAAGCCACTTTTCCAAACACTCTGGTTTCTGAGTGATATCAACACTCGCCCAAACCCAAGGATGGTCACCTGAGCCATGTGAGAACATATGAGAATAAGCCCAAGCACCTTTTCCCAACGCTCAGTTTTCTGTTCGATTCCAACTCTTGGCCCAAACCTATAAATGAGTCATGTCAACGCATGTGAGAATCGGCCCAAGCCACTTTTCCCCAACACTTGGGTTTTCCAAATGATGCCAACACTCGGCCCAAACCTATAAAAGTTCAGCTGAGCCATGTGAGCCCATGTGAGAATCAGTCCAAGCCTCTTTTCTTAATACTCAGGTTTTCAAGTATTTCAACACTTGGCTCAAACCTATAAATGCTCACCCGAGTCTTGCACTAACAAGTCTTAGGCTTATGTCTTTGCCATAGATCAGCCAAACTCAGGCACTAGCCTTAATGCAATCTTGCAATGCAATGCTTTTCTGTAACAGCAAAGCTAAACGCCATGACACCTTAAAATCACAGAAACCTTCAAGCACAAGGTTTCTGTCTAGCCATGTGCAGCTGTCAGTTACACAAGGCCTCCTGTAGGCTTGCCTGCTTTAGAGTAGCTTGCTCCGCAGAACCCCGGCACCTTACTGGAGATTACACGCACACAGCAGGTGAACTCCACACGCTTGAACAGATTATTCAAGTTCTTCAACACTGCTGTGTTTTTTAAGAAAGATCACCTTATCCAAAAAAAAAAAAAAAAAGCTTCGGTGAAAGTCAGCATGGCTAATGCCCCGAGCATTACACTGTACGACAACAACAGAGTTGGTGATTTGGATTTATTACGCCACTAAACTTTCGGGCACAGGAACATGAATCATAGCCACAAGCCATGTATTTCTTCCTTTGCTCCCAAAGCCAAACCAATGCTGCTATCAAATAACCACTGAGGGTGACTCACAGCCAAAACAACCTCCGTCAACACAACAACACAGCAGAGCCCTGCGCCAAATAAGGACTAATCGCTTACTCCATAGTGATGAACGCAGCACAGGAGACACCTACACAAAGCTCTCCGCTACACTGCACAATGCTGAGCGATTAAATAACTATAATACTAATAATGACCGTCTGCACATAGCAGGGATTGATGGGTGCAGTGTGCTGCAGTTGGTTGGAGTTGTTGCTTCATCTGGTGGTGCATTTTAGATCATCTTATGTATTTTTCAACTGAGGAGGCCCTGAGATACTGACTGACCATCAGGGCCCCACCATCACCAGCCAGCTCTCCTGTCCATCTGTGTCAACTGCTACACCCTCAGTTACATCACTGAGCCATCCAGATACTCCAGCATTGAGATAGGATGGGACTGTTTCAGCTCACGCCCACTTTACATACAGACTCAGTCAGAGACTGCCTCAGTCAGAGACTGCCTCAGTCAGAGACCGCCTCAGTCAGAGACTGCCTCAGTCAGAGCCTCTACCTGTGCAGCTTCTAAAGCTTTGCTATCCAGATTTCAAACAGAGACTCTTTTCTTTGGTGTTTAGTTTATTAAACTGTAAATACTGTTTGATCAGAGGAGGACGGGTCTCAGCTTGTGAGTCTGGTTCCTCTCAAGGTTTCTTCCTCCAGTCTGAGGCAGTTTTTCCTTGTCACTGTTGCCTCTGGTTTGCTCACTGGGGTATACATGTTGTGTTTTCATGTTTTTAGACTTTCTGTAAAGCTGCTTTAAGACAACATTGTTGTAAAAATCACTTTGTCAACAATTTGTTGAAATATATCGGCCGGAAGTGAAACGCTATTGTTTTTTTATTGTTTTTTCCATTTGGTTAATTTGGTTTGATGTTACACCAAAAAATAGCACCAAATGATGTGTGAACGTGGTCACTGATTGGTATGAAATTTGGTGGGATACGAGCCAAAAACCAACCATCTTAATTTTCAGTAGTCAGTCCCTGTCTGTGTTTACAGGCACCTAATAATCTGATCATAATAGGAATTTTGCAGGTATCTGATCTGAGACATTAGAGAATGTTGTCGGCATGACTGCTATAAATAATCAGATTAAGTTAATCAGATTAATGTGATATATCTGTATATGTACTCTTACTCTGATTTCTCTCTGATCTCTCAGTGTATATATACACTTACTCTGATTTCTCTCAGATCTCTCAGTGTATATATACTCTTACTCTGATTTCTCTCAGATCTCTCAGTGTATATATACTCTCACTCTGATTTCTCTCTGATCTCTCAGTGTATATATACACTTACTCTGATTTCTCTCAGATCTCTCAGTGTATATATACTCTTACTCTGAATTCTTTCAGATCTCTCAGTGTATATATACACTTACTCTGATTTCTCTCAGATCTCTCAGTGTATATATACTCTTACTCTGATTTCTTTCAGATCTCCCAGTGTATATATACTCTTACTCTGATTTCTTTCAGATCTCTCAGTGTATATATACTCTTACTCTGATTTCTTTCAGATCTCTCAGTGTATATATACTCTTACTCTGATTTCTTTCAGATTACTCAGTGTATATATACTCTTACTCTGATTTCTTTCAGATCTCTCAGTCTATATATACTCTTACTCTGATTACTCTCAGATCTCTCAGTGTATATATACTCTTACTCTGATTTCTTTCAGATCTCTCAGTGTATATATACTCTTACTCTGATTACTCTCAGATCTCTCAGTGTATATATACTCTTACTCTGATTTCTTTCAGATCTCTCAGTGTATATATACTCTTACTCTGATTTCTTTCAGATCTCTCAGTGTATATATACTCTTACTCTGATTTCTCTCAGATCTCTCAGTGTATATATACTCTTACTCTGATTTCTTTCAGATCTCTCAGTGTATATATACTCTTACTCTGATTTCTTTCAGATCTCTCAGTGTATATATACTCTTACTCTGATTACTCTCAGATCTCTCAGTGTATATATACTCTTACTCTGATTACTCTCAGATCTCTCAGTGTATATATACTCTTACTCTGATTTCTCTCAGATCTCTCAGTGTATATATACTCTTACTCTGATTTCTCTCAGATCTCTCAGTGTATATATACTCTTACTCTGATTTCTTTCAGATCTCTCAGTGTATATATACTCTTACTCTGATTACTCTCAGATCTCTCAGTGTATATATACTCTTACTCTGATTTCTTTCAGATCTCTCAGTGTATATATACTCTTACTCTGATTTCTTTCAGATCTCTCAGTGTATATATACTCTTACTCTGATTTCTTTCAGATCTCTCAGTGTATATATACCCTTACTCTGATTTCTCTCAGATCTCTCAGTGTATATATACTCTTACTCTGATTTCTTTCAGATCTCTCAGTGTATATATACTCTTACTCTGATTTCTTTCAGATATCTCAGTGTATATATACTCTTACTCTGATTTCTTTCAGATCTCTCAGTGTATATATACTCTTACTCTGATTTCTTTCAGATCTCTCAGTGTATATATACTCTTACTCTGATTTCTTTCAGATCTCTCAGTGTATATATACTCTTACTCTGATTTCTTTCAGATCTCTCAATCTATATATACTCTTACTCTGATTTCTTTCAGATCTCTCAGTTTATATATACTCTTACTCTGATTACTCTCAGATCTCTCAGTGTATATATACTCTTACTCTGATTTCTTTCAGATCTCTCAGTGTATATATACTCTTACTCTGATATACAAATATAGCAATGATGACGATTATAAGCTCAGCCTCACAGTAGGCATCACATGATCTTGGCATTGTGGTAATGCACTCATTGTCACAGCCCTATTACTGACAAAATCAGATTTTCTATATCCATATATTCTTGAATTAAATATGCTCTCCTACCGTCACTGCATGAAATGGTAGATGTATTACAACCAAAACCATAAAAATAAACCCCACTTGTTCTCTTTTTTATGATTGACTGGATTAGGTCAGGATGAAGTCAGGTTGCTGATGCTTAGCCAAGAATAGGCTGCAGTTTCCATGTGCCAAAATCGAACACACTGCTTGCTATTATTTTATGCAGCTTGCGCTGCAAGAGCGATACGAGCGTCTGTCATAAATCAAACGTCAAAACAAGTAGACAGTGTGATGCTGACGTGCTGAAAGAAAAGGAAAACATAACAATGCCCACCTGCAGCGAACTGCACCAGGGTTCAAACAGCTGTACAGGTCGATACCGGGTTTAACATGCACTCGTCAGAGCTGGGAGGGCTACTTAAACTGATTACTGATTACCTGATAACAACGTAATTGTAACCTAATCCTAAGGGTTACCCTACTGTCACTGTACAAAGAAAAACAGGCATCTCCAAAATGCCAATTTCACAGGAGAGGGGAACAACCTACTGTACCCTTAACGTAAGTCAATATAACCAGATTTTTACAATCTATTTTAGAGCATTTCCATTCATCATGACATTTTCACACAATGTAAACAGCTGTGTGATGCCCAAATCAAAGTGGATCAATATATGGAAACATTTATAACAGATGACGGATGTGGCTGGATTTGTATAGCGGGTTACATTGCTGTCTGCTACGCGGTAGGCTGGGGTTGATTCCCCACCTGGGTAACCACCTTACACTATACCATTAAGAGTCCTTGGGTAAGACTCCTAACGTGACCTTCACCTACCTGTGTACAGGTAAACTGTAACACTACCTTCACCTACCTGTGTACAGGTAAACTGTAACACTACCTTCACCTACCTTTGTACAGGTAAACTGTAACACTACCTTCACCTACCTGTGTACAGGTAAACTGTAACACTACCTTCACCTACCTGTGTACAGGTAAACTGTAAATCTCTCTGGATAAGAGCTTTGACCACAATAGCCTTATATATGGGCTAGCCGTTATCTACTGGGCAGAGGATGTTACTGACCATTTGTCTATCAGATGTGGCTGGAAACCGGAGTATGTACAACAGGTCAGTCTAATAATTGTGATTGGGCATCTTTAGTGTCTGCTAAGAGGTCTGAACTTTGAGACTTGCGTGTGAGATGCAGTTTGTAGACGCAGTAGCTTTTTCCATTGTGGATAAGCTAGCATTAGCCACGCATATCGCTATAAAGCAGTACGCAGAAACGTCCAAACCTCCGTGTCTTATTCTCTTTCCGAGTTTAATACCACTTAGCTTTTATCTTTCATTCAGGTTAGAGCAGTTTCTGGTCCTGGAGGCCCACCGCTCTGTAGCTTTTAGCACTTTCCTGCTCCCAGCACACCTGATCCGGCTAATCGGCTCATTAACAGCCCATGATTGAGTCAAAGTGGCTCAAAAGTGTGCAGAGCTCCAGGGCCAGAGTTTGAGAAACAATGGGTCCAATCACATGAAGACCTGCTTTAACTGTGCACCAGGAAGCTGCAGTTTCAGCCGCAGTGCCACACGTAAACAGAGCGTCTGAGATCTGAGCTGAGCTGGACGCGGTGTGCTGGCGCGAACGCTCATCTGCAAGTCTTTTGCAAGCTGCTCTGCGTGATGTGACGGAGCCGCTTAGACGCTGGAGGTTCTTGCACTGTGCTGATTGATGCAAAGCATATAAGCTGCTGGGTTCATGTTAGTTCAGAGTCGCAGCACTACTGGATGCTCCGAGTGCTACGTTTATTCAGAGAGCGTGTTCACCGCGTTGAGTGTTGCAGCTCATTTTTATCACAGAATTTTGGTGTAAAACATAAAAAATACTGCACTGTTTATGCATCGTTATGTTTAATTTACTTCTTTAAAGCTAACGAGAGCATCATGACTGAGTGAGGAGAATAAAAGCATGGTGAGTGTGCACTGCAGTCTCTCTGTACGGCCTGAAACATTCATTTAATTAAAAGTCAAGATGTTTATCTCTCCATCCATCAACTTCATCACACTAGTTGGGGTCACGGTGGGGCTGGACAGGTCACCATCGCATGGCCAACACACACTCACACACGCACTCACACCTACAGGCGGTTTAGAGTGAGGATCCTAACATGCATGTGTTTGTACTGTGGGAGAAAACCAGAGTACCTGGAGGAACCCACTCAAACACAGAGAGAACATACACACTCCACACAGAACCACCCGGACCGGGAATCCAACCCAGATCATCTTACTGTGAGGAGACAGTGCTGACCACTACACCACCATACTGACCACTACACCACCATACTAACCACTACACCACCATACTAACCACTACACCACCATAATAACCACTACACCACCGTACTAACCACTACACCACCATACTGACCACTACACCACCATACTAACCACTACACCACCGCACTAACCACTACACCACCGTACTAACCACTACACCACCATACTAACCACTACACCACCGTACTAACCACTACACCACCATACTAACCACTACACCACCACACTGACCACTACACCACCATACTAACCACTACACCACCTTACTAACCACTACACCACCATACTAACCACTACACCACCATACTAACCACTACACCACCATACTAACCACTACACCACCAAACTAACCACTACACCACCATACTAACCACTACACCACCATACTAACCACTACACCACCACACTGACCACTACACCACCATACTAACCACTACACCACCTTACTAACCACTACACCACCATACTAACCACTACACCACCATACTAACCACTACACCACCATACTAACCACTACACCACCATACTAACCACTACACCACCGTACTAACCACTACACCACCATACTAACCACTACACCACCATACTAACCACTACACCACCATACTAACTACTAAACCACCATACTAACCACTACACCACCATACTAACCACTACACCACCGTACTAACCACTACACCACCATACTAACCACTACACCACCATACTAACCACTACACCACCATACTAACCACTACACCACCGTACTAACCACTACACCACCATACTAACCACTACACCACCATACTAACCACTACACCACCATACTAACCACTACACCACCATACTAACCACTACACCACCGTACTAACCACTACACCACCGTACTAACCACTACACCACCGTACTAACTCCTGGCAGTTCTGTGATTAAGCAACGAATTAAGCAACAAATTATAAATTATCACGGTCAAACACGTTCAGAGCTGCCAATGGCCAGCACAGACTGCACCACTGCACACATTACTCACATCCTTCCCGGCTGACGAAAGCTCCTTGGGGCGCCTCAGGGATGCCCTTCCAGACGGTGATGGGTTTGGGGTAGCCCGGGTCAGCCGTACGCTTCTCCTCGTTGTAACGCCAGTACTGGTCGCCCTTGAAGAAGTATGTTTTGCCCACCGGCTCCCAGCGCAGGGCGGTGTCGATGCCATCACGGGGCAGACAGTTACCCAGCTCCACCAGGCTGTGGGGGTAGCCTGGCTCTGCTGTAACCTCCTTAAACACCCAGTACTTATCACCTGCAGCAGGAAAGATCAGAGAGGCAGAGAAGGCAAAAGTAACAGGGTTATGTAGGAGAAGGCCACTGATCTCAGCACAGTATCAAAGTATTTCAGACTGGTTTGATGTGAAATCTGCCTCTCTAGAGTCACAGTGTTCACAGTGGTGGTGACAGGAACCAGACCTCTGATGAGTTGAATGCATGAAATGGTTATAAATACATGCACTTAATAATCTGATAACTGCAGAAAATGAGATTTTATTAGTAATACATTTACATTAACTGGAGTAATCAGATGATGGGGAATCTCTGGGTCTACATAAATCGGGCAATCATCAGATTTATGCTTTGCATCCATAAACTCAGAGAATCAGACGTGACATTAACGTAACATAAGACGTTTTACTACAGCTTTTTTTAATCAAGTCACTTTGTGGAAAATATAAAAACACCAAACTCTAGAAGATGAAAAATATTTACACCCTTAATCTCATCAAACACGCAGAATCAGCATCACTCCAAAAGTGTTTTGTTGCCACTTTGTGGTTAATACAGGATAAATCCATCCATATCTTTCACTTTATCCTGCTACTCGGGGTCATGGTGGGGCTGGAGCCAATCCCAGTGTCATCGGGAGAAGGCGGGGTACACCATGGACAGTTCGCCAGTCCAATGCATGGCCAACATTCACTCAAGCACACACTCACACCTACGGGCAGTTTAGAGTGAGGATCCTAACATACATGTGTTTGGACTGTGGCAGGAAACCGGAGTACCTGGAGGAACCCACTCAAACACGGAGAGAACATACACACTCCACACAGAACCACCCAGACCGGGAATCCCACCCAGATCATCTTACTGTGAGGAGACAGTGCTGACCACTACACCACCTTACTGACCACTACACCACCATACTAACCACTACACCACCATACTAACCACTACACCACCATACTAACCACTACACCACCTTACTAACCACTACACCACCATACTAACCACTACACCACCATACTAACCACTACACCACCATACTAACCACTACACCACCATACTAACCACTACACCACCGTACTAACCACTACACCACCACACTGACCACTACACCACCATACTAACCACTACATCACCATACCAACCACTACACCACCATACTAACCACTACATCACCATACTAACCACTACACCACTGTACTAACCACTACACCACCGTACTGACCACTACACCACCATACTAACCACTACACCACCGTACTAACCACTACACCACCGTACTAACCACAACACCACCGTACTAACCACTACACCACCGTACTGACCACTACACCACCGTACTAACCACTACACCACCGTACTAACCACTACACCACCTTACTAACCACTACACCACCATACTAACCACTACACCACCATACTAACCACTACACCACCGTACTAACCACTACACCACCGTACTAACCACTACACCACCGTACTGACCACTACACCACCTTACTGACCACTACACCACCTTACTAACCACTACACCACCATACCACCATACCACCACCAATTCGCTCACACCCTCAGAACAAACCTCCTTCACCAAGTTTTGACTAAGTTCTCTTTGAATTCTCTTTCAACCGTCAGCTTCATCCTCTCAGGGAGGGGGACCGACTCACAAACTGCACCGTACTAACCACTACACCACCATACTAACCACTACACCACCATACAAACCACTACACCACCGGGAGGTTTGAGCACAAAAATTGATACAGTATCCCAAAACAATATCACAATATTCAATATTTTCAATTTTTTTTTTACACCGCATTAGTGTGCTTGTAAATGCACTCACTGTTTTTGGCCTAAAACGTACCTGATGGTTATTGATAGTATATACAGCTTCAATGTTTGTGTTGTAGACATGGCAACCCCTGAATGCATGTATAATACATGTGGTCAGCATAGTCCCCAAAGAAGAATATAATTTTTCAAATGTAAGCCTATTTTAGATGGATGGCTGGCTGGCTGGATGGATGAATGGATGGATGGATGCATGGATGCATGGATGCTTGATTGATCCCGAAGGAAATTAAGGCATGCAGTAGCTTGCCTTAACACAATTAGGTAAACAGAGAACACACAACGAATAAACAGCCATACAAAAGGTTCAAAACTTGGTAGAACTTGGTTAGAACAGTGCAGTAGATGTTTCCTTCAGCCAGTAAATACTCTACAGAACTAAAGTGCAAGTGACAATGGTTGAGATAAAGTGACCTACATCACTTGGACCTTGTATTGTATTTATTTATTTACCATAAATATCCCAAAAAAACCCAACAACATCCCATATAACCAGTCAGAAGAAATGTGTAGGATCACTGGTGGGTTTGATAGTTAATAAAATGTGAGTACTTGTGTTGAAGATATGGTGAACCCTGGTTACCATTATCAACACCACTGTAAACAAAGAGAGATTATGAACTCAAGTATGAACTCGACTTTAATCCGCATCAGTGAACTCCTTCTTTTCCTCTGCAGGGAAGAACGAAAGGAGGACCGGAATGTAAAAATCCTGTAAAACTAAGCCGAACGCTCCCGAGCAGATGTGAAGTTACTATTAGCACTATTAGCACTTCTCCAGAATGTCTGCTGAGGCGATGGTCCGTGATGTTGAGTCGGAGGAAATTATCATAATCTTCTTGCGTAACTCTGTATTTATCAATATTGATGCAAAATCTAGTTTCTCTATGAGGCATCCGGTGAGTTTGTTTCTTGATGAAGCCTCAGAGATCTAAAAATATCCCTCTCAGCCTCCCTCAGCACAGCAAGACTGCATTAATTTACTAAGGGGGGGGGGGTGGAGGAGAGGGAGAGAGGGGTTATGAGAGGAAACAGGATGAAACCGTGTAAGCAGGAGAGCGATGCGGCGCAGCATTATCTTGAGGAAACTCTGAGAGCTGAGAGATGGACAGATTCATGAAGAAGGATCAATAGTGAGCTTACTCGAGATTAAGCTCCAGATAATAATTATGTGCTTCGCCTCCAACGTCCTCATTCTCGGAGAACTGGAGACTTCTCCAAGTAGGACCAATTAGCGCTCGCAGTCCCAGTTCACTCGTTCATTCCTTACAGTGATTTATGAACGTTCTTGTTTGAGGACACATTGTACTTTTCCGTTCGGGAGGCTGGGAGTCAGAAGACATCAGCCAGGCACTTAGATATTCAGCAATGGGGATCATTAGAATCAATGAATTGACAAAAGCATCTTTAAGGGGCCTCCAGTCCTGCATTTCTCTGGCCTTTAATTTTCTTCCAGGAAGCCCACTTATAGCGTATGAGGTAATGTATGCACAAGCTTTTAGAGGTGGACGTCTGGTTCCATTCACAACCACTGCAAACTATTCTGAGTCAGTACGTTTCTCTGGAACAAAGCATTTCACACCAGCTTAAACAGGGAATTTTTAAATATTGGTGGAATTCCCCTTTAGTAATTCTGGGGGAGGAGAATGGATTAACGGGGGTTGCTCTCATAGGTGGAAATGTTGAAGTCAGTCTTTATGCCTTAGAATGGAATCTATATATACTGTATATTGGCACTGCCCAAAGAACGTCACAGGAGAGGCCAAAAAAAAAAAGTTTCAATGTAAGTTAATGGAACCAGAGTTTTTTTCAAATTAGTTTGGAGAATTTCTATTGGTCCATTCATCTTGAAGTTTTCACACAGCGTAAAGGTCAGCTGTCGTGTTCAAATGATGCAGAAAACTTAAAAATAACAAAAAAAATTCTTTAGACTTTGACGATATGAATCTCTGTAAAGAACTCAACCATCTACAGTCCATAACCCAGGGGTCACTAATAGGCGGACTGCTGTCCGGGTCCAGACCCAGACGTCTTCCAGTTCGGACCCAAACTGATAAACTATTTAGAACTACTTACTTGGGGCCTAATTCTGACTGTGTTTATTTTAAGCGGCGGAGCTTTTCTAGTCTTTACGGTATACGGGCTTAGCAGCGCAGTAACCTCACAGACCAATCACGTGCATAGTAGGTTCACCAAAAGCTCCTCAGCCAATCAGATCTGTGCAAAATCGGGAGTGCGGCACGAACACAGGCGAGGTACGAAGCGAGAAGCAGGAGTCGGAGAATAAAGCGAGAAAAAAAAAAAGTCGTTGGCGAAAACTGCTTTTTAACCCATAATGGAGAGACATATATGTTTATTCTTCAGCTCCAAACCAACAGGGCAAGATGAGATGAGAATAGAAGCTACACATTTTATTTACTTTTTCTATAATAAACACTTTAAAGTGCACTTATTTTTTTCAAAGCACTCTCTTTTTTAATGTAGACCTTTTTATGTGAAGTTCTATAAATAATGAATTCAGTTCCTCATTTAAAACAGTAAATATAGTTGAAATATACTAAACGGTATGTGTAATTTGGTTTATCTTTCAGTTGCTGATGACATAAAACGCTAATAGAACTACTAGCCTACATCAGTATACAGGATATGACACTGAATCATAACACAAACATGGTCCGGACCTTGGCCCTTAATGAATTCTAATTAAATACCCCTGCCATAACCATTTCACACCAAACCCTAACCCTAACCCTCTCTCAATGACTCTCTAAGTACAATTTTAAAAATTGTTCTTATTTCTTTTCTGCTTGTTTTATTCTCTCCTGTAAACATGCTCTGTTCTAAAGGCAGTTCACGCTCGCTCACACTTTCTAGGACGTTGGTGTAAAGGGGTGGGGCTAAGCTGCTGTAGGTTGAATAAGCAGATACATGTGAAGCGTTGGTTTTTGTGACATCACTAAAACAGCTTGTTTTTATATACGGACCGTGTGGAGGGGATGACTTATTTTCAAAGTTCAACAATGTTTGATACACCACACGCAAATCTTGCTTCCTAAGAAGCTAGGAACATTCTGTTTTCTATAATATGAACCCTTTAAAGGGGAACCCCAGTCAAAATGTAAAATTCTATATCTGTTGCAAATCTTCAAGTCAAGTCAAGTGGGTTTTATTGTCATTTCAACTACATACAGAGTACACAGTGAAACGAAACAACGTTCCTCCAGGACCATGGTGCAACATAGACAGTGCATACAAGACACAAGTGCAACACAAACAAACAAGTGTGGACAGACAACACAACACATCACAGTACAGACAGAGAATAATAAATAATTGCTCGTGTGCAAATTGTGCAATGTGTAATAAATAGAGTCCAGTGAGGTAGTAGAGTTATTAGTGCAATGCTTTGTGCAAAAATGCTTCCCTTTTTTATCTGGGGTAAATGGTTGGAGAGAGAGAGAGAGAGAGAGAGAGTACAAATCTGATGTACGTTGAAGGTGGGAGAATCTTCTGGTGCTTTGTAAGCAGGCTAGATGATGCTGACATACATGCATAGTGCATTATGGGTATTGTAGTTGCACAAAAGCACAAAAATGATACAAAATCCTGAATGCTATTAAACTGACAGATGCAAAGCTGTGATGTGGAACATTATATAAAAAGATAAATAGCAAAATGTATCTCCATTTTTGGACCAATAGAAAGGCTCCGAACAAGGACGTAGGAGCAGGTTTGACACTGGAGGGGTCAATACAAATCAAAGCCCACCCTATTCCCTAAAATATTACCTATAAGTTGATTCCACTGTAGGTAAGGTAGTAAATCACTGTATGTATAGTAACGTAGAACAACATTTGTAGAATTACAGTAAATTCTAAATAAATAAACAAATATAACATTATCTGTACGTCTGATTATTATTAGATAAATCCAATTAAAGATCACTTTATAAACTAAACTAGATACTCCACATTACATGGTATTGCTGTCAGAAAACTTTTAAATTCTACATGCAATGTCTGGATTATATACACATATAATTAAAAAATATATTATTTTCTTTGGTGCATAATACTGAAATGAAATGATAATAAATGTATGTTAAGGATTCCTGACTAGACAAGACTAATATTAATGTTAGACAGTAAGGCTGTGTCCCAAACAGCACCCTCTGGAACATTACACACTGACTACTGACAGCACTTCTAACGATGGAGTCCTTTTATTTCTTTTATTTATTATATTTTATTTTTTATGTATGTAGTGTAGTAGCGGTCTGTAGTTTGGGGGCGTGGTCAGAGAGTAATGTAACTTTATGTTTCAGAGTGCTTTCTGACTAAAGTTAATATAAACGTTAAACGTTAGCTAACCCAAACCCTCCTAGTCTGTTACCATAACAACACATTATACTAAAGCCGGTTTATGACAGTATATATGGTCAGTGTTGATGTTCACTGCTCTCATCACTGTCCTCGTGTTCAAAGCTGGCGAGAGCTACCCGACACTCCAGTGAGGCGAGAGCTCGGCTCAGTGAAGCTGCTGACTGTAGGATATTTCTGAACAGGCATCTCAACACAAGCCTTAACACAGTGAAAGACCCAGACCACCTAACAACCAGAGCCCGTGGCTAACAACAAACACAGCGCGTGAATTGCGAAGACCGCCAAAACTTTAAAAAAAAAAAAAGAAATTTAAACAGTTTCTGCTTTTCTGTGGTTTAATTTTTGGGTGGGACAAATCAACCAGTTTCTGATATTGGGTGGGACACGTGGACATGTGACACTGTGTAAAAGTTTTAGTCACTTGTGGACTTTATTATATATAAAAAGCTGTTTTTTTCAGACAGGAAGTTTTTATTTACTCAGCAAAACACTTTATTATTAAATATTAAAACAGTATTAATAAAAGTAGTGTATTTTAAAGCAGTTTTTTGCTTTTCAGGGGTTTCATTTTTGGGTGGGACAAATCCACCTGTTTCTGATATTGGGTGGGACACATCCCCCCTGGTTCCTATGCCAGTGGCTCCTGAATAAATTCTGGTTCCATTGACTTACATTGAAAGTAAAGACTGTTTTTGTCCTCTCCTGTAAAGTTGTGGTTTTATTTATCTGTGGACGGCACCCATATTAAACACCAGTTTCAGTCCAGATCGTCTCTTTAGCTTCTTTATGAATGACACATAACGCTGCGAAGCGCAGGAATCCTTTTAATTCCAAGTAAGCAAGTGCTTTAATGAAAATTTAAAACAGAACGCATGTTTCCAGAGCTTAAAAAGTCGCCTGCGGCAGCACTTTGCAAATCAAACTCATGAAAATGCATAAAAGCTAATGAATCCTGTTAGTTCAAACTTTGAAGTCACATGTTAAGTCCTGACTGGCTGCAGGACCGTACCGGAGGAGGGTTGCGGGTTCAATACTGAACAGGCATCATGGGATGCCAGCAGACTTTAAGGTTCCCACCCTTACAGCTCAGCTCCGTGAGTGCAACCACTGTTAATTCTTTCTCCTCCCTCAGGGGCGTTAAAAGGGGAAATCCACCAATTTTTTAAAAATTCCATTGTTAAGCTGACACTCATTCAGAGCAGCCTGGTGCAAAATCTTTTCCTTTATTCTAGAGAAACTTCAGAGTCAGAGCTCTTCAAAGTGGTGGTGAATGGAACCAGACGTTCACCTCTAAAAGCTCCAGCATAGATTCCATTATTACATGGAATTGTTATAAATTGTTGTAAACATTTCTTAAGCTTGTTTAAGAACCAGCATAAAGTTTGTGGCTCAGCGGAACCTGTTGTTTTATGGCAGGAACCTCCCCAAGCCTAGAAGATAATGACCTGGCCAGAAGAGTCACAGGGGCCAGGTGAAACATGGAGGCTGGCCTCTAAGACTGTGCAGTGGCCAGTTGAATTCAGATCATTTTGGACCTTCCCCTATTCGAAAATACAACATATACTCTAAACTGGTCTCCGTCTTCATTCTGACGGCAAGTAAAGACGTTACAACATGTCCAAGACACAGTTTTACAAGACATGTAAGACGAATTTGTCCTTAAATATAATTTGTAAAAGCTATTCATGGTGGAGGACAGTGTGCGGCCAAGTATTGAAGGTTTTATAGGTAAAATCTAATTTCACAGCACTCCGAGACATTATCATGGCATTTGAAACAGACAAAAATGACCCAACAGTGCCACAAACAATAAAACACAATAAACTATGAATATAGTCATTTATATTTTTATATTTATCATATAAAACACACTGAACTGCACTAAATCCAGTTGTCCATAACAAATTCTGATGAATTAAGTATTTGTAATGAAACATGCAGCTTCATCAGAATATTATGAAGTGCTGTAATTTATCTAGATAGTGATAATTATCTTCATATTGCTCACCTGCCTTTAATTTAAGTTAGTTTTACGAAGTTTTATTAGAAAAATACATCATACTGTATAAGCACATGTAGGCTGAAACACTTTATTTCAAACCATTTAATCCTGAACCATAAAACAATTGCGGATTGTTTATTAGATCTTCAATAAATAATAATAATAATAATAATAATAATAATAATAATAATAATAATATATGAGTTTTGTTTTAGATCATATTTGGTACATCTGGAATAGTTTTTAGGTTTTTTGCTGACAAATAAAATCAGAACACAATGTTTTAAGACTTTATATACTTTACCCTTTATAGATATTTTTCTATATTGTACAGCAGTGTTAACACATTTTGTATCTACTACAGTTTTTGGTTGTCCACTAACATTTAGACCAAAGTGTGGGTTTGAGCAAAGTTCAGGAGTACATCAGTTTTTTTTAGGTATTAAATATGTGTATTAAATATGATTCACTTGGCGTTAAAGGGTTAACATCATCAACATTCCGCATATAAACACGTGTGCAGGTTAGCTGGTGGGTTTTATAGTTAATAAAATATTGTGTTGCAGACATGGTGACCCCTGGTTCCCATCATCACCACTGTAAATAAACCTCACATGCAAGTTATCACCGTCTACTGTAAAGCTGTGTGTAGATGAAGGTTATAATTATAATAAATATGTTTGTACCTTTAAAAAAGACGAATTTGCCGTCAGATCTCTCGTAGGCAGCATCAATGCGGGGTGGCAGACCCTTCCAGAACTGGTCGATCAGCATGGGGTAGCCCTCCTGCACCTTGTTATTGCGCAAACGCCAGAACCAGCGATCCTGCGGGACGAAGACAAAACAGCAGGTCTCAGCTACAAAGATAATTAGCATTTAGCTAAAGCTAAACTAGGACGTGGCAAAGCTGCACGCATGCGTAATAACAGCACACACGAACATGAGCACAGTCTGCTTCCCTAGTTTCTCTAGTACTCAGTACTTTCTCTAGTTTACTGCTTAAACTCCACACCTGTAAACACGGGTTTGATTAATGTATGACAGATCATACACACTAGTGAACACTGAAACACCCACATATATACACACACACACACACATACACACTAGTGAACACTGAAACACCCACATATATACACACACACATACACACTAGTGAACACTGAAACACCCACATATATACACACACACACACACATACACACTAGTGAACACTGAAACACCCACATATATATACACACACACACACATACACACTAGTGGGCAGTGAAACACCCACACACACACACACGCATACACACACACATACACACTAGTGGGCAGTGAAACACCCACACACACACACACAAATATACACACGCATACACACTAGTGAAAACACACACTAGCAGGCAGTGAAACACCCACACACACACACAAATACACACACACATACACACTAGTGAAAACACACACTAGTGGGCAATGAAACACCCACACACACACACAAATACACACACAAATACACACACACATACACACTAGTGAAAACACACACTAGTGGGCAGTGAAACACCCACACACACACACAAATACACATACACACTAGTGGGCAATGAAACACCCACATACACACACACAAATATACACACGCATACACACTAGTGAAAACACACACTAGCAGGCAGTGAAACACCCACACACACACACAAATACACACACACATACACACTAGTGAAAAAACACACTAGTGGGCAATGAAACACCCACACACACACACACACACTAGTAAACGCACACACTAGCGGGCAGTGAAACACCCACATACACACACACGAGTGAACGCACACACTAGTGGGCAGTGAAACAACCACATGCACACACTAGTAAATGCACACACTAGCGGGCAGTGAAACACCCACATACACACACACTAGCGGGCAGTGAAACAACCACATACACACACACTAGTGAATGGACACACTAGTGGGCAGTGAAACACCCACAAACACGCACACTAGTAAACGCACACACTAGGGGGCAGTGAAACACTCACAAACACACACACACTAGTGAACACACACACTAGCGGGCAGTGAAACACCCACAAACACACACACTAGTGAACACACACACACGAGGGGCAGTGAAACACCCACATACCCACACACTGGTGAACGCACACACTAGCGGTCAGTGAAACACCCATACACACACACACACACACACACAATCTAGGGAAAACACACACACACTAGGGTAAGTAAAGCACTCACATACACACACACCGCCTCTAGTGAACACACACACTAGTGGGCAATGAAACACCCACATATGCACACACTAGTGAATGCACACATTGGGGAGCAGTGAAACACCCATACACACACACACACACACTAGTGTAAGTAAAACACTCAAATACACACAAACTAGTGATCACACTAGGGGGGGCAGTGAGTACCCTGGCCCGGAGTTGTGGGCAGCTCTATCAAAAGTACCCAGGGAGCAGTTGGGGGTTAGATGTTTTGCTCAAGAGCACTTCAGTTCTGTTGTGTTGGTCTAGGGCTGGCGACCTTCTGGTCACAAGACTGGATCCATAACCTTCATATCATAGTTTTTTAATGCAGCAATAGCTTTTATTGTATACATTTCAATATTATAGCACATGTTTTTTAATATTTCAAGCATTTCTTAAACAACAAGGATGTTGTTCATTGATAAATAACCTGCAGAACGGATCATTGGGACTGATCTCCCCAGTCTGGATGATGTCTATGCCAGCCAGTTAAAGAGGAAAGCTGGAAATATAAGCAAGGACAGAACACACCCAGGTCACTACCTCTTTGAGATGCTGCCATCCGGGAAAAGGTTCAGAACCATCTGCACACGGACCAGCAGACTCAGAAACAGCTTTTTTCCTAGGGCTGTGGCCTCCATCACACCCCACTGACTTTTAATCCCCCCACCCCTATCCAAACAGGGTGCCAATAGATATAATATATAGAATATTGTAAATGATTAATTTATTTTTTTTATTTGTCTTTTGTATCTTGTTGTCTCTGCTGTTTGGGGAAGTTGTCAACAAAGTTTTGTTATACTCACATATAATGACAATAAAGATTATCTTATCTCTTATATACACGGTAATGATCTCTGGGATCATCCATTTCATTTTAATTATCAACGTTTCCTAAATGTCTACAAATGATTTGAAAGCACAGGAGTTCCACAGTAAAATAACACAGTCTTTATCAGCAGAAGACCTGGCGGACAAGAGCTTTGATGGACTGTGCTGAAGTCTGACTGACCCATTTGGCCGCGCAGTACGTCTGCGTGAGTTTAGGAGGCAGTTTCTCGGAAGGGAAAGTGATTTGATTGGATGTGATCAGGTGGTCAGCCTGTCGAAAACTCTCTCATCAGACAGAAGCTGACCTTTCCAGACATTTAAAACGGGATCGGAAACTTCAGACCTTATTTATCAGCGCATAACTCACACACACTGAGTCCCCTGCGACTGAATCTGCATTCCATTACAATTTAATGACATTTTGCACATCATATTTATGACCGTACATATTTAAATGCACCAGAAAGGGACACTTTATGGATAGAAAATCCAGACAGAGGAAAAGAACGTGTGGACCGCATGGCAAAGTTGGATTATGAAGCCCAGCAGGAATTTCATCTCTCATCTAATAAGAGAACAAACATATTTTTATATCATATACAACTTATTACATTCATCATTTTACGTGTAAAACTGTGTTTGTTGAAGTATTTTAGTACAAAAATGTAGGAAAATGTTCTTAAATACATATTTTAAAGCTGGATTTGATACCTGCCTTTATTACTACACTGTAGGGAACCTCAGCCCACCACAAACTTACACTTTAGCCCCTCAAGACAAGGTTTGTTCACCCCTGTTAAAGTCAAACGTTCTACTAAATCAACATTAAAGTTCAAAGGAAATTCCACAGATTTTAATAATTAATTCTTACTTAAATTGTTAATCTTTATTAAGTCATTCCAAGTGGTTTGATCGTCACACTATAGAAAAACGTAACGAGTCAGAACTGTTCACAGTGGTGGTGAATGGAACCAGATGTCCACCTCTAAAAGCTAATATGTTTTTTTCAATCCATTCTATCCATCATCATTCAATATTGTTTCTGTCTAAAAAAACAGGTATCTCCATATTGGCAACTTCACAGGAGAGGACAAAAACTGTGCTTTCTTTTAATGTAAGTCAATGAAACCAGAATTTGGAGCATTATTTTGGAGCCCTATTGGTCCATTCATCATAAAATTTTCACTCAATGTAAACGGCAACTGCTGCGTTCATATGGTGTAAAAAATGAAAATTGACAAAAATTGAGATGCATGTTTTTCTTTGGACAATAAACACATTCAGGAGACTTGTGTAGGTTCACTGGTGTTTTAGTAAATAAAGTGTTCCTATCACCACCACTATAAACATGAGTTGAATCGTTTCACACATAACCCACTCTGCTTGCATCTCAAAAACAGAATTTTGCAGAGATTTTGAAAAGTTGGTGTCATCTCTCTTAAAGCACACTCAAAACGTGCCACTCTGGAGCCACAGCATAACTTCTTTCATGTCTAAGAACATAAAAACTCTCCTGAAATAAGTGTACACAGAGAACAAAAAAACATTCTGACACATTCCTAGAGGGCTGAGAGTCTGAGAAGGGGAATGGTCAGATTGGCAGGATGGGAACTAATGCAGCAAAACAATGAAGCTCAACCCAACCCAACCCAACCCAACCCACCTAACCCGACCCACCTATCTCAACCCAACCCAACACAACCCACCCAACCCAACCCAACCAAACCCACCCAACCCAACCCACCCATCTCAACCCAACCCACCTTTCTCAACCCAACCCAACCCACCCATCTCAACCTAACCCACCTATCTCAACCCAACCCAACCCACCCATCTCAACCCAACCCAACCCACCCATCTCAACCCAACCCACCCATCTCAAACCCAACCCAACCCACCCAACCCAACCCAACAACACCCAACCCAACCCAACAACATCCAACCCAACCCAACCCACCCAAACCCAACCCAACACAACCCACCCAAACCCAACCCAACACAACCCACCCAAACCCAACCCACCCAACCCAACCCAACCCAACCTACCCCACCCAACCCAACCCAACCCAACCCAACCCAACCCAACCCACCCATCTCAACCCAACCCAACCCAACCCACCCATCTCAACCCAACCCAACCCACCCATCTCAAACCCAACCCACCCAACCCAACCCACCCATCTCAACCCATCTCAACCCAACCCAACTCAACTCAACTCAACTTAACCCAACTCAACACAGTCCAGTCCAGCCCAGACCAGCCCAGCCCACCTCAAACCAACCCAGTCCAACTCAAACCAACCCAATCCAGCCCAGCCCAACCCAGGCCACTTGTCAGGCTACTTCTCCAGTGCAGTACTTCAGAAGTTAAAGTTAAAAAGCTGAAAATAGATAAACAATAGTGCAAATACAAAAGATAGAAACACAAGACAATCTGTGCAAAGCCAGTAAGTACTAGATGTGCAAAAGCAATAACGGCCACTGTCTGAGTCAGAAATGTGTCTGGAACTGATACAAACAGCAGTGAGCATGAATATGTAGTTCAGCTAAGTGTACTGGAGAGGTGCAGTGGTTGAGGTAGCCAGGATTGTGTGGTGGTTGTAAACAGCAAATGTAAAGGTGTACAGTACAGGTAGAGAGCACAGCAGCTTAATGTTCAGGGAAACAGCTTAACAGGCTTACAGAGCCGTTTCCAGTGTTTGGATTATACAGCTCTGAAGTTCAACTCCAACTGTACTGAAATAGGAGAATTACTCCAACTGTTGACGAACGACTCACCTTAAAAACAAACATCTCCCGTCTGAAGAAGGCCACTGTGTTGAAGTTGCCGTCGCAGATGTTGGGTTTCCCGTAACCGGGAGAGGACGGGCGGTCTCCAGAGGGAGGCCGCGCGGGCCGGGACTGCCGGTCATGCTTCCTCTCGGACGTGGAATGAGTCCGTCGCGCTGGGAGGGTGGGGAGAGGCCGAGTCGGCTCCAGCATCGCCGTCGGGACACCTGCGCGAAAAAATGGTCTTGTGAACTGTACTAGGAGTCACGACAACTAATTCCCTAACACACCACCATCATGTCAGCGACACTGCAGTGCTGAGAATGATCCACCTCCCTAATAGTATCTGCTCTGTGGTGGTCCTGAGGGGGTCCTGGTCATTATAGAACAGAGTAATAAAGTATACAGAGAATCAGATGAACTACAGTCTGTAAGTGGAGCTCCTGTATGGTCAGTGGAGCTGATATAATGGACAATGAATGTAGATACAAGGAGGTGGCTTTAATGTTATGTTGGCTCATCAGTGTATATATATATATATATACAGGGTGAGTCAAAAGTCTCAGGACACCCTTATATTTCTGAAATGAAAGGGAAAATGATGTATCTGAATACCCCAGCAAGTAACGGATGTGGGACCTATCTTTTAGGCTATGTACCGAACATGGCCGCCATTTTGATATTGGAAGGTGGTCATGTAGGATATCAAAGAAGACCAGAATTATCCCAGAAATCCATTGATGTAGTCGGATTTGCAATATCTCTTCAAACATTACCAACACAGAAAGCTGCGCCAACCGTGCGCTGTCCCTGGTGCTGAACACAGATCTCAAGGCACTGTTCAGCACCAGCGACAGCACAAGAGACAATTACATTCACAAAGTGAAAACATACCGTATATTTTCTGGATGCCTTGTAAATCATCCAGTGGCAGTTTGAAGTTGTGTGTCTCCATGTACTGGTAGAAGGGAGCCATGATAGCGCTGGGGTCATTGGAATGCTCCAGGCCTAAAGCATGACCCAGCTCATGCACTGCCACCAGGAACAGGTCGTTACCTGCAAGAGACCAAAAGTCAAAGCTGAACACGTGGGTGCATTCTGCATCCTGAACAAACTGTGACAAGCAGTGACAAACCAGAACTACTAGAGCTGGACCTTCAGTTCAAGCCATAAACTATAAAAACACATCCTGCCGTAATGCAGATCTCTGCTGGTGCTCCTGCTGGATTCTCCATATTAAGTTGTTCTATAGTGTGTAAGTTGGAGCACAAAAAAACATTTTCTTCCTGTTCTAGATGTAACCCAGAATTTGATGTAACAGACATTAACATGTATTAACACACACACACACACACAATAGTGAGCAGTGAAACACCAACATACACACACATAAGGTGACATTGAAACATCCACCTACACACACATACACACTAGTGAACATACACACTAGTGGGCAGTGAAACATCCACACACAAACACACACACAAACACACACACACACACACACACACACACACACACACACACACACACACACACACACACACACACACACACACAAAGACACACACACACTAGTAAACATACACACTAGTGGGCAGTGAAACATCCACATACACACACAAACACAAACACACACAAAGACACACACACACTAGTGAACATACACACTAGTGGGCAGTGAAACACCCCCCCCCCACACACACACACAGAAACACACATACCCAAACACAAACATAAACATAAACACAAACAAACACAAACACAGCATAAACATAAACACAAATATAAACACACACACACACACACACACACACACACACACACACACACTAGTGAACATACACACTAGTGGACAGTGAAACACCCACACACACACACTAGTGAACATACACACTAGTGGGCAGTGAAACACCCACACACACACACACACATACACACACACACTATCGAACATACACACTAGTGGGCAGTGAAACACCCACACAAGCACACATACACACTAGTGAACATATACACTAGTGGGCAGTGAAACACCCACCCACACACACACACACACACACACACACACACTAGTGAACTTACACACTAGTGGGCAGTGAAACATCCACATACACACACAAACACACTAGTGGGCAGTGAAACATCCACATACACACACAAACACACACACAGAAACACACATACCCACACACATAAACACAAACACACAGAAAGACACACACACACACTAGGGGGCAGTGAAACACCCACATATACACACACACACACACACACTAGTGAACACACGCACTAGGAGCAGTTGGGGGATTAGTGTCTTGCTCAAGGGCACGTCTGTCATGTCCTGTCAGTTCGGGGGATCAAACCAGTGACCAGACCAGCAAATTCCTAAATTAAATTATTATTTTGTTTCTGAATTTTCATTACATTAACATCATCAACAAATCATATCTTTACTATCTAAAAACACAAGTATCTCAAAAATGGCAACTTTACAGGAGAGGATAAAAATTGTCCTTACTTTAAATAGAAGTCAATGCAACCAGAATTTTCCCCAAACAATTATGCAACATTTCAGACGACGTAAACGGCTGCTGCTGTGTTCGAATGATATCTAGTGTGTAAATCTCTGTAAAGAACTCAATCATCTACAATCCACAACCATTTCACACCAAACCCCTCTCAATGCCTCGCATCTCAAATGCCAAATCATGTACAATTTTAGAAAAATTGGTGGAATTCCCCGTTAAAGAGACCTCTACATAACCCTCAACATACTTTTATCTCTGATACTCAACACTAACCACTATATAAGAAGTCTTTCTGCTGCTCCCTCCTCATCTCCTCTACTCTTTGATCAATATCACTTCCAATTTTACCTTTTAATGCTTTTTATCTTTAGGAGCCCCCCGACTCTCCGGCTCTCGCCCCCTGTTCTTATTTCTTTTCTGCCTGTTTTACAAAGTAAATACCGTGAACATCCCAGTGAACAAATCCTACATAAAGCCTGAGACCGAGTCAGCCTCACCAGACGGATGCAGGCTCTCCCATTAGAGCGGAAACACAACACCAGCCGGACGCGAGTGTATAGAAAGGTGGGCGGGAGACGGGCGGCGTGTGAGGGTGCGTACGGGTATGTGAGCGCACTGCAGATCCCCTGTTTGGTAGCGCTTACATTCAGAGCGCTGACGGCGCGAGATCAAAGCGGAGGTAACGCTTCCAACACGCGCCATATGCGAGCGGCGTGGATGCTGATGAAGTGCCTCTGCTGTGGTCCCAGAGCAGCAGCCCCGAGCCTGGCTGAGGCGCAGCCTTATTTCAGCTCGTCCCCTATGAATTGGATGTGGATGTGTATGCGTGTGTATATGTCTCTCAGATGGAGATACATTAATAGATTTCTGTCTGCTCTCTCTATCCAGCGCTTCTCCAGCCGTGCTCTCTCTCCCCTGTGGGCTGCGTTCTTCTCCTCGGCTCTTTGCTGGGTTGTACCCTTGGACTGGGCTCCCGGAGGAATGCCCTCTCAGCTCCGGAATGTCTGCTCCTCTCCTCCCTCGCACTCTCGAAATGTCTACTCAGCTTATTCATACTCGAACGTCATGTCCAAAGGTTTGTAGACAGCAGCGCTTCCTCTTAAATAAGGGGGCCTTTGCTGCACTAGATTGCTGTGAGGATTTGACTGCATTCAGCCTTCACAAGAGCATTAGTGAGGTAAGATATTGATCTTGGATGAGCAGCTCTGCATCACTCCAGCTTATCCCAAAGGTATCAGATTGAGCTCTATCTTATCAGAGAAAGCAACTCCACAGCCTAATGCTGAGATGTTGGTGCTGTTGTTCCACCACTTCACGCGATCACACAGGTTTGTTGACGGTGGAGTGGGGGGATCCCAGTGTCTCAGGGTGGTCTTATGTCCATGTTATCTTCTGGTTCTCTCCTTTTAGTTTAGGCTGTTATAGTTAAATCTGCTGGAGTCGCGAGCCCCACTCTAAAATTCTGAATATTCATATTCTCTACAGTCTTACTCCCGAGCCCAACTGACTTTCTCTCTTTACTCTTCCTGAGGTAATGACTGTCCTCCCGTCTGTTGAACTCTGTTGGAGGACTGACCATCAGGGTCTCCTCCTCACCATCACCAGCCAGCTCTCCTGTCCATCTGTGTCTACTGCTACAGCCTCATTTATATCACTGTACCATCCAGATGCACCAGCATTGAGATAGGATGGGACTGTTTAGCTCACGCCCACTTTACATAAAGACTCAGTGAGAGACTGCCTCAGTCAGAGACTGCCTCAGTCAGAGACTGCCTCTACCTGTGCAGCTTCTAAAGCTTTGCTATCCAGATTTCAAACAGAGACTCTTTTCTTTGGTGTTTAGTTTATTAAACTGTAAATACTGTTTGATCAGAGGAGGATGGGTCTCCGCTTGTGAGTCTTGGTTCCTCTCAACGTTTCTTCCTCCAGTTGAGGGAGGTGTTCTCGCCACTGTTGCCTCTGGCTTGCTCACTGGGGGATATATGTTGTGTTTTCATGTTTTCAGAACTTCTGTAAAGCTGCTTTGAGACAACATCGTTGTAAAACGCTCTACACAAATAAACTTGACTTGACTCACCAGCCACACTCTAAAATTCTGAATATTCATATTCTCTACAGTCGCACTCCTGAGCCCAACTGACTTTCTCTCTTTACTCTTTCTGAGGTAATAACAGTCCTCCCATCTGTTGAACGCTGTCAGAAGACTGACCATCAGGGCCTCCTCCCCACCATCACCAGCCAGCTCACCTGTCCATCTGTGTCTACTGCTACACCCTCAGTTACATCACTCTACCATCCAGATGCACCCGCATTGAGATAGGATGGGACTGTTTCAGCTCATGCCCACTTTACATAAAGACTCAGTCAGAGACTGCCTCAGTCAGAGACTGCCTCAGTCAGAGACTGAAAACTGTAAATAAACTGTAAATTAAACTGTAAATACTGTTTGATCAGAGGAGGATGGGTCTCCCCTTGTGAGTCTTGGTTCCTCCCAAGGTTTCTTCCTCCAGTCTGAGGGAGGTGTTCTTGCCACTGTTGCCTCTGGCTTGCTCACTGGGGGATATATGTTGTAACTGTCTGTTTCCAAAACTCTGTAAAACACTATATAAATAAACTTGACTTGACTTGATAATCCTCTCACCCATGGCTGGTTTTGGGTATGATGACCGTATGCCAAGGTTATTCTACATCAACATGGTTACAAATAAAACTCCCAGATGTTTAATGATCAAAAGATAACCAAATTCTCTGATATTCCAACAATTCTATGACCTGTGGGAACCATGTAAGGGGTGCTTTTTTGAATGGGCCCCAATACAAAGCATCCAATCACAGCTGACTTAGCTAAAATTCCTCAAAGCACTGTAAGAAAAACAGTCTGTTTAGGGATAAAGAACATTTTCTGACCCCAATGTTACTGCAGCGTCAACTAAATCAACGGCCAAAGGAAACTCACCATCGTGGTTGGCGTTGCCCAATGTCCAGGGCTCGTCCGAGTCAAAATGCGTGTCCCCTCCAATTCCAGGACCGGGGAAGTAGGCGTGGGCTAAAAAACCTCCCTCTCCGTCGAACGGCGAGCTGTCTCCGTGGAACCCCGAGGCGAAGAAAATCATGATGTCGGCCTCCTTGCCTTCTTTCTTGATCTCGGAGTAGGCCACTTCTTGAAAGGTCAGCGGGGTGACCGTCTGCCACACGTCGAAGGCCTGCCGTATCGCCCTCTGGGTGTCCTTCTCCCCCACCTTGGGTGTGAAGTTATGTATGCTGAAAGAGGGAAGGAACGAAGTGGCAGAGTGTTATGAACAGTTATGAAACACGTTTTCAGAAGTGAGTGTAAAATCTAGGTTTGGAGTTTAGATGACCTTTAAATTTAAAGACCATCACACACACAGCATCACATAGAAGAAGGAGTACAAGGTGCTGGTATACTACACAGATCTCATCGCAGTGAGAGCACCAATAAACATCTAGATCAGGTTCAATCAATCAATCAATCAATCAACCTTTATGCAATACATAGAGGGTAACCCTCATTTACAATGCAACCAAGCATTTACAATTTAAAGGGACTGAAAAATAAATTCAAATTAGAAACAAGTATTTAATTAAGAAAGCTAAAATAAGAAATAAGTAAAACAATAAGAATTAAATGATTAAAATATTAGAAAAGCAGGTAAACAATATAATAATTAATTAAGAAATAAATAAATCAAAATAAAAGGAATAAAAAATAAAAGGAGTAAAAGGTTTACTGTTAAACTTATATGGATTTAATTTAATAAAACTTTTTACTTAATTAATCACATTTGCCTCTTTATTAACTTTTTTGTTTCATTTTGTTTGTATTGAGAAGTTTAATTCTGCATTGTGTGCGTACCTACATTTTGGATGGCATTAAACAAACATCTCTGTATCTCAGTAACATTTTATTTGAAATGTATGAAACTAAGGACAGGGAACTGGTACTAATACTAATGAACCTACTGCTGACTGATCTGATCGATATACTAATACCCACAATTCAAGGCCGGAAGTATTTCGACACCTGGTCACCACAACTACGTGAGCTTCCAATGGCCAATTATATGGAGTTGCCCTCCTTTAATGCTATAGTGTGTCCAAGTCCTTTCATTCAAAAGAGCATTTGTGAGGAAGTCGGACAAGAAGTCACATTCAATGTTCCAGCTTATCCTATAGGTGTCCAGTGGAGGAGCTTCACACCACTCCAGAGTCCAGTAGTGGAGCTTCACACCACTCCAGAGTCCAGTGGTGGAGCTTTACAACACTCCAGATTCCAGTGGTGGAGATTTACATCACCCCAGAGTCCAATGGTGGACCTTTACACCACTCCAGAGTCCACTGGGGGAGCTTTACACCACTCCAGAGTCCAGTGGTAGAGATTTACACCACCCCAGAGTCTAGTGGTGGAGCTTTACAACACTCCAGAGTCCAGAGGTGGAGCTTCACACCACTCCAGAGTCCAGCGGTGAAGCTTTACACCACTCCAGAGTCCAGTGGTGGAGCTTTACACCACTCCAGAGTCCAGTGGTGGAGCTTTACACCACTCCAGAGTCCAGAGGTGGAGCTTTACACCACTACAGTCAACACTTGGCATTGCACATAGTCATCTTAGGCTTGTGCACAGCTGCTCAGCTATGGAGACTCATTTCATGAAGCTCCTGATGGACAGTTCTTGAGCTGATGTTGCTTGTAAAGGCAAAAAAAGCTGTCGGTGAGCCCTTCAGCATGACTGAAGCCAGCGTTTGTTACTGAAGAATGCAAATTGCAGTGTAATTACTATATACTGGTAGTTGTTGTTTATAGGTTTTTATTGCTGCTGTAATTCTGTCTTCGTGTTCAATGTTCTAGAAGTATTTACCATAATCAGTACTCAAATACTTAGTAACGAGTATCATAATGGAATTATTGCAATAATGATAAAGTACCATCATTTTACCCACCGCTGTTACAGATAACACCCCTGCTGATAAAACACTACCACTCAAAGAGTGGAGTTAGTGTTTATATATAGTGTAAAACCTATTTAGTCGCAGATACATGCATAAAAGAGACTGTATTATATTTGTTCTGCCTAAAACAGGTTACAGGTTGATAAAATATGAACGCACAGTGTTAACAGCTTAAAATATCTAATAATATACTAATATTAATACTAATAATACTACTAATAATGCTTTGGCTAATTGTTTATAACATTTAAATCCACATTGTAAGAGTTGTTATTATTATGAACAAACAATCAAAAAAAATTCCAACAGCAAGAGATCCCAAACTTTAGTAAACTGAAATGATTGACAGGCTGGTTGTTTACTGGCTCTCTGGCAAATAAGCGAGCACGATCAACTGAGGACAACTTGTTTCACAGTTGCATAATAGATTCATCTACATGAAAATGTTTCTGAAATATATGGGGCAAAAGGCAAATGAGGTAGTGCCGAGGCAGATGGCAGTCTCCGTACCTCACAGCCAAAGAGCCCGAGGTGAGAGAACTCACTGACACAAACTCCGACTCCGCGCTGAACTCTTTTACTGAGATTAATAGAGCCTGTTATAAAACCTGATGAGGGCAGTTTTACAGTACTGGGATAAATAAGCTCGCAGGCAATGTTGTGCTCTGATGTGCAATTTCGGAAACAGTCGCAACAGAAACGAGGCTGTCGCTGCTAAAACAATAAATCTTGTATCTTCCAGCTGAATAAAAATAGTCTGCAGTTTGTAGAAGGGCTCTGAATAGAGCAGAGTCTCTTTCAGCCTCTCCTCACTCTCTCTCTCTCTCTCTCTCTCTCTCTCTCTCTCTAACACTCTCAGCCTGGCTCACCCTCTCTGACAGTCCTCAAAGATCAAATCAGATTCACTGACACAGACGCTCTAAATATAGACCAGGCAGCTCAGAGACACTAAAGACAGTTAAAGGTACAGTTCACCTCAATGCCCTCGCTCTCACTCTCTCTTTCCCCCTGTCTCTCTCTCCTCAGTCACACACATAATTATATATGTGTACAGGGGTTGGACAATGAAACTGAAACACCTGGTTTTAGACCACAGTAATTTATTAATATGGTGTAGGGCCTCCTTTGGCGGCCAATACAGCGTCAGTTGGTCTTGAGAATGACGTATACAAGTCCTGCACAGTGGTCAGAGGGATTTTAAGCCATTCTTCTTGCAGGACAGTGGTCAGGTCACTACGTGATGCTGGTGGAGGAAAACGTTTCCTGACTCGATCCTCCAAAACAATAAATAATATTTAGATCTGGTGACTGTGCAGGCCATGGGAGATTTTCAACTTCACTTTCATGTTCATCAAACCATCTTTCTCCAGTCTTGCTGTGTGTATTGGTGCATTGTCATCCTGATACACGGCACCGCCTTCAGGATACAATGTTTGAACCATTGGATGCACATGGTCCTCCAGAATGGTTCGGTAGTCCTTGGCAGTGACGCGCCCATCTAGCACAAGTATTGGGCCAAGAGAATTCCATGATATGGCAGCCCAAACCATCACTGATCCACCCATGCTTCACTCTGGGCATGCAACAGTCTGGGTGGTTTGCTTCTTTGGGGCTTCTCCACACCGTAACTCTCCCGGATGTGGGGAAAACAGTAAAGGTGGACTCATCAGAGAACAATACATGTCTCACATTGTCCACAGCCCAAGATTTTATCACCTTGCACCATTGAAACCGACGTTTGGCATTGGCACGAGTGACCAAAGGTTTGGCTATAGCAGCCCGGCCGTGTATATTGACCCTGTGGAGCTCCTGACGGACAGTTCTGGTGGAAACAGGAGAAGCTGAGGTGCACATTTAATTCTGCCGTGATTTGGGCAGCTGTGGTTTTATGTTTTTTGGATACAATCCGGGTTAGAACCCAACATCCCTTTCAGACAGCTTCCTCTTGCATCCACAGTTAATCCTGTTGGATGTGGTTGGTCCTTCTTGGTGGTACGCTGACATTACCCTGGATACCGTGACTCTTGATACATCACAAAGACTTGCTGTCTTGGTCACAGATGCGCCAGCAAGACATGCACCAACAATTTGTCCTCTTTTGAACTCTGGTACGTCCCATAATGTTGTGTTATTGCAATATTTTGAGATAAACTGTGCTCTTACCTGCTAACTGAACTTCACACTCTGATCTTACTGGTGCAATTAATGAAGATTGACCACCAGACTGGTCCAATTTAGCCATTAAACCACCTCCCACACTAAAATGACAGGTGTTTCAGTTTCATTGTCCAACCCCTGTGTGTATATATATATATATATATATATATATATATATATATATATATATATATATATATACTATATACTATATATATATACTACCGCTCAAAAGTTTGGGATCACAGTGAAATGTTCTTGTTTTTAATGGAGTATCTTCTTCCTTAACACAACAATGAACTGACGGGTCTCTAAAGAAAGTTGTTTCTTTCTGGTCATTGTGAGTCGGTCAGCAAGCCATCAACTGCTGATCTTCAGATACTAAACTAACCTAGAATGTTGTTCCCTTTTATACTCACTTATTAGTAGAATGTTTTTCAGCTGTGATCACAATTGAGCAAGAGTGTCCTAACAACCAATTAGTCCAATAACATCCTTAACTTGGATTGGCGGCCGTACCAGGAGATTTAGACAGAGGACTGAGAATTACTGATAATAGGACTATATGTAAAATAAGCCTCTATACAAAAATAGACTTTAATACAAACATTTTTATTCTTTAAAAATCATCTGATACACTTACATTAATTGTGAAATGAACAATATTGTTTGTGAATTGCATGAAACTTGCTTGAAATTAAATTCTAAAGTGATCCTAAACTTTTGAGCGGTATATAAGGGGACATGCTCTTTTTTGAATTAGGTCAAAAACTCAGAGATATGAAGTTTTATTTCAGCAGCAGTGACACACTCTCTTCTGTTTCTTTCACTGTAACATCCCAACAAGGAAAAGTTTGGGTTATTTTTGTTGCTGAAGGGAACACTCAAATATTTCTGCATCATTGCATAAGTGGGCTGTGTAACCAAATACATTCACTTGCTGTAAATCTAATATGGAGGCAAAACAAAAGCCAGAACCAAAAATATACATATGGTATAAATAGCACCACCCAAAAGGAGTCAGTGAGGGGCGGGGGGTGAGGGGGCAGGGTCTACTGCCACACCAGGCAAAGATAAGTTAGCTCTGTCGATCCCAAGCTACGTCTTTACCTGTATGATATTTTTTTGTCCCTCCATTTCTGACCAGTGAGGGCGTAGCGTTTATTTCTCCTCCGTCGGCTGATGTGCGGGTGATCGGGAACTCCACATCGAGGTTTCTTCATCCACCTATAAACGTCAACCAGACGAACGATAAGAGATAAAACACAGGTGAGGTGTGAAATAGAATTTCTTCAGAACATCTTTTGAAATATTATGTACTGTATGTATATACACAATCAGTCATAACATTAAAACCACCCCATCCACAGTCAGTGTCCAGTTTGTCAGCTCCATCACAGAAACAGCTGGTCTACAGTGACGAGCATGAAATCACATCACATAGGATCCAGCAGGTACTCACTCTATGGTGGTTTGGTCGAGCACTCCGGTCACTGGGATGCCGTAGAAACGCTGCATGGCAGCGACCGCCGACTGCATGGCCTTCTCCGACCGTAAGTCTGATGTCCGTATGTCGTCGGGGAGAAGATAGCCATAGTTTTTCAACCACGTCTGAGCAGACAGAGAGAGAGAGACACAGGAGTTAGTTCAAACTCCACTGCTCATGAATCAATGAAGCATTAATTCTTCTTTCACAAGGATTATGTTCAGATCTATTTGAACCCAAACCGCTAAAAGAGATAGTAATAAACCAAATATTTAAGGTTAGGGTTAAGGGCTAACCCTAACCCAACCCTAACTCTAACTCCTATATTTAAACTAAACCCTAAGTCCTACATTTACACTAAACACTAACCCCTACATTTACACTAAACACTAACTCCAACATTTACACTAAACCGTAACTCCTACATTTACACTAAACCCTAACTCCTACATTTACACTAAACCCTAACCCCTACATTTACACTAAACACTAACTCCTACATTTACACTAAACACTAACCCCTACATTTACACTAAACACTAACTCCTACATTTACACTAAACAGTAACCCCTACATTTACACTAAACACTAACCCCTACATTTACACTAAACCCTAACTCCTACATTTACACTAAACCCTAACTCCTACATTTACACTAAACAGTAACCCCTACATTTACACTAAACACTAACCCCTACATTTACACTAAACCCTAACTCCTACATTTACACTAAACCCTAACTCCTACATTTACACTAAACACTAACCCCTACATTTACACTAAACACTAACTCCTACATTTACACTAAACACTAACCCCTACATTTACACTAAACACTAACCCCTACATTTACACTAAACCCTAACTCCTACATTTACACTAAACCCTAACTCCTACATTTACACTAAACCCTAACCCCTACATTTACACTAAACACTAACTCCTACATTTACACTAAACACTAACCCCTACATTTACACTAAACCCTAACTCCTACATTTACACTAAACACTAACCCCTACATTTACACTAAACACTAACCTCTACATTTACACTAAACCCTAACGCCTACATTTACACTAAACACTAACCCCTACATCTACACTAAACCCTAGCCCCTACATTTACACTAAACACTAACCTCTACATTTACACTAAACACTAACCCCTACATCTACACTAAACACTAACCCCTACATTTACACTAAACACTAACGCCTACATTTACACTAAACCCTAATCCCTACATTTACACTAAACACTAACCCCTACATTTTCACTAAACCCTAACCCCTACATTTACACTAAACACTAACCCCTACATCTACACTAAACACTAACCCCTACATCTACACTAAACACTTACCCTACATTTACACTAAACACTAACCCCTACATTTACACTAAACCCTAACCCCTACATTTACACTAAACACTAACCCCTACATTTACACTAAACCCTAACTCCTACATTTACACTAAACCCTAACCCCTACATTTACACTAAACCCTAACCCCTACATTTACACTAAACACTAACCTCTACATTTACACTAAACACTAACTCCTACATTTACACTAAACCCTAACTTCTACATTTACACTAAACACTAACCCCTACATTTACACTAAACACTAACTCCTACATTTACACTAAACCCTAACTCCTACATTTACACTAAACCCTAACCTCGACATTTACACTAAACACTAACCCCTACATTTACACTAAACCCTAACCCCTACATTTACACTAAACACTAACCCCTACATTTACACTAAACACTAACCCCTAGATCTACATTAAACACTAACCCCTACATTTACACTAAACACTAACCCCTACATCTACACTAAACCCTAACCCCTACATTTACACTAAACACTAACCTCTACATTTACACTAAACCCTAACCCCTACATTTACACTAAACACTAACCCTTACATTTACACTAAACCCTAGCCCCTACATTTACACTAAACACTAACCTCTACATTTACACTAAACACTAACCCCTACATCTACACTAAACACTAACCCCTAGATTTACACTAAACCCTAACCTCTACATTTACACTAAACACTAACCCCTACATTTACACTAAACACTAACCTCTACATTTACACTAGACACTAACCCGTACATTTACACTAAACCCTAACCCCTACATTTACACTAAACCCTAATCCCTACATTTACACTAAACACTAACCCCTACATTTACACTAAACCCTAACCCCTACATTTACACTAAACACTAACCCCTACATCTACACTAAACACTAACCCCTACATCTACACTAAACACTAACCCCTACATTTACACTAAACACTAACTCCTACATTTACACTAAACACTAACCCCTACATTTACACTAAACACTAACTCCTACATTTACACTAAACACTAACCCCTACATTTACACTAAACCCTAACTCCTACATTTACACTAAACCCTAACTCCTACATTTACACTAAACCCTAACCCCTACATTTACACTAAACACTAACTCCTACATTTACACTAAACACTAACCCCTACATTTACACTAAACCCTAACTCCTACATTTACACTAAACACTAACCCCTACATTTACACTAAACACTAACTCCTACATTTACACTAAACACTAACTCCTACATTTACACTAAACACTAACCCCTACATTTACACTAAACACTAACCCCTACATTTACACTAAACACTAACCCCTACATCTACACTAAACACTAACTCCTACATTTACACTAAACACTGACTCCTACATTTACACTAAACACTAACCTCTACATTTACACTAAACACTAACTCCTACATTTACACTAAACACTAACTCCTACATCTACACTAAACCCTAACCCCTACATTTACACTAAACACTAACCTCTACATTTACACTAAACCCTAACGCCTACATCTACACTAAACCCTAGCCCCTACATTTACACTAAACACTAACCTCTACATTTACACTAAACACTAACCCCTACATCTACACTAAACACTAACCCCTACATTTACACTAAACACTAACGCCTACATTTACACTAAACCCTAATCCCTATATTTACACTAAACACTAACCCCTACATTTTCACTAAACCCTAAACCCTACATTTACACTAAACACTAACCCCTACATCTACACTAAACACTAACCCCTACATCTACACTAAACACTAACCCCTACATTTACACTAAACACTAACCCCTACATTTACACTAAACCCTAACCCCTACATTTACACTAAACACTAACCCCTACATTTACACTAAACCCTAACTCCTACATTTACACTAAACCCTAACTTCTACATTTACACTAAACACTAACCCCTACATCTACACTAAACACTAACTCCTACATTTACACTAAACCCTAACTCCTACATTTACACTAAACCCTAACCTCGACATTTACACTAAACACTAACCCCTACATTTACACTAAACCCTAACCCCTACATTTACACTAAACACTAACCCCTACATTTACACTAAACACTAAACCCTAGATCTACATTAAACACTAACCCCTACATTTACACTAAACACTAACCCCTACATCTACACTAAACCCTAACCCCTACATTTACACTAAACACTAACCTCTACATTTACACTAAACCCTAACGCCTACATTTACACTAAACACTAACCCCTACATCTACACTAAACCCTAGCCCCTACATTTACACTAAACACTAACCTCTACATTTACACTAAACACTAACCCCTACATCTACACTAAACACTAACCACTACATTTACACTAAACCCTAACCTCTACATTTACACTAAACACTAACCCCTACATTTACACTAAACACTAACCTCTACATTTACACTAGACACTAACCCGTACATTTACACTAAACCCTAACCCCTACATTTACACTAAACCCTAATCCCTACATTTACACTAAACACTAACCCCTACATTTACACTAAACCCTAACCCCTACATTTACACTAAACACTAACCCCTACATCTACACTAAACACTAACCCCTACATTTACACTAAACACTAACCCCAACATTTACACTAAACCCTAACCCCTACATTTACACTAAACACTAACCCCTACATCTACACTAAACACTAACCCCTACATTTACACTAAACACTAACCCCTACATTTACACTAAACCCTAACCCCGACATTTACACTAAACACTAACCCCTAGATTTACACTAAACACTATCCTCTACATTTACACTAGACACTAACCCCTACATTTACACTAAACCCTAACCCCTACTTTTACACTAAACACTAACCCCTAGATTTACACTAAACACTAACCTCTACATTTACACTAGACACTAACCCCTACATTTACACTAAACCCTAACCCCTACATTTACACTAAAACCTAACTCCTACAATTACATTAAACACTAACCTCTACATTTACAATAAATCCTAACTCCTAAGTTTACACTAAACACTAACCTCTACATTTACACTAAACCCTAACTCCTACATTTACACTAAACCCTAACTCCTAAATTTACACTAAACCCTAACCTCTACATTTACACTAAACCCTAACCCCATACATTTACACTAAACCCCAACCTCTACATTTACACTAAACCCTAACCCCTACATTTACACTAAACACTAACCCCTACATCTACACTAAACACTAACCCCTACATTTACACTAAACACTAACCCCGACATTTACACTAAACCCTAACCCCGACATTTACACTGAACACTAACCCCTAGATTTACACTAAACACTAACCTCTACATTTACACTAGACACTAACCCCTACATTTACACTAAACCCTAACCCCTACTTTTACACTAAACACTAACCCTTAGATTTACACTAAACACTAACCTCTACATTTACACTAGACACTAACCCCTACATTTACACTAAACCCTAACCCCTACTTTTACACTAAACACTAACCCCTAGATTTACACTAAACACTAACCTCTACATTTACACTAAACCCTAACTCCTACGTTTACGCTAAACACTAACCTCTACATTTACACTAAACCCTAACTCCTACATTTACACTAAACACTAACTTCTACATTTACACTAAACCATAACTTCTACATTTGCACTAAACACTAACCTCTACATTTACACTAAACCCTAACTCCTACATTTACACTAAACACTAACTCCTACATTTACACTAAGCCCTAACCCCATACATTTACACTAAACCCCAACCTCTACATTTACACTAAACCCTAACCTCTACATTTACACTAAACCCTAACTCCTACGTTTACACTAAACACTAACCTCTACATTTACACTAAACCCTAACTCCTACATTTACACTAAACACTAACTCCTACTTTAACACTAAACCCTAACTCCTACATTTACACTAAACACTAACCCCTACATCTACACTAAACACTAACCCCTACATTTACACTAAACACTAACCCCTACATTTACACTAAACCCTAACCCCGACATTTACACTAAACACTAACCCCTACATTTACACTAAACCCTAACCCCTACATTTACACTAAACACTAACCCCTACATTTACACTAAACCCTAACCTCTACATTTACACTAAACACTAACCCCTAGATTTACACTAAACACTAACCTCTACATTTACACTAGACACTAACCCCTACATTTACACTAAACCCTAACCCCTACTTTTACACTAAACACTAACCCCTAGATTTACACTAAACACTAACCTCTACATTTACACTAAACCCTAACTCCTACGTTTACACTAAACACTAACCTCTACATTTACACTAAACCCTAACTCCTACATTTACACTAAACACTAACTTCTACATTTACACTAAACCATAACTTCTACATTTACACTAAACACTAACCTCTACATTTACACTAAACCCTAACTCCTACATTTACACTAAACACTAACTCCTACATTTACACTAAGCCCTAACCCCATACATTTATACTAAACCCCAACCTCTACATTTACACTAAACCCTAACCTCTACATTTACACTAAACCCTAACTCCTACGTTTACACTAAACACTAACCCCTACATTTACACTAAACCCTAACTCCTACATTTACACTAAACACTAACTCCTACTTTAACACTAAACCCTAACTCCTACATTTACACTAAACCCTAACTCCTACATTTACACTAAACACTAACCCCTACATTTACACTAAACCCTAACTCCTACATTTACACTAAACCCTAACCTCTACATTTACACTAAACACTAACCCCTACATTTACACTAAACCCTAACTCCTACGTTTACACTAAACACTAACCCCTACATTTACACTAAACCCTAACTCCTACATTTACACTAAACACTAACTCCTACTTTAACACTAAACCCTAACTCCTACATTTACACTAAACCCTAACTCCTACATTTACACTAAACACTAACCCCTACATTAACACTAAACCCTAACTCCTACATTTATACTAAACCCTAACCCCTACATCTACACTAAACCCTTGACTTTAAATAAACATTGATTGTTTAATGTATTTGTTTGGACAGAGCGTATCCGCTGTGAGGTCTGCAGGACTGAAGAGCAGAAAAGCACAACGTTTATTTTCAGTATCCGTCTCAGACAAAAGCTTTTTTGACATTTCATGTGTGTTCCATAGAAAAAAGGTTCTCTGGTCTGGACCTGACGACCTGCTCAAACGTCCATGTATTTACGCTGCACCATGATAAAAAGGGAGCTATATAAAAGCCTCCTGTCCTCATCTCACTCCACAATCTCAAACTCGCCTCCTCAGCTTTCATCTCTCCCCACGGACGAGTGCAGAGTGGAAGCCCAGCAAGCAAAGCCCCCATTTTATAACACCGCACACACATACAGACACAGAGGGGCTTTATAATTGAGCTCATGGCTGAGGGTCCATTTTCAACATGAATATTTCAATGGTGGGATCTCTCCTCCTCGTCCATCTTCTCTTCAGGGCGTCAGGCACCACCAAAACGAACAGTGGAGAACGAGTGGTGAGACTCATTGCCTTATAAAGGTCTATGTATTATAATAGTTTATAACATATATCTATATATATATAAATAAATAAATCAGTGATAAATCATCACTGTTCAGCAACAGCAACTTTACAGGTTGAGGCCAAAAACCTACTTTTCTTTTAACGTAAGTCAATGAAACCAGAATTATTTCCAAGTGATTTTGGAGCATTTCTTTTGGACCATTCATTATGAAATTTTCAAACAATGTAAATGGTGACCCCTGGTTCCCATCACCCCTGAAAAGAACAAATATATATATTAGGACTGCAAGAAAATATCAAAATATTGAATATCGGGATATATTATGTCAAGTGATACTGCATCGCTTCTTAAAAACACAGTATCGATACACAGATTCCTGGCAGACAGTGAATCATTGCGTGTTGGGTTTAAACCTCTGACCACTAGACGGCAGTGTTGTAATCTATTTTCAGCTCCACTCCAACATTAACAAGCAGCACAAGGGCGCATTGCTATTGTAAGCATTGATAAACCACAGTGGTGTGTTTTAATAGTAAGATTTGAAAAATTGGAATATATTACTTTGCTTCCAGTATCGCGATATATTGCTGTATATAATCGCTGTATCACGATACTTATTGTATCACCATATATTAGAGTCCCGATATATATATATATATATATATATATATATATATATATATATATATATATATATATGTATATATATATATATATATATATATATATATATATATATATATATATATATATATATATACCATGGAAATCCATGGAAAGCACACACTCACACCTATGGGCAATTTAGAGTGACCGAACCTGTACATATATATATATATAAATATACACTACCGCTCAAAAGTTTGGGATCACAGTGAAATGTTCTTGTTTTAATGGAGTATCTTCTTCCTTAACACAACAATGGACTGACGGGTCTCTAAAGAAAGTTGTTTCTTTCTGGTCATTGCTCACAATTGAGCAAGAGTGTCCTAGCAACCAATTAGTCCAATAACATCCTTAACTTGGATTAGCGGCCGTACCAGGAGATTTAGACAGAGGACTGAGAATTACTGATAATAGAACTATATGCAAAATAAGCCTCTATACAAAAATAGACTTTAATACAAACATTTTTATTCTTTAAAAATCATCTGATACACTTACATTAATTGTGAAATGGGCAATATTGTTTGTGAATTGCATGAAAATTGCATGAAATGAAATTTTAAAGTGATCCTAAACTTTTGAGAGGTAGTATATATGTGTATATATGTATAGTATATGTGTGTGTATATATATATATATATATATATATATATATATATATATATATATATATATATATATATATATATATATCAGAGTTGGTGACTAACATTAACCGCTTGTACAACCACAACCCACACCTGACATCAACCAGTCGCGAACTATGACTACTGGAGCTGGGCCTTCAGTTCAGGCCGTAACTGTAAAAGTTCAGTGCAAAAATGAGGAAAAACAACAAAATAGGAAAACAGCAGCTCCTACTGTGAGGCTTGAGGTACATTATTATTGGATCATCAGCTATTTCTGCAACACTGGAGGGTCTGAGTTTCCTTTAGAGGTTTATGCTCGAGACCTTGCCATACTTTCAGCTTCACTCAGCTTCATGTTGTCCCAGAAAAGCTTCTGAGAAATTTAATTAAACATAAACTATAATGTAAAAAGTAAGCACATGTCCCTGAAGGTAGCTAACACGCCAATGACTGACACTCCTGTTCCCCAACCAGATGTTTCAGCCACATATCTGCAGCACAAACATGAAAAATACGGAAACTGGATTCTAGGTTCCCAAACTGATCTTTCTGATGATCATCATTAGCCACGTTTACATGCAGCCTGATAATCTGATAATCTGACTAACAGCTCAACTGGAACAGAACACATCCTCTGATTGAAGCCATTCCAAGTGCAGTTTCAAACAAGAGGGTTTTTGCTCTTGACGTTGGTGGGGACCTATGTATAAGCAAATCGAACCCCTTATCCCTCGCATTCTACATGCTTTTAAACGTTATTATTATATAATGTCAACAATTATATAATGTTACATTAACTTAGTTAGTTTGTTGTGCAGTTAATTTCCAAACCATGTTATTCACAGCTACAGACGATGTTAGCCAGCTGTATGCTGTGTGCCAAAGCCCAGCATCACCATTAACATTATTATGATTGACTCACTTCATTAACGAACTCAACTTTAAGTGACTTACACGTTTCTAATAGCTCTTTATGTCCACTCTTCTTCTTTTTTGCTCTCATCTTCACTTGCTTTTCACACCCATGTGTCTCCCCACGTTAGACCTGAGTCTTGCGTATGACTGAAAAGTTCTCCTTCCAGTTTTGGTGCTGCTAACAACCAAACGTAGCTTGTCTCACGTGACAGCAGGGAAAGACCCAGCCAATCACACTGGCCATTTGTGTTACGGGGAGGCAGGGCTCGAGTAGAGAATGTGATTTAACCCTTTCTGCACCTCTAGGATAATCAGACGTTGACCGATCTGGTTTTTTTTGGAATGGATCAAATTATCGGTGGGGACATTTCAATACTCGCTGGATATTGGTAGGGACACGTCTCTTCACTCCTTGCTAATTCTACACCCTTGGTTTCAATCCTATTTAACAAAGTGGTTAATCCTGAAGTGATCTGTTAAATAGAACAATACCAGCCACATATATTCCCAATGGGAAAGATTAAGTACGTCAAACATGGCAGGAGCCAAAAATTGGTCCACAGAGGTGATTAAGTTTATGCCTCAAACTTTGAAAGACCCAAGGTATCAAAAGTATCTCCATTCATTACTCAGGTAGAAGTATATATGCTGTGGTTTTAAAATACTTAGTAAAAAACTAAAGCTTTTTACTCCAGTAAAAGTTTAAAAGTACTGCTTTCAGAACTACTTAAAGTATAAAAGTAAAAGTAATGTAGAGAAAAAAAATGACAAAAGCTTAGGCAGCATCACAGGGGTCTATAGTGCACTAGCCCACCTCCCCAAAAACCCCATTCTTCTAAAAGCCATAATGACTGTTGTCTATAAGTATTGTAATGAAGTCAAACTTCAAAGACATGTTATCAATAATCTTTACTGGAATGTAAATGTACATGAATGAAAACAAGCTGAAATGAAATAGGAGTAACGAGACTATATTCAAAATGTAAGGAGTAGAAAGTACTGATAATGGTGTGTAAATGTAAGGAGTAGAAAGTACTGATAATGGTGTGTAAATGTAAGGAGTAGAAAGTACTGATTATGGAGTGTAAATGTAAGGAGTATAAAGTACTGATAATGTAGTGTAAATGTAAAGAGTAGAAAGTACTGATAACGGAGTGTAAATGTAAGGAGTAGAAAGTACTGATAATGGAGTGTAAATGTAAGGAGTAGAAAGTACTGATAATGGAGTGTAAATGTAAGGAGTAGAAAGTACTGATAATGTAGTGTAAATGTAAAGAGTAGAAAGTACTGATAACGGAGTGTAAATGTAAGTAGTAGAAAGTACTAATAATGGAGTGTAAATGTAAGGAGTAGAAAGTAGAGATAATGGAGTGTAAATGTAAGGAGTAGAAAGTACTGATAATGGAGTGTAAATGTAAGGAGTAGAAAGTACTGATAATGGAGTGTAAATGTAAGGAGTAGAAAGTACTGATAATGGAGTGTAAATGTAAGGAGTAGAAAGTACAGATAATGGAGTGTAAATGTAAGGAGTAGAAAGTACTGATAATGGAGTGTAAATGTAAGGAGTAGAAAGTACTGATAATGGAGTGTAAATGTAAGGAGTAGAAAGTACTGATAATGGAGTGTAAATGTAAGGAGTAGAAAGTACAGATAATGGAGTGTAAATGTAAGGAGTAGAAAGTACTGATAATGGAGTGTAAATGTAAGGAGTAGAAAGTACTGATAATGGAGTGTAAATGTAAGGAGTAGAAAGTACAGATAATGGAGTGTAAATGTAAGGAGTAGAAAGTACTGATAATGGAGTGTAAATGTAAGGAGTAGAAAGTACTGATAATGGAGTGTAAATAAAGTAAAATTAAAAATGAAGTAAAAAAAATAATTACTTCAGTAAAGTATAAATAACCAAAATCTCTACTTAAGTAAGGTAACAAAGTATTTGTACTTTGTTACTTGACACCTCTGACGATGACCAATTAGACAATACGCTATGCAATAACAAGCTGTTTTGATAACTATATGAGCAAACAGTATAGAAGTTTCTCAAATCAGCATATCATAAAGCTGAGAGCTGGAAGGATAAAAGCTTATGTGTCTCTAAATGTTATAATATAAATTTTAAACCAATTTAAAACAAAAGTTCGCCAACTGAAAGCTCAGGTAACTCAAAACTGCTGCTCGTCTCACTCCGGTTGACTGGGCTGAGATGATGCTGGTAATGTCTACACTAAGTGGTGCTCTATATATGAGCATCACTTTTGGATCTGATTACTTGTAGTGTGCATGTAAACAGAGATTTCCAGCAGACTGTTGGGTACAGTATGAATATAAACACCTCAGTCTTCATCTATATTCAGAATTTATTTAATCAGACTGGTGAGAAATCCACCAGTCAGTCACAGAGTATAAACAATAGCAGTATTTACATTTATGGGATTTAGCAGACATACGTATCCACAGAGACTTACAGTTTACCTGTACACAGGTAGGTGAAGGTAGTGTTACAGTTTACCTGTACACAGGTAGGTGAAGGTAGTGTTACAGTTTATCTGTACACAGGTAGGTGAAGGTAGTGTTACAGTTTACCTGTACACAGGTAGGTAAAGGTAGTGTTACAGTTTACCTGTCCACAGGTAGGTGAAGGTAGTGTTACAGTTTACCTGTACACAGGTAGGTCAAGGTAGTGTTACAGTTTACCTGTACACAGGTAGGTGAAGGTAGTGTTACAGTTTACCTGTACACAGGTAGGTAAAGGTAGTGTTAGAGTTTACCTGTCCACAGGTAGGTGAAGGTAGTGCTACAGTTTACCTGTACACAGATAGGTAAAGGTAGTGTTACAGTTTACCTGTACACAGGTAGGTGAAGGTAGTGTTACAGTTTATCTGTACACAGGTAGGTGAAGGTAGTGTTACAGTTTATCTATACACAGGTAGGTAAATGTAGTGTTACAGTTTACCTGTACACAGGTAGGTGAAGGTAGTGTTACAGTTTACCTGTACACAGGTAAGTGAAGGTAGTGTTACAGTTTATCTGTACACAGGTAGGTGAAGGTAGTGTTACAGTTTACCTGTACACAGGTAGGTGAAGGTAGTGTTACAGTTTATCTGTACACAGGTAGGTAAATGTAGTGTTACAGTTTACCTGTACACAGGTAGGTGAAGGTAGTGTTACAGTTTATCTGTACACAGGTAGGTGAAGGTAGTGTTACAGTTTACCTGTACACAGGTAGGTGAAGGTAGTGTTACAGTTTATCTATACACAGGTAGGTAAATGTAGTGTTACAGTTTACCTGTACACAGGTAGGTGAAGGTAGTGTTACAGTTTACCTGTACACAGGTAGGTGAAGGTAGTGTTACAGTTTATCTGTACACAGGTAGGTGAAGGTAGTGTTACAGTTTACTTGTACAGAGGTAGGTGAAGGTAGTGTTACAGTTTACCTGTACACAGGTAGGTTAAGGTAGTGTTACAGTTTATCTATACACAGGTAGGTGAAGGTAGTGTTACAGTTTATCTGTACACAGGTAGGTGAAGGTAGTGTTAAAGTTTACCTGTATACAGGTAGGTGAAGGTAGTGTTACAGTTTATCTGTATACAGGTAGGTGAAGGTAGTGTTACAGTTTATCTATACACAGGTAGGTGAAGGTAGTGTTACAGTTTATCTGTATACAGGTAGGTGAAGGTAGTGTTACAGTTTATCTATACACAGGTAGGTGAAGGTAGTGTTAAAGTTTACCTGTATACAGGTAGGTGAAGGTAGTGTTACAGTTTATCTATACACAGGTAGGTGAAGGTAGTGTTACAGTTTATCTGTACACAGGTAGGTGAAGGTAGTGTTACAGTTTACCTGTACACAGGTAGGTGAAGGTAGTGTTACAGTTTACCTGTACACAGGTAAGTGAAGGTAGTGTTAAGAGTCTTACCCACAGCCTCTTATTGGTATAGTGTAAGGTGGTTACTCAGGTGGGGAACAGAACCCCAGCCTACAGCATGGAGGGCACTGCACCATACCAACCTCTAGATCCGAATTTGCATTTAATGCAAGCTTTCTGATCACATCATTTAGAGCGTCCCTGATTGTGCCAATGTGTCTTATGATAAACAGTACATGCAATGTGTCCAAATAATGTAGCGAAATAAAAAAAGATGTGTGTGTGTGTGTGTGTGTTAGTTTGGATAATGCACTCTGCTTTGACAGGATAATCTAACCTCTAGCGGCAAAGCAGGCTGCTGCTGTTCCCCCTTCCATTAAATAATTCACCAGCGTTATTACGCACAGCCACCTTCGTCGCAGAACCCCCAAAGCAACCGTGCAAATGCAAACAAGCACTAAGCCCAGCTGAAACTGGTAGTCATATCACACCAGAGAGACAGGCAGACAAAGAGCTAAGCACTAAACAGCTATAAACAGACACTGTATGAGCAAAATTATACACATAGCTGTTCTAATTCTGCACCCACTGCTGACACAGCTTGTATGATCTCCACTAAAAAGCACAGACCAACAGAATGAGATCTTCTGGAGTGGCCACACTTGAGCTTAGTGTCACTATGCCCAATGCCAAGTGTGGGTTAGAAGGGTACAAAGCCATTGGGATGTGGAGCACTGGAACTCTATTCTGTGGAGTAATGGAACTGTATTCATAGACTGGGTTTGACTGCAACATGTTAGAAATACACTGTTTTACTATTAAATGTTTGTTTTTTGACTTAATAAGCATAACATTTATATTATATACAATGCTTACCAATGTCCTGATGTTGTAGATGCTGTTCAATCTCTCTACGTTTCAGTGTGAGAGAAGAAAATTTTATTGAACATGTATTTACTGCACATCAATCCATTATCTTCTGCTTTACCCTGCTAGTTGGCGTCACAGGGGGGCCTGGAGCCAATCCCAGCACCAGCGGGGTACACCATGGACAGGTCACCAGTCTATTGCATGGCCAACACACACTCACGCATATTGTGCCAATGCACAACTAAAAATACTGTTGTGTGGTCTGTTTTGATATGGCTGCTTAGAGACAACTATCCTCACCGCCTACATCCTGGCACCCATGACAGAACATCATGTGCTAGTAGGACACACTGACCCAGACACACTTTTAGAAGTCAACAAAACAACGAGCACGTCTACATACATGTAATAAAGTGACCATGTTTACGTCACTCCAAAAGTGTTTTCTTACAATTTTACAGTTGCTGTGAAACACTTATTGATTAACCAAGCATTAAGAAATCATAATAAGAGTATATATACACTGAGAGATCTGATAGAAATCAGAGTAAGAGTATATATACACTGAGAGATCTGAAAGAAATCAGAGTAAGAGTACATATACACTAAGATCTGAAAGAAATCAGAGTAAGAGTATATATACACTGAGAGATCTGAAAGACATCAGAGTAAGAGTATATATACACTGAGAGATCTGAAAGAAATCAGAGTAAGAGTATATATACACTGAGAGATCTGAAAGAAATCAGAGTAAGAGTGTATATACACTGAGAGATCTGAAAGAAATCAGAGTAAGAGTATATATACACTGAGAGATCTGAAAGAAATCAGAGTAAGAGTATATATACACTGAGAGATCTGAAAGAAATCAGAGTAAGAGTGTATATACACTGAGAGATCTGATAGAAATCAGAGTAAGAGTATATATACACTGAGAGATCTGATAGAAATCAGAGTAAGAGTATATATACACTGAGAGATCTGAAAGAAATCGGAGTAAGAGTATATATACACTGAGAGATCTGAAAGAAATCAGAGTAAGAGTATATATACACTAAGATCTGAAAGAAATCAGAGTAAGAGTATATATACACTGAGAGATCTGAAAGAAATCAGAGTAAGAGTATATATACACTAAGATCTGAAAGAAATCAGAGTAAGAGTATATATACACTGAGAGATCTGAAAGAAATCAGAGTAAGAGTGTATATACACTGAGAGATCTGAGAGTAATCAGAGTAAGAGTATATATACACTGAGAGATCTGAAAGAAATCAGAGTAAGAGTATATATACACTGAGAGATCTGAAAGAAATCAGAGTAAGAGTATATATACACTGAGAGATCTGAAAGAAATCAGAGTAAGAGTATATATACACTGAGAGATCTGAAAGAAATCAGAGTAAGAGTGTATATACACTGAGAGATCTGAAAGAAATCAGAGTGAGAGTATATATACACTGAGAGATCAGAGAGAAATCAGAGTAAGTGTATATATACACTGAGAGATCTGAAAGAAATCAGAGTAAGAGTATATATACACTGAGAGATCAGAAAGAAATGAGAGTGAGAGTATATATACACTGAGAGATCTGAAAGAAATCAGAGTAAGAGTGTATATACACTGAGAGATCTGAAAGAAATCAGAGTAAGAGTATATATACACTGAGAGATCTGAAAGAAATCAGAGTAAGAGTATATATACACTGAGAGATCTGAAAGAAATCAGAGTAAGAGTGTATATACACTGAGAGATCTGAAAGAAATCAGAGTGAGAGTATATATACACTGAGAGATCAGAGAGAAATCCGAGTAAGTGTATATATACACTGAGAGATCTGAAAGAAATCAGAGTAAGAGTATATATACACTGAGAGATCAGAGAGAAATCCGAGTAAGTGTATATATACACTGAGAGATCTGAAAGAAATCAGAGTAAGAGTATATATACACTGAGAGATCAGAGAGAAATCCGAGTAAGTATATATACACACTGAGAGATCTGAAAGAAATCAGAGTAAGAGTATATATACACTGAGAAATCTGAAAGAAATCAGAGTAAGAGTATATATACACTGAGAGATCTGAAAGAAATCAGAGTAAGAGTGTATATACACTGAGAGATCTGAAAGAAATCAGAGTAAGAGTATATATACACTGAGAGATCTGAAAGAAATCAGAGTAAGAGTATATATACACTGAGAGATCTGAAAGAAATCAGAGTAAGAGTATATATACACTGAGAGATCTGAAAGAAATCAGAGTAAGAGTATATATACACTGAGAGATCTGAAAGAAATCAGAGTAAGAGTATATATACACTGAGAGATCTGAAAGAAATCAGAGTAAGAGTATATATACACTGAGAGATCTGAAAGAAATCAGAGTAAGAGTATATATACACTGAGAGATCTGAAAGAAATCAGAGTAAGAGTATATATATATATATATATATATATATATATATATATATATATATATATATATATATATATATATATATAGCAGTATAGCCCCTCCAGGTGGGGGGAGGGTTTACCAGAGCATGTGCAGTATGAGTATTACCACTCATACATGTTTCTAATTGAGGAATAAGACTTGGATTTGGTATAAGTTAGAGTGAGCATCCAACATCAGTATCTGACCTCACCAGTGCTCTTGTGAATGCTGAACGCAATCAAATCCGCACAGCAATCTTCTAACATCAAGTGTAAAGCTTTCCCAGAAAAGTGGAGGCTATAACTGCAGCCAAGGGGGGCAAACTTCCTATAAATAGCTCTCATTTCACGCTGGATGAGCTGCCAAAGGAACCGAGCTTCTTTACCTATGGACAAATAAAGTGGAATCATCACCACAAACAACGTCCTGTCCCCCATCCACATCCTGTTTCTCATCCTTTGATGTATGACACCTTGGCAATGAAATCCTGACTGCGGCTCTGACTACAGTGGCAGCTGGTGAGGCTTTGTAGGCAGCGAGTGATATTATTATTCCTCCGCAAGCAGCAGGTAGCGAGCAGCTCTCGCGCGCTCTCCCAGGTGCTGTCAAAACAAAGAGCTGATGAACAGGGCCGGAGATTAGCTCACTGTATTTTTCGGTGAGGCCAGACTTAAGACGATCTTTCATCAGCGCCGAGAGGGAAACGGGAAAAAAAGAAAAGCCGCTGCTGTTTGAGCCTGATGGTTGACTATAATGGCTTGTCACATTCATCTGAAGAAGGTTAAATGTTTTGTTCATACTGCCCTCGGGCAGTCATTCATAGCTCATGGAACCACAGGTGCATGTGTAAGCAGAGTGATTGTACATGGATTTCCAGAGCCCAGCAGCAGGTTTGGGGAGCACGTCGACCGTGACTGTCAACAGCGACACAGTGCTTCACAGTAAGAGTGCAATTTACTATATCATTGCTGTCTAATAAAAAAACATATATTAATTTTTGCCGATTTTTAGTTTTCTACAACATTTGAACACGCCAATAGTCATTTACATTGTGTGCAAATTTCATGATGAATGGACCAATAGAAATGCTCCAAAATAGCTTGGAAAAAATTCTGGTTCCATTGACTTACACTGTAAGTAAAGTTGTTTTTTGGTCTCTCCTGTAAAGTTGGGATTTTGGAAATACCTGTTTTTCCTTGGAGAGCGACGATATGTGTTTGTTTTTACTGTAAGAGCTCTGTTAGTTCACCCAGCTGAAGTTTCATGTACACTATATGGCCTCCATACCGAGCTCATCAAAGCATATACATATTAATGGGCTTTGCTTTGTGCACTAACATCAACCTTCACTGGAACCAAAGGGTCGAAACCTTGACCATTATCCCCCCTCTACCGCTGTGCATTTCCTTAGGTAGCATTTTTCTTGCATCCACCAAACCTAAATTCTTTCATCAGACTTCCAGACAGTGGAGCATGATTCATCACTCATTACCACTGCTTCATTCGTCCAACCATCTGAATTTCCCATTTGAGATCAATTAAGATCAACCAATTATCCATTCAATCCATCCATCCATGTATGTATGCAGTGTGTATGTATGCATGCATGTGTCTATCAACCCAAATTCATTCATTTATTCATCCTTTCTTTTTGCCATCCATCCATCCATCCATGAATTTCCCCTTTAAGATCAAGTCCATCTATTTAACTGTACATCCATCCATCCATGTATGTATATACATATATATATGTGTGTGTGTGTGTGTGTGTGTGTGTGTGTGTGTGTGTGTGTGTGTGTGTGTATGTATGCATTCATCTAGCTATTAACCCCAATTCCCCCTTTAAGATCCAGTACATCTACCTATCCATCCATCCATCCATCCATCCACCCACTGAGATCAATTAAGTCCACCCATCCATCCATTCATCCACTAGAATTCTTGAGATCAATCAAGATCAAATCAGTCATTCATCAGTACATCCACCCTTTTATCCACTCATGTACGTATGTGTGTATGTATGTATGTATGTATGTATGTATGTATGTATGTATGTATCTATCTATCTATCTATCTATCTATCTATCTATCTATCTATCCATCCATCCATCCATCCAAGTTTCCCCCTAGGAATCAATTTAGCCCATCCATCCATCTATACTAATTTTTACACAGAAACCTTCTCACTGATGCTTCTTTTTCCTCTGCCTCATGTGAAAGCTGCTCCTGAACTTAAAAAGAAAAACAAGAAAGAGAGAGAGAGAGAGAGGAGAGGGAAAATAGATGGGCGATGAGAGAGCACACGGAGAGGGATAGAAGCAGGGGGAGAGAGAGGAAGAGAAATGGCCTCGCAAGAAGAAGCCAGAGAAAGATAAAGACACCGAGTGGAGAGAAAAAGAAACAGAGCAAGACGAGTCCAGAGACAGACGGAGAGGAGGAGAGACGGAGACAGAGACAGAGCGCGAGGGAGAGAAAGATGAGAGCGTACAGTATAGGAACGATGGGGGATGGGTGGCGTACAGTGCATCAACGCTGGAGGAGCTCAGACAAAGGAAGGAAGGAGAGCTGCGGATGGCGCGCGTGTATAGACACATAAAAGAACATACATAGGTCCAGCTGACCTTTACCAGCACAGCAGCAATCATTATTAACCTCACTTCAGTTATTAACCATATCTATCAATACAGCAGACACAAACAGTGCAGACAGAGGCAGCGCAGGACTACCCAACCAGGACAGCAGCGCTACTGTAATCTACTGTAACGTGTAAAGCTGCACCCATCAGAATTCTATTGGCTGCTTCTGGATCCAATTTCTCTGCAAACAAACGGATATTATTTGTATTTATTTACTCACTGCTTTGAGTAAGTAAATGAAACACTGTGGTAGCAGTAATATTATTAGTCAATAGTGCCCCATTCATTCATCTATTCGTTTATCTATCCTTTCTTTCTTCCATCCATGCATCTGAATTTCCCCTTTGAGATCAAGTCTACCTATTCATCCATACATACACCCATCCATGTATGTATATATGTGTGTGTGTGTGTATGTATGGATGGATGCGTCTAGCTATTAACCTATATTTCCCCTTTAAGATCCAGTACATCCATCCATCCACCCACTGAGATCAATTAAGTCCAACCATCCATTAGAATTCCCCACTTTGAGAGCAATCAAGTCCATTCATTCATCAGTACATCCACTCATGTATGTATATGTGTGTATGTGTCTATCTATCCATCCCTCTATCCAAGCTTCACCTTAGTAATCTTTTGGCTGCTTTTGGATCCAATTTCTCTGCAAACAAAATTATTTCTTTTATTTTTTTTATATGTATGTATTTATTTATTCATATTTATTTATTGTTTAATACCCAAAACTCTCACTGAATAAATGAACACATGAAACACTGTGGTAGTAGTAATATTATTAGCCAAAATAATAAGCTAGTATACAAGGTAAGAGGCCACTGGTTATTTAGGATGATGTATAACCACATTATGACGCACTTAAGTATATAAAAAACCATCTCATGTTTGTGATGCAGCTTTTATTTTGCTTTTAATTATATACACTACAAAAGTTTAGGATCACTTTAGAATTTAATTTCATGCAATTTTCATGCAATTCACAAACAATATTGTCCATTTCACAATTAATGTAAGTGTATCAGATGATTTTTAAAGAATAAAAATGTTTGTATTAAAGTCTATTTTTGTATAGAGGCTTATTTTACATATAGTTCTATTATCAGTAATTCTCAGTCCTCTGTCTAAATCTCCTGGTACGACCACCAATCCAAGTTAAGGATGTTATTGGACTAATTGGTTGTTAGGACACTCTTGATCAATTGTGATGCACAGCTGAAAAACATTCTACTAATAAGTGAGTATAAAAGGGAACAACATTCTAGGTTAGTTTAGTATCTGAAGATCAGCAGTTGATGGCTTGCTGACCGACTCACAATGACCAGAAAGAAACAACTTTCTTTAGAGACCCGTCAGTCCATTGTTGTGTTAAGGAAGAAGATACTCCATTAAAATAAGAACATTTCACTGTGATCCCAAACTTTCGGCGGTAGTGTATATATATAACTAATTGTCTTTGTTGTCATTATTTATATACTCTATGGATTATACTATATTGGAATATGGAATATTACAGTAATAGTATGAACTGCTATCTGTTTTTGCTAAGACTGCATGAAAACTGTGCTCCGGCGCTCGGGCTGTGCTGGTACGGCGTCTTTCTTTTGTTCTCGTCAAGTGGAGAGGCACGTCGCTCGCTCTCTCTTTTTGTTTCTCTGCACGAGACGTATTCAGGACGAGCAGAGTTTCTGAAGGAGGCGAGTGTGTTGATGATTTCTAACTCGTTTTAGTGCGTTCATTGTGTCCACAGCGAGACAGAAGACTGTTCCAGCACCTTCTACACCCACGGCTGCCCACGCGCAGACCAGGGCGCCTTACTCGCCAGACAAAGGCCAATGAGATACATTCTATAGCAGGTAGTGTTTATGTCATTTAAAGAGGAAATGCAATAACTTCACTCACGTTCTAATAATGATGGGAACCAGGGGTCACCCACGTACACAACAGAGATATAGAAATTTTATTTAGTATCCAAACCCACCAGCGAACCTACACTTGTCTTCTGAGTGTTATGATGGATGTTGATGATGGTAAAAAGATGGAAATCAGGCAACATTTTTTATGTAATAACTTTCTGTGAGGGACCTTTAAGTGGTGGACGTCTGGTTCCATTCACCTCCACTGTGAGTGTTTATATAAGAACTGTTGATGATGATAAAATAGTGGAAATTATTGGAAATAATATGTTTCTTTATAGACTATTTTGCCTGTTAAATGAAATGTTTAGATGGTTCCTGACACTGATTGACATGTTTTTATCTATAAACGAGGACGTGTACAGTGAACTTTTACATTTTACCGGTAAACGGGAATCTACAGAATATTTCCAGACGTTCACATAATTCAGTGGTTGGGATGTAAACAGTTACCTAGAGAGGTTTGGTGTGAACTGGTTTATAAATGTTGTTTACAGTGGTGGTGATGGGCACCAGGGCTCACCAAATACACAAATATAGGGTGTGTCTGAAAACCTAGTGAGCTCATAGTATACGTCATAGTATGCGCTCCCGACATGTAGACTGCCCCAATTCTTACATACCTTAAACATGCTGTCTACTGAGGAACCTTATTTAGACCTGATTTTAAAGAAGCATCGAACGCTTCCTCAGCCGCTAAGACAATCCCATGATGCAACACAGGCTAATCTAGGAGCAGTGAAGTGGTTTTAAAATGTGAGTTATTTTGATTCTCTGGAGTTTTAATGTGTTTCTGGTCATATAATCACACAAAACAGTATTTTATTATCAACTCTGTAACGAGTCCCTCACCATTTACACTTTTATACTCGAGCCATTAGCATTTATGCTAGCAAATTTTTAAGCCTCAGGCTATAGTTTTGGATGCTCTGGTAGCTTAGGAACCAGCTAAACCACCGGTGCCGTGCTGCAGTGGGCGGGAACAAGCCGTGACGCAGTCTCTCTCTAACTAGAGCGTCTCAGTAATCTGTTTCATGAGGAGAGATGAGGAGAGAACGCTGCTACTTGCACAGCTGCTACCTAGACAGCCTACTTAGACACTCACTAGGATTTGAGACAGACCCATTGACTTATATGGACTGTTGATGATGGCAAAATGGTGATAAATGTGAAAATAATTTGTATATTTGCCTCACAATGCCTGTTATATAAAATGCTGATATAGGCCTGGACAATAATTTGATATCGGTATTTATTGTGATATGTTTCAATAACGGTGATTTTTCATTTTTGCAGTATTTCGATATGTATTATTTACGGCACAGGTACAGCCAGATTTTTATTGGCCCGCATAATCACCATTAATGGCCTGTCGCTATGTTGCAAGGGTATGTCGGTACGTTGTTGTTTGGCAAGGCGTAGTTAAATACACTTAAGGCTGATTTTTGTAAGCATATACACTTCAACCTAGTTTCATAACAATATCTAGTGAGCAGCATATCAGCTCATGTTCAGACTATTTTTCTGGTGCGTTGTAACATTTTTACTGCTGCAATTACAGTAAAATGAAATTCATGAGTAATTATTCATTATACTGTACATTTGTGTTTTTTCATATTTGAATACAGTGTATATATATATATATATATATATATATATATATATATATATATATATATATGAATAATACTTTTCAGAAAGAGAGACCAGCCCTTTAGTATTTTGATACTGTCCAATCTGGCCCCCTGATCTAGAGGACTGCTTATTTGACGGGGATGCTTATCTGACGCACAACTGTTTAAGAATAAGAAACTCGGCCTCTGTTATAATTTAAAGTCAAAGTTATTTATATTGATAAAGTAGATACAAACCTCCATTATAGGAATTCTTGGCAGTTTTTCTGAGGCCTTCAAATTATTTATATTGATATCGGAATTATATCGTATCGATCGAAATTAAGGAATATATCGCAATATAAATTTCGGCCATATCGTCCAGCACTACGCTGAGATGGTTTCTGACACTGATTGACGTTGCTTTAAAATTTTTACTGGTAAACGTGAATCTACAGAATTTTTCAAAATGTTCACATAATTCAGTGATTGAGATGTACCGAGTCATTCGGATTGGTTTGGTGTGGAATGGTTTAGATGTTGTTTACAGTGGTGGTGATGGGAACCAGGGGTCACCACGTCTACAACACATACATATAGACATTTTACTTTACTATCAACACCAACAGTGAACCTACACATGTCTTCTGAGTGTTCATATATGGAGGTTGATGATGATGAAATAGTGGAAAGGTGCCCTGCAGGTATCCCTCCACCATAAATAGGTTGAAAAATATATTTAAGGCTAAAACCTTCTCAAAACTATCATCAGCCAGTATTTATAGATATTCATATTCTTAGAGATGGAGGTCTGGTTCCCATCATTACCACTGTGAACTATTCTGAATGGAACGTTTCCCACCAAACCTCTCTGAAAATTTAGAGAATTGAAATAAAATTCCCCTTTAAATGAAGCAGCATTCAATTTTGCACTGGTCTCAAATAAACAAGGCTAAAAGCCCCGACGTCTCCTGACCTGCCAGTGAAGAAAGCAGGTTAAATAAAAGATCTCTTTCTCCGACAGTCAAGTCTTCCACACAAAACAACGCTCGACTCACGGCAGGTTTTTTTGGGCGGCTGAAATCGGTGTCAGTTTAATACGGGGGAATGAAAAGGTGCCAGTTGTACAGGTAGTGCAGTGATTTCATCATCTAAAAGAACGAGTGAACAAAAGGTCCCGCAGGCCAGGCACTCAAATATTACACAACTACCAGCTTCCTCACATCCAGCACAGTCACCACTATTCTACAGGTAGTCACCTGCTCCTCCAGCGATTCTCCTGAAATGAAGATATTTATAGGGAGTACAACTGGCCTGCAGTTACAGCTTCTGGGAAGGCTTTACACTAGATACTGGAACATTGCTGTGAGGATTTGATTGCATTCAGCATCACGTTTAATGTGTTTTTTGAAAGAATAAAAATAAGGAGTGCTAATAAATTATAATATTATTTTTATAATGTTAACATGTTAAAGTGATGGCAGCGTTGACCCGAGTAACCCAAATACTCCAGTATCATCCATCCATCCATTCTTTCATCTATTCATATATCTATCCACTCATCGGTTCGTTCATCCACCCATCTGGCCATCCATCCATTCATCCACGCTTCCATTCATCCATTCAATTATCCATCGATTCATCCGTCCATCCAATCATTGATCCGTCCATTTATCCATCCATCCTTTCAACTGTCCATCGATTCATCCACACATCCATAAGTCCATTCGGCCATCCATCCACACTTCCATTTATCCATTCAATTCTCCATAGATTCATCTGTCCATCCATTCAACTATCTAACCATTCATCCATCCATTCATCCACCCATCCATTTATCCATCCATCCTTTCAACTATCCATCAATTCATCCACCCATTTATCCGCCCATTCGGCCATCCACTCATCCACATTTGCATTCATCCATTCAATTATCCATCGATTCATCCGTCCAACCATTCATTGATCCATCCATCCTTTCAACTATCCATCGATACATTCTCCCATCCATCCATCCATTCGGCCATCCATCCACACTTCCATTTATCCATTCAATTATCCATCGATTTATTTATCCATCTATCATTCATCCATCCATTTATCCATCCATCCTATCAACTATCCATCGATTTATCCACCCATCCATCCATCCGTTCGGCCTTCCATCCATCCATTCATTCAAACTACCATTCATCCATTCAACTATCCATTGATTTATCTGTCCGTCTATTCTACTATCTATCCATCCATCCATCCATCAAACAATCCATCTATTCATCCATCATCCATTCATTCGTTCATCCCCAGACAAATTCTAGAACACTTTTATAGATTTCTGTTGATTGTCAATGTAAGGAGCTTATGTATCATTATGTTTTAAACCACAGCAATGAGTCACTAGGCTGAGCGTTACAGTGATTTAATCAGGGATGAGAGTGCTATTAGGTATGATACAACAGCAAGTAAACACCCTATAGCAATAGCAGGTTAGCTGATTCCCCTACACCAGGGTGTTTAATTAGAGTTCAGTAAGGTCCAGTTAGAGAAGATCTCCTCAGGCCAAGGTCTGGACCGTCATCATTTCTAACGTGTGTTCTGATTTAGTGGTGTATCCTGTTTACTGAAGTAGCCTAGTATCAACATCTTATACCATCAGCTACTGAAACACCAACACACCACACATACCATTCAGTATATTTCAGTATATTTACTGTTAAAATGCTGAACTAAAACAAGAGCTACATTAAGAAAAACAAAGCTTTTTGAAAAAAAGTGGATCTTAAAGTGTTTATTTATAGAGAAAGTAAATAAAATAGTGTGTCTTCTTGTTAACTCAGCTTCACAGATTAACATGTTGGTTGTACAGAGCGGTATTCTCCAGAACTAGACGAGCAGGTCTATTCCAGAACCGTTCCTGTTAAACTTTCTCTGTTCACTTTTCTGATTTTAGAGCTCGTTATTCTTTCTGACTTGCTTTAGTCTCCGGCTGCTGCTTCTCGCTTCATACCTCGCCTGTGTGCGCGCCACACGCACCAATCTGCACAGATCTGATTGGCTGAGGAGCGCTGGTGATCTTACAGCGCACGTGATTGGTCTCTGAGTTCACTGCGCCGTAAAGCCCGTATACCGTAAAGACAAGAAAAGCTCCAAAATAAGTTTGAGTCCACATTGGACAATGTCTGGGTCCGGATCCGGACCGTGGTCCGCCTATTAGTGACCACTGTACTACGCTATGCTGTAAATCTACACAAATGTAGTAAAAACACTAAAAGAAAACCACAGACTACAGAAATGCTGTATGTTCCACTGAAGTTACTACACTTGGAGCGCTAAGCTAACAGCGCAATATCAACTCAGCTCCATTTCACTAAACAAACTATAATAACACACCATTAAACAAAGATCAGCGCATACAGCACGGAGAGTAGCAGCGTAACCCACTACACTACCATACTGTGCTAAAGTTTTAGGCACTTGAGGATATTATTATATTTAAAAAGCTATTTTTTCCAGACAGGAAGCTTTAATTTACTCAGCAAAACCCTTTTTAAATAGTATTAATTTTACATATGCCAGTGTGTTCCTTGTGGAAACAACCCAGTATTATTTACAGTTCTCATCTAATACCTGCTTTGACTGCTCAGTACTTCATTAAGCTAAATCAAGATTTGCTGCTGAAGGAACTGAATACATTCATACAATGTCTGGGGCGTCCAGGAGAAATCTGGAACTACACTTCTTCAAACTGGAGCTCAAGATCTGATCTACTTCTCTCACAATAAGATATTCATGTTACTTTGTATTGTATGTATGATTATTTACATCTGATCTAATCAGATCTGGTGGTGAAAATACACTTACTGATCAGATAAAGGCTTTTAAACAATCAGCTTAGGTGCTCAAGACTTTAGACTTTTGTACCAACCTCTTGCTTTGTTGTTGTTTTGCTAGCCAGTGTCAATCACAGGAGGACGGACTCTGCCTGCAATTAACGCACCAAAGATGGATCTGTCAGCCTGAACTACTTATATAATCTGCATTACCCCCGAACTATTAATAACATATTTGCAGTTGTGTAGTCAAAGATCATGAAAGGAAAACAGCTTTCATTTCCATGGAAACAGAAGACACTTCAGCTTCACCTGGATGAAGTCATGACTTACGAAACCAAAACAACGACAGAACTCAATGTACCGTCAACACAACCAAGCGTGCGTCCAGAAAGAAGACGGGGTGAAAAGTAGAGACGCCCGAGCATCCAAATCTACATCACACACACACACACACACACACACACACACACACACACACATTAATAGGAAACAACTGCTGATCGTTCACGTTCCGATCCAGCAAACTCTTGGGGCTTATCAGCTCTCGGCTAAAATTAAACTGTCAGAAGGAGACGGGCGCCCTGCTTCTCTGGTAGACGGCATGTCTCTGACTCTAGCGTGTCACAGTTTGGGTGGGCTCGGGGGGCTCTGACACAAACCATGGTTCAGATATTAGTTGAGAGGGCAGCTTTTATTATTCCCATCAGTTCAAGAAGAGGTCAACGCAAAAAGCATTAACATCTACTGTCTGTGACATCACTTCTCAACAGCGTTGCCATATTCTTTTTACTTCCATAGACATTCTGGTATATGAACATGAGGTTCACTGGATATATTAACCCAACTGGCTTTTGCAGATCATCTTACATGATTTACTGCCACTGAGCATATGAACTTGACGTCCCATTCTTTATCCATAGGGTTTAATATGATGTCGGCCCAACCTTTGCAGCTATAACAGCTTCAACTCTACTGGGAAGGCTCTCCACACGGTTTAGGAGAGTGTTTATGGGAATGTTTGACCGACAGTTCTTCCAGAAGCTTATTAGTGAGATCAGACACTGATGTTGGACGAGAAGGTCTGGCTCACAGTCTCCACTCTAATTCATCCCAAAGGTGTTCTATCAGGTTGAGGTCAGGACTCTGTACAGGCCAGTCAAGTTCTTCCACACCAAACTCGCTCCTCCATGTCTTTATGGAGCTGCTTTGTGCACTGGTGGGCAGTCATGTTAGAACAGGAAGGGGCCGTCCCCACACTGTCCCCACAAAGTTGGGCGCATGAAATTGTCCAGAATCTCTTCTGAAGCATTAAGAGTTCCTTTCACTGGAACTAAGGGTCCGAGCCCACCTCCTGAAAAAACAACCCCACATCATAATCCCCCCTCCACCAAACTTTTCACTCAGCACAATGCAGTCAGACAAGTACCGTTCTTCTGGCAACCACCAAACCCAGACTCGTCCATCGGATTGCCAGGTGAAGAAACTGTGATCGGTCACTCCAGAGAACACGTCTCCACTGCTCTAGAGTCCAGTGGCGGCGTGCTTTACTTCACTGCATCCGACGCTTGGCATTGCGCTTAGTGATGTAATGCTTGGATGCAGCTGCTCGGTCATGGAAACCCATTCCATGAAGCTCTCTACGCTCTGTTCTTGAGCTGATCTGAAGGCCACATGAAGTTTGGAGGTCTGTAGTGATTGACTCTGTAGAAAGTGGGTGACCTCTGTGCACTATGCTCCTCAGCATCCGCTGACCCGCTCTGTCATTGTCCATAATCACTTCCACTTTGTTAGAACACCACTGACAGTCCACTGTGGAATATTTAGTAGTGAGGAAACTTCACCACTGGTCTTGTTACACAGGTGGCGTCCTGTCACGGTACCACACTGGAGTTCACTGAGCTTCTGAGAGCGACTCATTCTTTACTAATGTGTGTAGAAACAGTCTGCATGACTAGGTGCTGGTTTTATACACCTGTGATTGGAACACCTGAATTCAGTGATTTGGATGGATGAGTGAATACTTTTGGCAATATAGTGTATATGTCAGTTCAGTGCAAGTTTTTTATGCTGGAACAGATTCACAGCTCCTGCTACACAGTGGGCATCAAAATGCTTTTTGGATTAATTTTTACTGATTACTTATTATAGCTGTTGCATATCGCTATGTTAAAAATGACATACAGGATGTATCTTCATAAGATTAAAAACATATTTTTAAAAAATGTTATTAAAGCTTACATAAAATAATTATATTTCTCTAATAAAAAAATATGCATCAGATGTTCCCACTCTGAGCCATCTTGTGTGCGAGAGGAACTCACTAATGTGATGAGTACCACGCGTCAATCACCTGCTAAAATGGATGTCACAGCGTTTTAAGGAATGTGGCTGTCAGTCCAGTGTAGTGCATCATGTTGAGTCATTCCAGCAACACCTTCAAGCAGTGATCAAAATAGCAAGTAGCAGTGTTGAGCTGATAGATCAGTCGCCAAACACGTTTACCTTCATAAATAAATAAATTAATAGAATAAATGAATAAGTACTCAGACAGGAATTTGATATAGGACCATTTATATTACCATATATACCACAAAAGGGTCATGAATATGTTTCAAAATACAAATCCATACGTATATAACACTAATTCTTATACTAATATATGGACCATATATATATTTATATATAATAGCCAGTGTGAACACTTGCATGATATTTGGTCAGTCTTGTATATGTAATGCAATGAAAAGCGCTAGCCTATATGAGTAATATATGCCACAGGTATATATAGGTGCTCTTCATATACTGTGAAAGTTTCATGATGAATGGACCAATAGAAATGCTCTAAAATCATCATCAGTCATCAAAATATCATCCATCATCAACATAAAGTCTTTTTACATTAACTTACATATTAAGTTAAGAACGTTTTTGGTTACTATTATTTACTTACTTTTTGCAGAAATCTTTATTTTTGAAATTAAGTTTTATTCCCAAATTTTTGCATGGAAGTTTTTAGCTTATAAACTAATGAATATTAGAACTTTATTAATGTGAGATCCTTGTTTATACATGTATAAATATATGATATATGGCTGAAATATATGTCCCATATTTAATAATTGCCACGTTCAAATAAGTAAACTCCATATAAGTGAATAAGTGAAATCCATATATGCTAATATAGCGATATATATATATATATATATATATATATATATATATATATATATATATATATATATATATATATATATATATATATATCGCTATATTAGCATATATGGATTTCCTATATATATACATATATATAAAATCTATTTATTGACATATATCAGTTTTGCGTATAGGGGATGTGAACACTGAGCTTCGGTGGATGTATCTATTTTTGGATGTATCTAAGTTTGCAACAGCTTGAAACGCAACAACACAATGTCCCTTACCAAGTTACCAATGACTTTCAATGGTTTACCTCGGGCTGTTTTTTCAGAGCTGCACCTTCCAGTTTAAGCCATCAAGTCCCATAAACAAGGATCTCACATTAATAAAGATTCTAATATTCTTTAGTTTATAAGCTAAAAACTTCCATGCAAAAGTTTGGGAATAAAACTTAATTTTAAAGATTTTAAAGATAAAGATTTTTGCGAATGTTAATGTTGCTTAAATTTGATTATCCTGAAAGATTTTTTCGGCCTACGTCAAAACAATTAGGACTGTGTATTGGCAAGAACTTTGTGACACCTGGCGACACATATCATGATATCATATCATATCATGATACGAGGGTTACGATTCGATATATTGCAATTAACTTCGTATCGTCACTGTCCAAAGAAAAACATGTACTTCCAGAACAGTAACTTTACAGGAGAGAATAAAAACATTCTTAACTTTTAATGTAAGTTAATGTAACGAGATTTTATTATAAGTGAGTTTGGAGCATTTCTATTGGTCCATTCATCATGAAACTCTCACAGGACATACATAGTAGCTGTTGTGTTCAAATGACAGAGAAAAATGAAAACTAACAAAAACTGGAAATACATGTTTTCTTTTTTTTTTTTTTAATTCTGGCAAAATGCATAGGTTTGCAAAAGCTAGCATTAGCAGTGCACCCTTATGCTACTAGTTTATGTTGGAGTGGAAGAGTCTAGGGGCTGGAAATGGATTACGACACTGCTAATTAGTGGTGAGGGGGTTACATACAACACAAAATGCCAACCATCTTGACATTAATTAACGATTAACATTAATTAATAATCAATACTGTGTTTCTGAAAATCGATACAGTATCACAAAATACACAAAATATCATGATATTTGATATTTTTGATATTTTCTTAAACCCCTAAATACTAAAAAACATGCAATGGTTTTCTGTGAAGTAGTTTTTAGAGGTGGACGTCTGGTTCCATTTACAACCACAGTAAACAGTTCTGACTTTTTCTAGAACAGAGCGTTTCACACCCAACCTCTCTGAAAGGTTTATTTAGGCAGGAGTCAGCAGAATTCCCCGTTTAAGCTCTTTAAACTCCCAGAATCCACTCATGAGTCCAGCCTTTCATTCCTCACCTCTATTAAAGTCACTCAGCCAGTGAACCTTGTTTTCCAGGTGCTGAATATCAGGCCTTATTAGAGGCAGCAGGTCCCACAAAGAAGCCATTTGAGCCCTAGAGCCATCACAATCACCATCTTCATCTTCACTGCCAGGCGGCTCGTGAGCATTATTCTAACCCGGCGGGGCGGCAGACGGCGCTCTCAGGTGGGGCAGATGTTTTTCCACATTGAAGTCATAACTGATACTCCAGATGTCACCATCCTCGCAGTTAATCACACAGCTTACCTCTTGCCTTCGAGGTGAATGAGCACGCACGCCACGGCGAGGTTCTCTAACACAGCTCAGACGAAGACCTGAAGGATATTTTCTTCATTATGTCTTTAAGAAGATGAACTCATCAGAAGTTTGATCTGAGTGCTCTACAGCTTTCTCAGAACCGTCTACAGCTCTGTTCATCGTTTCTGCATGACAGTTAGTTTAAACCTGTGAAGTTAAACATATATCTGATTTTATATAAACGAAAACAGCCATTTAAAAAACGATAGACGTACAAATCATACGCTTATTTTTTATAGTCTTATATACATATACCATTTATGTTCACACACAGAGGAATTTAACCTCTGCACTTAAACCAACACCCACACACACACACACACACCAGTGAGAACACACACTAGGGGGCAGTGAAACACCCACATACACACACACACTAGTGGACACACACACTAGGAGGCAGTGAAACACCCACATACACACACACACACACCAGTGAACACACACACTAGGGGGCAGTGAAACACCCACATACACACACACACAAGTGAACACACACACTGGGGACAGTGAAACACCCACATACGCGCACACACTAGTGAGCACACACACTAGGGGGCAGTAAAACACTTAAATACTCACACACTAGTGAGAACACACACTAGGGGGCAGTGAAACACCCACATACACACACACACTAGTGGACACACACACTAGGAGGCAGTGAAACACCCACATACACACACACTAGTGAACACACACACTAGGGGGCAGTGAAACCCCCACATACACACACATTATTGAACACACACACACACTAGGGGGCGGTGAAACACCCACATACACACACACTAGGAGGCAGTGAAACACATACATAAACACACTGGTAAAAACACACTAGGAGGCAGTGAAACACCCACATATACACACACTAGTGAATACACACTAGAGGGCAGTGAAGCACCCAAATACACAAACACTAGTGAACACACACACTAGGGGGCAGTGAAATACCCACATATACAGACATATTATTGAACATACACACTAGGGGGCAGTGAAACACCCACATATACACACACACACTAGTGAACATACACACTAGGGGGCAGTGAAACACCCACATACACACACACTAGTGAACACACACACTAGAGGGCAGTGAAACACCCACATACACACACACTAGTGAACACACACACTAGGTGGCAGTGAAACCCCCACATACACACACCTTATTGAACACACACACACACATACTAGGGGGCGGTGAAACACCCACATACACACACACTAGTGAGCACACACACTGGGGGCAGTAAAACACCCACAAACACACACACTTTTGAACACACACACTAGAAGGCAGTGAAACACCCAGATATACACACACATTAGTGAGCACACACACACACTAGGGGGCGGTGAAACACCCATATACACACACACTAGTGAGCACACACACTGGGGGCAGTAAAACACCCACATACACATACACACACACACACACCAGTGAGCACACACACTGGGGGCAGTGAAACACCCACAAACACACACACTTTTGAACACACACACAAGAAGGCAGTGAAACACCCAGATATACACACACACACTAGTGAGCACACACACACACACACTAGAGGGCAGTGAAACATACACACACACACACACAAATACACACACACACACTAGGGGGCAGTATAACCCCCACATACATACACACTAGTGAACACACACACATACACTAGTGGACACACACATACACACACACTAGAGGGCAGTGAAACACCCAGATACACACACACTAGTGAACACACACACTAGGGGGCAGTCAAACACCCACATAGACACACACAATAGTGAAAACACACACACTATGGGGCAGTATAACCCCCACACTAGTGAATACACACTAGAGGGCAGTGAAAACACTCAAATGCACACACACTAGTGAACACACACACACTAGGAGGCAGTGAAACATATTAATATTCAAGCCAATACTCATATTTATGATGAAGCTCCTCACAGAGGAACTTCCAGAAAACTCCTAATTTGAAGGGGCGGTGATCAAACGTGTGTGTAAGACTGCACAGCCTGTAATTTGCCAGATGACAGCCAATTTTGTTTTTGCTGCGTCATGTTCCTCTTAATGGCTCTTCTAATTAGAGAGGCTCCTTAAAAGGACAATCATCAGAATACTGGTGGAGGAAAAGACGAAAGACAGAGAAGCCTAGGAGTGTAAAAAACCTGCCAGTGAATTATTATATGTGTGCACAAGAACTAAGACCACATGAGCCGGCGTGAGCCGCTACTAATCCAGAGTTTCTCCACAGCCGTTTAGACAAAACCTACTTCCACCGTCTCTACAGTGAAACACTGAGCCCGTTATTGTGTATATAGTGTATACACACACACACACACACACACACTCTTAAAAGGTTCTTCAAGGGATTTTAAGTAAACACAATTGTTCTATATAGAACCAGGAACATATCTGCATGCTTAAGTAGTTGATTGTATGGAGACGTGTCTCTTCAGACTGATGGAGAATGTGTTGTATCTGGTTAAGGATTCTTTTGATGTTATAAGCTTAACACCATATGAGCAGCAGAGTCACTTTTGGTGCTATATTGATTCATTGTCTTTACTAAAGAACCCCAGAAGAGTGTAGTGTACAGTGTTAAATCTATGTTTGTGGTTTATTGTTTCATTTTAGATTTTATTTTATAGGTTATGATGATCTAACAGTGAGTAACCAGTGTTAGTAATAATTTCAGGATCGATCTGAACATCCAACTTTTAGAAGCTTTTAGAAATGTATATATACATATATCTATATTTTAGTGATCAACCTAACATGCATGTGTTTGGACTGTGGGAGGAAACTGGAGTACCCGGAGGAACCCACTCAAACACAGAGAGACCATACACACTCCACACAGAACCACCCAGACCGGGAATCCAACCCAGATCATCTTACTGTGAGGAGACAGTGCTGACCACTACACCACCATACTGACCACTACACCACCATACTGACCACTACACCACCATACTAACCACTACACCACCATACTAACCACTACACCACCGTACTAACCACTACACCACCATACTAACCACTACACCACCATACTAACCACTACACCATTATACTAACCACTACACCACCATACTAACCACTACACCACCGTACTAACCACTACACCACCATACTAACTACTACACCACCATACTAACCACTACACCACCGTACTAACCACTACACCACCATACTAACTACTACACCACCATACTGACCACTACACCACCGTACTAACCACTACACCACCGTACTAACCACTACACCACCATACTAACTACTACACCACCATACTGACCACTACACCACCATACTAACCACTACACCACCATACTAACCACTACACCACCATACTAACCACTACACCACCATACTGACCACTACACCACCGTACTAACCACTACACCACCATACTAACCACTACACCACCATACTGACCACTACACCACCATACTAACCACTACACCATCATACTAACCACTACACCACCATACTAACCACTACACCACCATACTAACCACTACACCACCATACTGACCACTACACCACCATACTGACCACTACACCACCATACTGACCACTACACCACCGTACTAACCACTACACCACCATACTGACCACTACACCACCATACTGACCACTACACCACCGTACTGACCACTACACCACCGTACTGACCACTACACCACCGTACTAACCACTACACCACCATACTAACCACTACACCACCATACTAACCACTACACCACCGTACTGACCACTACACCACCATACTAACCACTACACCACCATACTAACCACTACACCACCGTACTAAACACTACACCACCGTACTGACCACTACACCACCGTACTAACCACTACACCACCGTACTAACCACTACACCACCGTACTAACCACTACACCACCATACTGACCACTACACCACCATACTGACCACTACACCACCATACTAACCACTACACCACCATACTAACCACTACACCACCGTACTAACCACTACACCACCATACTGACCACTACACCACCATACTAACCACTACACCACCTTACTAACCACTACACCACCGTACTAACCACTACACCACCATACTAACCACTACACCACCGTACTAACCACTACACCACCATACTAACCACTACACCACCGTACCAACCACTTCACCACCATACTAACCACTACACCACCATACTAACCACTACACCACCTTACTAACCACTACACCACCGTACTAACCACTACACCACCATACTAACCACTACACTACCGTACTAACCACTACACCACCACACTAACCACTACACCTCTATACTAACCACTACACCACCACACTGACCACTACACCACCATACTAACCACTACACCACCACACTAACCACTACACCACCACACTAACGACTACACCACCATACTAACCACTACACCACCAAACTAACCACTACACCACCATACTAACCACTACACCACCATACTAACCACTACACCACCGTACTAACCACTACACCATCGTACTAACCACTACACCACCGTACTAACCACTACACCACCATACTAACCACTACACCACCATACTGACCACTACTCCACCATACTGACCACTACACCACCGTACTAACCACTACACCACCGTACTAACCACTACACCACCGTACTAACCACTACTCCACCATACTAACCACTACACCACCGTACTAACCACTACACCACCGTACTAACCACTACAACACCGTACTAACCACTACACCACCATACTAACCACTACACCACCATACTAACCACTACACCACCGTACTAACCACTACACCACCTTACTAACCACTACACCACCTTACTAACCACTACACCACCATGCTAACCACTACACCACCGTACTAACCACTACACCACCATACTAACCACTACACCACCACACTAACCACTACACCACCGTACTAACCACTACACCACCGTGCTGACAACTACACCACCATACTAACCACTACACCACCATACTAACCACTACACCACCGTACTAACCACTACACCACCTTACTAACCACTACACCACCTTACTAACCACTACACCACCATACTAACCACTACACCACCATACTGACCACTACACCACCATACTAACCACTACACCACCATACTGACCACTACACCACCATACTAACCACTACACCACCTTACTAACCACTACACCACCGTACTGACCACTACACCACCATACTAACCACTACACCATCATACTAACCACTACACCACCATACTAACCACTACACCCCCTTACCAACCACCATACTAACCACTACACCACCGTACTAACCACTACACCACCATACTAACCACTACACCACCATACTAACCACTACACCCCCTTACTAACCACCATACTAACCACTACACCACCGTACTAACCACTACACCACCATACTAACCACTACACCACCATACTAACCACTACACCACCATACTGACCACTACACCACCATACTAACCACTACACCACCTTACTAACCACTATACCACCGTACTGACCACTACACCACCATACTAACCACTACACCACCATACTAACCACTACACCACCATACTAACCACTACAACACCATACTGACCACTACACCACCATACTAACCACTACACCACCTTACTAACCACTACACCACCGTACTAACCACTACACCACCTTACTAACCACTACACCACCGTACTGACCACTACACCACCATACTAACCACTACACCACCATACTGACCACTACACCACCATACTGACCACTACACCACCATACTAACCACTACACCACCATACTAACCACTACACCACCTTACTAACCACTACACCACCGTACTAACCACTACACCACCGTACTAACCACTACACCACCATACTAACCACTACACCACTGTGCTGTTGAATAACCTAATGTTCCCAAAATTCTTGAAATATATAATGAAACAAACATACACTTTTGGGAATCTGAATTACTCAAATTCACATTTGTCTCCAGAGCAGATTAAACAGAAAACAACCTGACTGAAGACCTACACACCCAAAAGCCTACAGAATCGATCATGTTGATATTATAGTCATTTTTAATATTAATATTATTTTTATTAATACTTCACTGTCTTGTTACTGTAGTCTACATTCAGCTTACACATCAATGCTCTGAGAACAAAACCTTGAGATGCCCGGGCGGTCAATTTCATAACGAGTAGGCCAAAATACTGACAAGCTACGGAGAAAACAGGGCTCCTAACAACCACCTGGAAGACCTGCTAGACCTCCAACACCCCCTATTAGAAATACAGCACTAAAAGAGAGAGAGAGAGGAGAACATCAACCTCCACCTTCAGATCTGGGAACATCCACAGTTGTTTCTTTCCATTCTTCCTCTGTGAGAAGACACCTCAGTGCAGTGGGGGTCTGAAAGGATGTGTAGCTGTTTAAGAAGCTCCTCAAAAGGAGATCTAGACACATCAAACAAAGAAGCTGCTCTCAGAACAAAGGACTGGCCACCTCAGAGAACCCGTATACTGTGCTAGAGCGTGGTACTGATGTTTGCTCATACCTGACAGGACGCTGAATGGAACAACAGAGTAGGGGGGCTTTAAAGACCCTCCGCTCTGTGAAACACTGTCTGATTTAGAGAGAGGAGCTACAGCGCTGATGATTCAGTTCCTTTACAGGAACAGCTGAAATACTAAACATCTGGTTCCATGCAAACTGCATCAAAATGTTCTAGACTGTTCTAGGTACCAAACCATATTAAAAAAACAGTCCAGGGTTCTGCACTGGCGAGACCACTGTGAGCAAAACACGAGAGGACGAACCCGCAAGTAAACAAAGGAACAAAGAGCGTCCACCTGTGCATGTACAGCCTGTCCATGAAACCAGAAGATACAGAGCAGAAACGGTTCTACATACAATACGGAACAGGCTCTAGGACTATAGCAGAACCCATGTTGACACCATTTTTACTGAATACAGCTTAGGGAACCATATATAGGAAAAGGAACCCCACACAAAAGAATCATTCAAGAACCATTGATTCATTCAACTATGAGTGTTCTTTGAGCTGTCACGGTTCTATATTAAATATAGAGACATTTCCTTTACTAGAGAACCCTTAAAAGAACCATTTTATAAGGGTGTACACGCTAGTAGAAAGGGTTCTCTATAGACAATGTCTTTGACTTCATATAACAGCAGAACCCTTTCTGGTGCTATGTAGAACCCTTTGTAAGAGTTTGTAAGAGTATGGTTAAATAGACCATACAACAAACAACAGTTTTTCAGACGTACAGAACCTGAAGAACCGGCAGGTAAACAGTGCAGTGACGACGCCTGTGTTATTGTATGACAATAACAACGACTATTATTATGTTACTGCCATTTTCTACATGTCAAGGTAAGAGTGCTGCAGTAGAACCACATCCGGTTCCCTAAAGAACCTTTCAATAAATGGCTCTCCAAAGAGCCAAAAAGAGGGTGTGTGTGAAAAACCTTTTTAATCTATCTTAAATAATTCTACCTCAAATAGGATGAAGCCTTAGATTACCCTTAGAACCCTTAGATTATCCAGAAGTATCCAAATGGTTTTTAAACATGGTTCCTTAGGGAACCATAATGCCTTTATTTCTTACTTTTGGCCCCCAAAAGAACCTTTTAATGAATGTGAGAGTGGAGAACCATTTTTCATTTTCTAAAGAACCCCATAATGTAGAAGTTAAAGGAGGAACCCCTAGATTGGTAGAAACTGTATGAAGGCTCTTGAAGCCTTTTTGGCTCCCTAAACAACACTTAAATGTGAGGTTCTTTAGAGAACCAATTTTGTACATGGGAAGTGTGACTGTGAGTTGGTAAAGAACCTTCATATCATGTGAAGGTTCTTCACATTGTTTAACACAAATTTCCTTTTCACAATGGTTCTTTAGGAAACCAAAAGGGGTTCTTCGATGCCATCACTTAAAGAACCTTTTGAGGTACCTTGTTAAAAGTGCATGTGTAATATATGCTTTTACCACCTGCCATGTTCTTTTGTTTTTGTAGCATCCATCCATCCATCCATCCATCCATCCATCTATAGAACCTTTTTGTAAATGGAGAACCCTTTTTGTAAATAATCCAGTGATGTTGCCTGTATGTTTTTCCACAATGTCTGTACATCTGTACGTCTGTACTATCTATCTCCACCCTTGTTAACGTGGTTCTTCAAGGGTTCTTTAGTAGAACCACGCCAAAGGGTACCTTGTATGCCGAAATGATTATGCTCTATGTAGAAAACCTTAAAGTATATGGTTCCATAAAGAATGTTTTTTTTGTAATAAATCTATAAAACACCCCAAAAAAGGTTCTCCTTTTGTTGTTGTCCTAGAACCTCCATTTTCTGACATAACATATCCTTTTTGCTAGAAGTGAGGACCTGAAGAACCTCAGAGAACCATTTCTGTCAAAGAGATGCATGAGTGTGAAGAACCTTTCTAAGGAAGAAGATTGGCTAGGCTGGCAGAGAACCTTTGTACTATGTAAAGGTTCTATAAGCATTTAAAAGGTTTTTATTTATGGTTCTTTAAGGAACCAAAATGTTTTCATTTGGGCTCATTTGGGTTCCCTAAAGTACCTTTCAACATAGGGTTCTTCAGAGATAACCACATAATGTAATGATTCTAGATGGAACCAATGAATGTAGAGAACTATTACACAACACAAAGGTTCCTAGAGGTGTTTTTGTCCCTGATTGTTGGTTCTGGAGTACAAAGGCTGCCTATCTAAAGAACGTTTGGAGAACCTTTTTCATTTTGAGATATTACAATAATGTTGCCTGTTAGCTGTGCATGTTCTATGTGCTGCATATGTTCTCTTCTGATGTATATGGAATGTTTTCTTTTACAACGGTTCTGCACAGCACCCAAAAGAAGGGGTTCCGCTATTGTTAGAACCTTTTTCTGGCATTTCAAATACTGTGATATACTATATGCCCTCACATGCATCATGGAGCTCAAGAGCTTTTGTTCACCCCGGCCTGCTGCTGTCGACAAAACAACAGCGGCGGTTCTACTCTTTGTCCTCTTACGCTGTAATAGGAGAACACAGCTGGCGAGAACCCGCCTTAGCCATCTCCAAAACCAGGAGACACTTAAATAGAGCTTTGCTTGCCTCCCTCCACTCGAACGCATCCCTGCCATTTCCATAAATTATGGAGGAAGCTATATTTGGAACCTTAAGGAAGAGAAAAATAGGTTGGGTCTAAACAAAGTGAGAGAACAGCTAGATGGTGGGGGGGTTGTTGGTGGGGGGGGCAGTTAAGGGGGACCACTGGAATAACAGCTGCACTGTATGGATGTTTTATATATATATATATATATATATATATATATATATATATATATATATATATATATATATATATATATATATATATATATATATATATTGCACAAGTTGGCTCTCTGTTCGAATTCTCCGTTCCACCTTAAAACCTAGAATGTAACTGCTGCACCGTTTAAGGTGGAACGGACAATTCGAACAAGGAGCCTGAACTTCAGCTCCATAACAGCAAGCTATTGTCTACGTAGGCATATTTGGCTTCTTCTTAAGGGCGTATGAGAGTGCAACTGCTGCACCATTTAAGGTGGAACGGACAATTCGGCCAACTTCAGCTCCATAAAAGCGAGCCTTTGTCCACGTAGGCATGTTTTGCCTCCTCGAAAGGGGGTCTGAGCCCCCCCTGAGCGGACCACAACAGAGCAGCCCCAGCCTCAGCATCCTCCACCTACCTCCACGATGAAGGTCCTCTCCTCCCCGCACACGGACACGACCCAGAACAGGATGTGAAAGTAGCAGGTCTTCCAGCAGAATCCCGGGAGCCCAGTCCGTTTCCCCTTCGCTCCCACCCCCGCCATGACTGCCGCCCCCCCTCCCGGATCGCCGTCGTTGATCTTCCAGTCTCGCGCCGCCGTCCCGTGCTCTTTAAACCCGGCCGAGAAAGAGGGGCGCGCGCGTCTCTTACGTGGGGATGCGATGTGTTTATTTCTCAGCGCGAGCCATGCACGCAGCTGGCTGCCTCCGAGGATGCGGTGAGTCGACTGGAGGCGGTCCCCTCGCTCGCGCGCTCTGTTGGTCTGTCTGTCTGTCAGTCCGTCCGTCCGTCCTTCGGTCGGTCGGTTGGTCAGTCAGTCCCACGCGGTCACAGGCGAGCGAGCGCAGCTAAATACTTAATCAGCGAGGCGGGATAGCGTTGCGCTCGCGGGCCCGTGCACGGGTGCCGCGCGGATGCAGATGGCACTTCATTAATGATGAACCGCAACACGATGCCGCGTGTCGTCACGGCTCCGTAGCCTATCTAGGCTCGCGCGCGTGCACGCATGTGTGATGGCAAACATGGAACCAAAACAATGAAGCGTTCACACTTTAGCTGTTTACGTGGTTACGAGCTATATGAACCAAAACAGCGCTCAGGGAGAACGGTGCTTCTAGATAATTTGCATGTTCTAAAATAATTTGCAGAACCCATTTCGCCACGCAAATAGTTCCTCAGATTGCTGTTTTATATTTATATCTGAAGAGCCTTTTTGGTTCTATATGGAACCATATATGGTTCTTCTATTCTTACAAGCTTCAAGTCATAATACTAGTAGAACCCTTATTGGTGCTATATAGATCAGAACATTCTCCATCTGAAACACCATACAAGGAACCCTTTAAAACATGCAAATGGTCATAGAACTCATGGTGCTATATAGAACCCCTTCATTTACAATGAACCCTAACTCCTACATATACTCTAAACACTAACCTCTACATTTACACTAAACCCTAACTCCTACATTTACACTAAACACTAACCCCTACATTTACACTAAACCCTAACTCATACATTAACACTAAACACTAACCCCTACATTTACACTAAACCCTAACTCATACATTAACACTAAACACTAACTCCTACATTTACACTAAACACTAACCCCTACATTTACACTAAACCCTAACTCATACATTAACACTAAACACTAACCCCTACATTTACACTAAACCCTAACCTCTACATTTACACTAAACACTAACTCCTACATTAACACTAAACACTAACTCCTACATTAACACTAAACACTAACTCCTACATTTACACTAAACACTAACCTCTACATTTACACTAAACACTAACTCCTACATTTACACTAAACCCTAACCCCTACATTTACACTAAACCCTAACCTCTACATTTACACTAAACACTAACCCCTACATTTACACTAAACACTAACCCCTACATTTACACTAAACCCTAACTCATACATTAACACTAAACACTAACTCCTACATTTACACTAAACACTAACCCCTACATTTACACTAAACCCTAACTCATACATTAACACTAAACACTAACCCCTACATTTACACTAAACCCTAACCTCTACATTTACACTAAACACTAACTCCTACATTAACACTAAACACTAACTCCTACATTAACACTAAACACTAACTCCTACATTTACACTAAACACTAACCTCTACATTTACACTAAACCCTAACTCCTACATTTACTCTAAACCCTAACCTCTACATTTACACTAAACCCTAACCTCTACATTTACACTAAACACTAACCCCTACATTTACACTAAACACTAACTCCTACATTAACACTAAACACTAACTCCTACATTTACACTAAACACTAACCCCTACATTTACACTAAACACTAACCCCTACATTTACACTAAACCCTAACTCCTACATTTACACTAAACCCTAACTCCTACATTAACACTAAACACTAACTCCTACATTTACACTAAACACTAACCCCTACATTTACACTAAACACTAACCCCTACATTTACACTAAACCCTAACTCCTACATTTACACTAAACCCTAACTCCTACATTTACACTAAACACTAACTCCTACATTTACTCTAAACCCTAACCCCTACATTTACACTAAACACTAACCCCTACATTTACACTAAACCCTAACTCCTACATTTACACTAAACCCTAACTCCTACATTTACTCTAAACCCTAACCCCTACATTTACACTAAACACTAACTCCTACATTTACTCTAAACCCTAACCCCTACATTTACACTAAACCCTAACTCCTACATTTACACTAAACCCTAACCCCTACATTTACACTAAACCCTAACTCCTACTTTTACACTAAACCATAACCTCTACATTTACACTAAACCCTAACTACTACATTTACACTAAACCCTAACTCCTACATTTTCACTAAACACTAACTCCTACATTTACACTAAACCCTAACCTCTACATTTACACTAAACACTAACTCCAACATTTACACTAAACCCTAACCTCTACATTTACACTAAACCCTATCTCCTACATTTACACTAAACCCTAACTCCTACATTTACACTAAATCCTAACCCCTACATTTACACTAAACCCTAACCTCTACATTTACACTAAACACTAACTCCAACATTTACACTAAACCCTAACCTCTACATTTACACTAAACCCTATCTCCTACATTTACACTAAACCCTAACTCCTACATTTACACTAAATCCTAACCTCTACATTTACACTAAACCCCTAACTCCTATATTTACACTAAACCCTAACTCCTACATTTACACTAAACCCTAACCTCTACATTTACACTAAACCCTAACTCCAACATTTACACTAAACCCTAACCTCTACATTTACACTAAACCCTAACTCCAACATTTACACTAAACCATAACTCCTACATTTACACTAAACCCTAACCTCTACATTTACACTAAACCCTAACTCCAACATTTACACTAAACCCTAACTCCTACATTTACACTAAACCCTAACCCCTACATTTACACTAAACCCTAACCCCTACATTTACACTAAACCCTAACTCCTACATTTACACTAAACCCTAACCCCTACATTTACACTAAACACTAACCCCTACGTTTATACTAACCCCTAACCTCTACATTTACACTAAACATTAACCCCTACATTTACACTAAACACTAACTTCTACAATTACACTAAACCCTAACCCCTACATTTAAACTAAACCCTAACTCCTACATTTACACTAAACCCTAACCCCTACATTTACACTAAACCCTAACCCCTACATTTACATTAAACCCTAACCCCTACCTTTACACTAAACCCTAACTCCTACATTTACACTAAACCCTAACCCCTACATTTACACTAAACCCTAACCCCTATATTTACACTAAACCCTAACACATACTTTTACACTAAACTCTAAACCCTACATTTACACTAAACCATAACCCCTACATTTACACTAAACCCCAACCTCTACATTTACACTAAACACTAACCCCTACATTTACACTAAACACTAACTCCTACATTTACATTAAACACTAACCCTTACATTTACACTAAACCCTAACCCCTACATTTACACTAAACCGTAACTCCTACATTTAAACTAAACAATAACCCCTACATTTACACTAAACCCTAAATCCTACATTTACACTAAACATTAACCCCTATATTTACACTAAAACCTAACTCCTACATTTACACTAAACACTAACTCCTACATTTACACTAAACCCTAACTCCTACATTTAATCTAAACACTAACCCCTACATTTACACTAAACACTAACTCCTACATTTAAACTTAACACTAACCTCTACATTTACACTAAACCCTAACCCCTACATTTACACCAAACCCTAACACCTACATTTAAACTAAACACTAACCTCTACATTTACACTAAACCCTAACCCCTACATTTACACTAAACCCTAACCCCTACATTTACACTAAACCCTAACTCCTACATTTAAATTAAACCCTAACCCCTACATTTACACTAAACCCTAACTCCTACATTTAAATTAAACACTAACCCCTACATTTACACTAAACCCTAACTCCTACATTTAAATTAAACACTAACCCCTACATTTACACTAAACACTAACCTCTACATTTACACTAAACCCTAACCCCTATATTTACACTAAACCCTAACTCCTACATTTAAATTAAACACTAACCCCTACATTTACACTAAACCCTAACTCCTACATTTAAATTAAACCCTAACTCCTACATTTACACTAAACACTAACTCCTACATTTACACTAAACACTAACTCCTACATTTACACTAAACCCCTGAACTTAGTAAGGCAGAGAAAGACTGTTGTACATTATAGGACAGCCAGTAAGTACAGAAGTCATTTGATGAATACATTTTGTCATGATTTTTTTCCCAATATCTAAACTCACAAGGAAATAAAAGCTGTGCACAAATAAAAGCTGAAAATATCTGAACTATGTTCTCTGTAGTCGACGTGGCAGAGGAACTTATTTTTACTTAAAAAATGCAACAAAACATGTAATTTTACAAACGAGTTCGTTTCCAAGCAGTAAAAACAGCAGCAGTGACCGTACCAGCGGAGCGCTTGGCCTGAGCAGAGAGGTCACAGCCGAGGGACGCGTCTCAGCGGTGCGGAAGCGGGAGAGACAGGCTCTGGCAGGATTTCAGACCCAAGAAAGAGGCACTGTATCTGGGTCACAGTGTACAGAGCTGCTGCCTCTCCTGGAGCTGCTCCACTCCACGCTGAGAGAGCTGTGGGGTGCGAGCCAGAGCTTCCAAGACTAGCAGCGGGGGAGGACTACATCTCACACCCCATCCATCTGGAGCTGTGCTGAAGAAAACGCACTAGAGAAGTACAAACGATGAGCATCAGCGGACACTGAACACACAACACACACACACACACACACACAGCACTGTACATAGTGTTTGAGCACGTTCTTTCATAATCTCTCCACTTTGTACCACTTAGTTTCCTGGAAAAAGCAGAAAACACACCGAACAGCTTCTGTTCTTTTCAGGTGACTCACTTTCAGGTTCTCAAAGAAGTCTGCAGACACACATCCAAAGCTTAGTCTTCCAAGAAACCCATTCAGTGAGGTTCTGGACCCTGGGGTTGTCAGTCTATTGTTCTGGGAGCAGCTTCTTTGATGTGTCAGTATCATCTGCACACCCTTTTAGACCCATAGCGTTGAGGTGTCTTCTCACAGTGGAAGGATGGACAGAAACTGTTTACAGTGGTGGTGAATGGAACCAGACGTCCACCTCTAAAAGCTCCCTTACAAGAAGTTACTACATGACATGGTGAGGAATGGTGAGGATGCCTCATACATTGGTTTTATTTTCATTAGTTTGAGCGTAAGACATGTTGGAGGGGTACATGCAGGGAGGTGTGGCTCTCAGGTCCAGTCTAAAGACCATAAATGAGGGGTCTCAACCTTGATTGGACTTAAACTCGTCTTGGTCTGGAAGTAAGAGGGTCTAGGAAACTGGATTCCATGTTCTTTAGTGGTCTGGACCACCACAAAGCAGGTACTATTAGGGTGGTGCGTCATCCTCAACACTGCAGCGACACTGACATGGTGGTGGCGTGTTAGTGTATGTTGTGCTGGTGTGAGTAGATCAGACACACCAGTGCTGCTGCTGGAGTGAGAATCGTCCACCAACCTAAACTATCCAGACAGCAGTGTCCTGTGGGCGGCGTCCTGTGTCCACTGATGAAGAACTAGAGGAACACAAACTGTGCAGCAGCAGATGAGCTACTGTCTCTGACTTTACATCTACAAGGTGGACCAGCAAGTAGTAGGAGTGTCTAATAGAGTGGACAGTGAGTGGACACAGTGTTTAAACACTCCAGCAGCACTGCTGTGTTTGATCCTCTCACACCAGATTCTATATGGTCTGTGGAGCTGTTGTAACCAATGGCTATGTATATATATATACCCCTGATCCCTGGTTACCATCACCACCACTGTAAAGAACATCTGCGTCTCTACACTTCACACCAAACCCACTCGCAATGACTCTGTTTACATCTCAGCTTCATGTAATGATGAGAATAAACGTTATATGTTAAAACTGACCACCAATAATTACATCATTCGATTTCCTGTCTCCATTGGTTACAGTACATCCAGGATTTTACACTGAATTATTAATATTTCACTGTATGCTCGTATATGTGCCATGATGCTCTTCTAAGTAGACCACAACCGTAATTCAGAGGAACATGTTCACTGTGTTTAGTGGATGTTCACTAATACAACGTATGCATTTCATTTGTTTGGGTTTTTGTTTGATTGAGGAATAAAAGATGTGGATGTTGTAGTTACCTTGTCATCCTTATCATCTAATAATCTCCATCTGTGCACGTCCACAGGCTCTCTGAGAGATCTGCTGAGTGTAACGTGGACTATCAGTAACACCATTGACATTCAGTGATCAGTAAACAGACAGTACGTGAGAATCCAGCGCTGTGAGTCAGAGACGATGGAACAAGCGGTTCTGCTCACACTCGCACCAGAAACCGCAGAGCAGCACATTCGGACATATCCAAAACAGAGTCCACATAAAGTTATGTGCATGTACAGTCTGGTGCCTCACTGATTCTGAAGGGTCTGAAGAGTCTGGAACGCTGGGGATTATTTGATTGAACACATTTGTTTGTTTCTTAAATAATTCACCAGTTTCCACTATTTTGTCCTTTAGGAGGAGATGGAACAGGTGCGTACTAATGTTAAGAAGTTCTCATAATAATCTATATTTTATATATTGAAATATTAAAACCTAGACGTTTAAATATATCTATAGATTTTGTTATTGATCCACAAAATCTATGTTTCTCAGTCTACAATGGTTTTAGTCAAGATTTGATCACCATATGATGTTGGTTACTGACATAGGACAGCTTTCTTGGTCATTACAGCTCTGTTTATTACTATGGACACTATATTTATTTTATTTTTTATTTATTTAGTCCTACTAATCTTTTTTACTTGCGCTGGTTTCTCATATTAGAATTATTTATACATTTATTTATGACCAATGTGTGTTTTAAATTGATGCAGTACCAATCTTTGCCACATGAGGTCACTGCAGCCCAATAGAATTCTGCTCTCTAGGTAGGAGAGTCTGATCTAAGATTCTAGGTTTGCTGGTACATATATATATATATACACACACACACCAATCAGCCATAACATTAAAACCACCCTTGTATCTACACACACTGTCCAGTGTATCAGCTCCACTGACCATACAGGAGCTACACTTACAGACTGTAGTTCATCTGATTCTCTGTATACTTTATTACTCTGTTCTTTAATGATCAGGACCCCCACAGGACCACCACAGAACAGATATTACTTGGGTGGTGGGTCATTCTACAGCACTACAGTGACACAGCAGTGCTGCTGGAGTGTTTAAACACTGTGTCCACTCACTGTCCACTCTATTAGACACTCCTACTACTTGCTGATCCACCTTGTAGATGTAAAGTCAGAGACAGTAGCTCATCTGCTGCTGCACAGTTTGTGTTCCTCTAGTCCTTCATCAGTGGACACAGGACGCCGCCCACAGGACACTGCTGTCTGGATAGTTTTGGTTGGTGGACGATTCTCAGTCCAGCAGTGACACTGAGGAGTTTAAACACTCCAGCAGCAGCACTGCTGTCTGATCCACTCACACCAGCACAACACACTCACTAACACACCACCATCATGTCAGTGTCACTGCAGTGCTGAGAATGACCCACCTCCCTAATAGAGCTGCTCTGTGGTGGTCCTGTGGGGGTCCTGATCATTAAAGAACTTTTTAAAAGTATTAAAGTATACAGAGAATCAGATGAACTACAGTCTGTAAGTGTAGCTCCTGTATGGTCAGTGGAGCTGATACAGTGGACAGTGAGTGTAGATACAAGGAGGTACAATAAGTTGGTTTTATAAATAAAACTATATAACATATTGTGATTAATGTGACATGAAGGTAAACAAGGTCAGGGTTGATTTCAGCTGGGCTTTTATGAAGGAGATGGATGAACTATTTACTCATAGAGATGGTTGAGATGTTTGAGGCTGTGACGCTGAAGAACATACCTTCATCATACAAACCGCTAACAAACAGAACTAACACCATTACCTGGTAATTACCAGCGTTTCGAAATGCTGTACCTGAAGTTAATCTATAACTTAGGCAAAGGCCTGTTGCTCTATTGTCAAAGGCAACGAATGCTTAGCGTGACATTCCTGAGGCTGCGTATCTGTTCAGAGGGCCAAACAAGTCTCAGCACATATTCAAGTCTCACGCCGTCCCACAGAGCCTCTCTTACGTTCTGCGGTGGAGATTAAACTGTGCCTGTGGCGTTAAACACTGAAGCTCACCAGCCAACTCCATACCTGTACTGTTTTGCTTGGAGGAGGATCCCATACCAGAGCTTTACCACCTGTCACAGCCGTGAACGTTTGAACACTTGAGGAGCCACCAGTTTCAGCAGAGTGGAAATGTTTCCAGCCACCATCTTTCACTTGTCACGCAGGTTATTGAAGGATAGCCGTGCAATATTTGTGTTAACGTGATTAACCCATTAGAAAAGTTCTGAAAAACTGTTCACAGTGGTGGTGAATGGAACCAGACGCCCACCTCTAAAAGCTCCCTCACAGAAAGTTAGTATAAGACATGGTTATGAATACACAGACTCGTAGTTTTGAGAAGGTTTTGACCTAGAATCAGTTCATGGTGTAGGGATACGTGCAGGGTATTTGTTTTGTAGACATGGCAACCCTGGATACCTATCACCACACTGTTAACATACATGTATATATATATACTGTGCAAAAACGTTTGAGGCACCTAATCTGATTGTTTAAAAAAAAAGTGTTTATTTTATCAATAAGTGTATTTCCACCACCAGATGTCATTATAACAAATATAAATAATCATAAATACAATACAAAATACCATCCATCCATTATCTTCCACTCTATGCTATTCAGGGTCACGATGGGGGCTGGAGCCAATCCCAGCATCATATGTCGAAGGCAAGGTACACCATGGACAGGTCACCAGTCCATCGCATGGCCAACACACACTCACACCTACGGGCAGTTTAAAGTGAGTGATCAACCTAACATGCATGTGTTTGGACTGTGGGAGGAAACCGGAGTACCCGGAGGAACCCACTCAAGCACGGAGAGAACATACACACTCCACACAGAACCATCCAGACCGGGAATCCAACCCAGATCATCTTACTGTGAGGAGACAGCACTGCCCTATTTACAGGTAATCAAAAGTGTGAGGTGTCTAGGTAGCATCTGTGTAAGTATCAGTGTTCTCTCCTCATCTCTCCTCATAAAACAGATTACTGAGACGCTCTAGTTAGAGAGAGACTGCGTCACGGCTTGTTCCCGCCACTGCAGCACGCCACCGGTGGTTTAGCTGGTTGCTAAGCTACTGGCCGGCATCCAAAACAATAGCCCGGGCTTAAAAACCTGCTAGCATAAATGCTAATGTCTGGAGTATAAAATGGTGAAGGACTCGTTACAGAGTTGATAATAAAATACTGTTTTGTGTGATTATATGACCAGAAACACATTAAAACTCCAGAGAGAATCAAAATAACTCACATTTTAAAACCACTTCACTGCTCGTAGATTAGCCTGTGTTGCATCATGGGATTGTCTTAGCGGCTGAGGAAGCGTTCGATGCTTCCTTAAAATCAGGTCTAAATAAGGTTCCTCAGTAGCAGCATGTTTAAGGTATGTAAGTATTGGGACAGTCTACATGTCGGGAGCGCATACTATGACGTAAACAGCTGCCTATGTAGGAGCTCACTAAGGGGTGCGTCTGAAATCTCGTACTTCCATACTGAACAGTACACAAAAGCAGTGCGCGAGAGTGACTAGGGTGTTCGAATAAGTCCCCGGAGGACCTACTGCACCACCAGACATTTTTAAGTATGCGGCCTCAGCACACTGTCCCCAGGATTCCATCGGAGCTGCGGAGGAATTCAAAGTGGAGGAGAAAGTGCGGTGAAACGCGGTTCGCCGGCTGTGTGTACGTAGCTACGGCTAGTGAACTGCCGCTACAGGAGTTAGCGCTGCTTCTGAGGTAAACAATGATTAAATTCCTCCTCACTCGTCTTCTCTGAGCTACAGCTAGGCACCGTGTGAGTAGATATTCAAACAAACATGCAGATCAGCGTCACAAACAGTCTCTTAATCCGTCAGTAATCAGGCCTTTTAAATGAATAGCGAGGTCGTTGGTAAGATGGTGGATACTAAACACTTGCACACTGAAAGAGCGTACTGCTTTACTGGACAGGCAGTGAACACTAGCTCCAACTGAGTACGTACTGATCAAGTACGTGATTTTGGACACACCTTAGGTTTTGAGACCCATAGTCTACAAAGATTACAACCAGCACTAAATACATTAAAAAATACAAGATCTTAGAAATAGATCATGTGACTAGAAGGATTTATTTAAAAGAAAGAAAATCAAACATAAAAATTCAATTAGTATGAAAGTGCTGTCATGGGATAGACATGTTGTAGAGCTAACAGTGTTTTAAACAGAGCTTAAGCTGCTCAAACAGAAACATCCTCAGCCTGGATTTATCTTCTAACACTCTCCATCACCTGGGTTCAATTTAAGAGCAGCATAATAGCTAAACACTGCTTCTCCATGTTAAGGCTCTACTAACTGAATAGTTTCTAATGATCTGAGAGATCTGCTCAGATTTGAATCAGATAAAAACATTTCTAGAACAGTAATAGAACCTTCACGCATATTCTAACATACTGGCATCCAGTGTTCTAGATTTGTTTGATTGTCTTCTTTGGGAGTCTAGTTAAAAGACCAGTTAGGAGACGGTTACAGGGATCAACCCCGCTGGAAATGAAGGTGTGGGTGGCTTACTCCAGGTCTGGTTTGGTCAGAAGATCTTGTTGATGTTCTTAAGGTGATAGAATGCTGATTCGGTAACAGCTTTTAAAAATGAACTGCTAAAGCTGAGATCTGAGTCCAGTAGCTCACCAAGGTAACGCGCTAGTTCTTCAGATCTGCTACTGTAGCTGTACAAGCACAAACAGGCCTGAACAGAGAAAAGAGAGGGCAGTTACATCTTCCCTTTCCTGTCACTCGCACTGACCCCATTTCTGCCTCACCAAACTGCCTCCTGAGGCCTTCCGCAGATCTGCCCTGCCAGAACTCGTCATCAGCAAGCAAATAACTGTCTACCTTCAAAACCAAACAGAAGAATGACTCACAGTTTCACTGCATACGAAGTCCCGCGCAAATTTGAGAAAACATGACAGTAACCAGTGGACAGAGGGGTAGGTCCTCCGTACAGTCTGAGACTTTACACAAGCACAAATAAACCATACACAAGTGTTAGACTGAGGAAAATATGATAACAAAGAAAAGTGATAAGTAGTAAGAACTAAGAGTTATAATGATAATAATATTATTTGGCCCAGAGATAGACTGGGGACCTGTTTTCACTCACCCAGGATGATACTATTTGTCATAAAATATGAAAATATGATAACGAAGAAAAGTGATAAGTAGTAAGAACTAAGAGTTATAATGATAATAATATTATTTGGCCCAGAAATGGACTGGGGACCTGTTTTCAATCGCCCAGGATGATACTATTTGTCATAAAAAAAATGTAAATTAAAAATTATGCAAAATAATGAAAAATGAAAAAGAAATATCACCAAAATAGTAACTTTACAACCTATTTTAAAGCATTTCTATTGGTCAGTTCATCATAAAATGGCCTCACATTGTAAATTGAAGCTGTTGTGTTCAAATGATATACAAAAAAGAAAATGTTGATATATGTTTTTTTTTTTTTGGACAGTGATGAGATCTATGTTTGTATTGGTGCTGTTTAAAGAAAAAAGTCCAAAGCAGTAACTTTACAGGAAAGGCCCAAAACCTTCTTTACTTTCAGTGTAAGTCAATATAAAAAGTGATTCTGCAGCATTGCTTTTGGTCCATTCATTCATCAACTTCACAGCATATAAAGAGCAGCTGTCGTGTTCAAATAATATAAAAAATGAAAATCAACAAATATATAGAAACATGGTTTTTGGACAGTGATGATTTTAACTACATTAGTATTATTGTATTATTGTTTTGCATTATTTTTGTTTTATAGTATAAAAAAAAACTGTTAGAGGACAAACAATACCAGCGTGTTCTAAAGCATATACTCTAAAGAATTAATTTTAAACAATCTGCTATTAAAACATCTTACTGTTTATAATGCGTTTCGTCTGAATATACCAGCAACTAAACTCTCCACATACTAACTAAAAGTTATTAAAACTAATACTAAAACTTAAACCAGCAAAAACTAAATCTAAGCTAGAACTTATTACTGAGAAAAAAATTTGTATAATAATATTTTTTGAACAAGAAGTGTGTTGAGTTTTTAACACTTTGATGCACAAATTAAGCAAATCCCTTCTAATGCACAACATGGGGTTAAACTTGACCCGTATTCATTTTCTATGTCATTGTATGTACTGCTGACTGTGTCTTTGGTAAATTTATTAAAATCAGTTTATTTAATTATTTTATGTTCCAAGTGTTCATTAAAAGGGTTAGTTATGTCCCATGTTGTGTTAGAAGGGTAGTGATACAAAATTAAAATAAAATAAAACTGAAATCAGGATTTGTGATGATCAGAAACAAGTCGAGGAATTCATGGAGCTTGAATGATAAAATTTATTTTAAAGATATAGAACATAAAATCTCAGTCGGGTCACTTTGTTGTGCTTTAAAGGAAAGTTACTGATTTCTTTTTGTACGATGAAGCTCTTTTATCTGGATGTAATGAGTGTAATAATCATGTTAATAGAAAAGATGTTTAAGGCAGTTTGACAAAGCAGCGAGCACAGAGGTTACAAAGGGTCAAAATATAAAATTGTTAATGTTTTAACGTTTTAAACGTTGTAAAATCAACTGTATTTTTTAAAATAAAAGTTAATGGATTATTTAGTGTGATTTCAATTGAATGTGCCAAATTAATGCAGAATATTTTGTTTTGTTTGTATAAACGTCCGCATAACAGAAAATATGTTGAATAAGTTTAATTATAAGAAATAAAACAATGTCTATTTTTGCTTGATGTGTGTAAATAATAAAAATTATGTTTTCATTAAAAAAGTTGTGATTTATTACTAAACTATAAAAGGGATAAAAAACATTACATTAAATACTGATTCAACTAATTAATATTGATTAAACTGATAAATATATCAGTTTATATATCAGTTATAGTTTTATATTTTAAAGTATTTTCGGCTCAGTTTAATCTGGAGACATTATTGCTGTTACGTACAGATGGACGTAACAGGAGGATGAATTTAATTACAAGTTAAATTTTATTTACAAATTGAGAAACTAATTAAACATGAAAACGAATGAAAATGTCAAAACTCTAATAACACTGACCTCCACCCAGCTACTTCTTCCTCTTCAGCTGTGTTTGCTGGCCATGGTTTCCTGAGCGTTTGCTGAAGCTGAGTGACCTTCAGCCCTGCCCTGTGCCAAAATAGACCCTGTATGGAAAGAGAGCTACAGGACGTGAGGATGAGACATCCAGCATTCTAAGATTAGAGAACAATAAATCCTGAAAGCACCGAACCAGCGTTTCCAAACAAAGTCTTGAGTATCAGTTTGGCATGAGTTTGAGGAAAATCTCATTAGCGTCTAAAACCTATACTGTAATAATAATAATAATAATAATCATAATAATAATAATAATAACTGCTTGTACAAATGCATTCAATGACTCAATAACTTACAGTAAACAGTGGAGAGGAGGATAATCTACAGTACACTCTGTGACTGAAAACTAATAAGAAAATGATAAGTAGTAATAGTTAAGAATTATAATATTAATGATATTATTTGACTGTGATGGACCAGTGACCTGTTTCAGCACCCTCAACCCTCCACTGTGTTAAATATATATCCTCTAAAGCTCTTTAAAGACCCCACATTTACACTAATATTATCATATCTAGTAGCACGACAGTTCATTTTCATGCAGAGCTCAACATATTTCTTTTTTCATAATTAGCATGGAGGGATGGTGGCTCGTGGAACCTCACAATAGTTCTCAGAGGTTAGCAGAGGTAGAGGAGCAGTGCTGTAGAGCTCCAGCAGCACAGACCGTCTGTGAAGCACTTTTAAGGGGTAAGGATGTTTAAGGTTTAAGGACGTCTTCAGGATGTATATCATCAGCACATCTGAATCAAATTACCACATACATTAAAGTATGTTAGTGGATTATCCCCCACTGCGCTTATGAATGGCAGATTTCTGCACATGCAAGGCAAAGATAAGTATATTTAGCTGTCTCCTGTCCTATCTGTAGGTTATAAAGTTTACATTAGTCATTAAGTTTACACAGGCCCACCATGATTATTGAAACCACCGTCAATTAAAGATATGTTAGAAAGTTTGAATACAAAGCAATAAGCAACAGCTCCATAACCAACAAGGCATCGGAGGCTAGTTGTCCACGTTTATCCTCAAATAGTAGCGAATTTTACTTAGAAACACATGTAACTACATACACACATATATTGATGTCCAGTATGAATATTGTAAGTCAATGCATTATTGACCACTTATCACCAAAGCAGCTCTGCCTCTCTCTATCTATGTATTCAATCCCCCGCCAATAACTTCTGGAACTAGATAAAGCGTATATGAACCACCAAACGTTTTGAACTTCTGTTGACGTGACTCTCTCTCTATATGGCTCTGGTTGCTAGGTGGTCCGGGTCTTATATCCTGCAGTCAGCAGCTTCACTGACCCGGGCTCTCGCCTCGCTGGAGCGTCGGGTAGCTCTCGCCAGCTTTAAACACGAGGTCAGTGATGAGAGCAGTAAATAGCAACAATGACCATATATACTGTAATAAAACAGCTTTAGTGTAATGTGTTGTTATGGTAACAGACTAGGAGGGTTTGGGTTAGCTAACGTTTATATTAACTTTATATTAACTCATAAACAGCAGACTGCTACTACACTACATATATAATAAAATGAATAAAATTAATAAATTAATTAATAAATGAATAAAAAAGTGCTGTCAGTAGTCAGTATGTAATGTTCCAGTGGGTGCTGTTTGGGACACAGCCTTACTGTCTAACATTAATGTTAGTCTTGTCTAGTCAGGAATTTATTTGTCATTTCAGTATTATGCCACCAAAGAAAACATTTATATATATGTTTTCTTTGGTGGCATAATACTGAAATGACAAATAAATTATATATTATATATAAAATACAGACACTGCATGTATAAGTTTTCTGACAGCGGTACCATGTAGTGTGGAGTATCTAGTTTAGTTTGTAAAATGATCTTTAATTGGATTTATCTAATAATAAACAGATGTACAGATAATGTTGTATTTTGTTTATTTATTTATAATTTACTGTACTTCCACAAATGTTGTTCTACGACACTATACATACAGTGATTTACTACCTTACCTACAGTGGAATCAGCTTATAGCTAATATTTAGGGGATAGGGTGGGCTTTGATTCATATTAGCAAATGTGTCCCCCCCAATGTCAGACCCGCTCCTACGCCCTTGCTGCTGAGGTAAGTAAATATTAAGTTCCTCCTTAAGGTCTTCTTCTGAGTCACAGCTCAACACCATCAGATACAAACAAAAATGCAGCTCACAAACTGGATCCAAATCTGTCAGTAAAGGGGGCTTTTTAATGAATAGCAGGACATTTACTGTGGTGGTCTGATGTCTTGCGTCACAGGATGTTGGTAAGATGGTGGACATAGTGTGTCTGAGATGGCATGGTTACTAAAAACTTGCCTACTAGTCCACCGCTGGAGCAGTACGTACTGGGTCCAATCTGGTACCTACTGACGCGCCCTGTGTGTACATAGACTGTTTTATTTATGAGTAAGAATGTGATCTTGCATGTGTTTGCAGGAACAGCGAACTCATTGTAAGCACTCCGGGCATGTTGAAGCTTTACCTGCTGTCTCAGGTGTATTTGAACTTGTTTTCAGTGCTGGATGCTCTCATTCATTCACTCACTCAGTCACACCCAAGTTTGAAAATTTTAAAAAATAGTGACTTGAATTTCCTGCCATACAGGACGACTGCTCAAAACCAGCGAGAATACTGCAGAGTCACTGCGGAGAAGGGCGTTCCAGACTATTCCAGAGTTTGATTATGCTCGCTCCTCATTGTTGCTGAACTTTGGAGATAATTTCTAGATAATTACATTTAATGACTGTTAATCATTAAGTGCTAGATCCAAAAAAACAAAACAAAAAAAACAACCCAAAATTGAAATCTTACCCAAAAACCTTTACCCAAAATTCATGTCAAAACTCTTACCTAAAAAATTCAACTTCTACATAAAAATCTTTCCCAAAAGTATTTATTATGAAAAATGTTGTACCCAGACATATTTTCTAATATTCATTTTTGATGCAAAAATCTTATCTTAAATTCAGATCTTACCCAAAATTTAGCTCTTACAAAGTAACATTGTGCACAATTACAAATTTATAAAAATCCCCAACATTCTAATTGTTATGCACAAACATGCACCCAAAATACATTTGAAAACAATCTTTTTAAAAATTGATTTTTTAAATTGGTTTAATATCCATTCTATCATATTCTTAGGTTATCTGAAATTTAATTCTTACACTAAAATCTTCACACAAAAATTCTTCACAAAAAAACCCTAAATTTTACCTAAAAATTAATACGCACATGCCAAATTTGATTCTTACAAAATAACAATAACAAAACACTAAATAAAAAAATCCCCAACCTAAATCCACAATAAATTTGTAAGCAAAACTCTTAAAATTTAAATCTTACCCCAAATTTAATTCTTATAAAATAATTATTTTCCCCAAATTATTTTTATATGCACACAATTGTTTTTAACTAAAAATCTTAATGAAAATTCAAATCCTACCCAAAATGTAATTCTTAGGCAAATCTTAATAAAGCCCAAAATTCAAATTTTACAGAAAAAGCACAAACTGTTGTGATGTAGACACAACATTACTCCCTAATTATTAATGAGGATTTTTTTTTCAGGCCAATGGATTTCATGTTATTCTGTCATAGTATTCATGTAAAGCCTATATGAACAGACAATGAGGCAAACCCTAAAACAAATTTAAAAAGTATTAAAATTAATAAAAAACATTAATTTGAGGCTAAATACTGGAAATTTTAACAAAATTTTAACTTGGTACTGTTGTAGTATTCATATATTACATTTTGCTATTTTACATTTTGTGTCTCAACGTCTGACCAAGATCTACAGATGAAAATTTGCCTTTTAGTTCTTTTTTTTTTACCTCCCACTTTACTGATACTGTTTATTACATAATAACTGGCACTGTCCATAAACAAGTTAGTAAATGAAATGAGTCTAGCTTTTCGACAAGGAAGATCTAGTCAACCCAATGTAGGGTAATCAGTTTTAAACAGTTTGGGGAAAACCCAAGAACCACACCCGAGTAAGCATATTTCCTCATACAGAGATCTGTAAACCGTGATTATGACTCATAATACTATAAATACTATGTTTATTGATTATACCATCCCAAATGATCCTAATCTAAAACTTCTGAATTGTGTAAACGTTGAATTCCTTCCTCTGAAAGTACACTAAAGAATTTTCCATAATATGTCATACACAGCATAATCATATTGTTGAGTTTTTTCTAATATGCATTTAAGGAAACACTTATTTTTTCAGATATCACATCTTTAACAGTTTCTCCTGCAGTTCAGTGCTAAATGTATGCACATATATTTATATGAACAATGACAACAAAGCTTCAGTTATCATTATGTCTACTCCTTCTTTCATTGACTGCCTGTTCTTAAATGATCTAACTGGGAGCAGCACCTTCAACGTGATTCATAGAATATGCTGTCGGGGCAGCAGTGCTACTTCCTCATCCTCATATGTTGGACTGATTCTACTTCACAATACAGTGACTCACTATCACCTCTCCAGGTTCAAAGTGGTATTACAGTGACTCACTATCACCTCTTCAGGTACAAAGTGGTACTACAGTGACTCACTATCCCCTCTCCAGGTTCAAAGTGGTACTACAGTGACTCACTATCACCTCTCCAGGTTCAAAGTGGTACTACAGTGACTCACTATCACCTCTTCAGGTTCAAAGTGGTATTACAGTGACTCACTATCACCTCTTCAGGTACAAAGTGGTACTACAGTGACTCACTATCCCCTCTCCAGGTTCAAAGTGGTACTACAGTGACTCACTATCACCTCTCCAGGTTCAAAGTGGTACTACAGTGACTCACTATCACCTCTCCAGGTTCAAAGTGGTACTACAGTGACTCTCTATCACCTCTCCAGGTTCAAAGTGGTACTACAGTGACTCACTATCACCTCTTCAGGTACAAAGTGGCACTACAGTGAGTCACTATAACCTCTTCAGGTACAAAGTGGTACTACAGTGACTCACTATCATCTCTTCTGGTACAAAGTGGTATTACAGTGACTCACTATCACCTCTTAAGGTACAAAGACTGGACCAGCTGGGGATAGCTGGTAAGCATGCTCACTTAAGTAGATATTTCTGCGACACTATACACATCCATCTAAATAATTTCTTAAAAACAAGAAATATATCTTATTATTCAACAGTACATCTTTTATGTAAAATCATTTTAGTACCATAAACAATTAGTTCTTTTTTGTTGTTTCTAAATGTTTGAAAATGTCAGATGATGCAAATAATGTTGATTACAAAAACTCCAAAAAGGTAATTCAGTATATCCAATTCTAAGTAAAGAGTGTGGGTTTATGTTTGTGTACTTTAAAATAAAAAAAACTACGCTGCAAAACCACTTACTGAAAACTTCTGTCTGTGAGTTCTTACATACACAAATGTCAGGCGGTACAACCAAAAACAAAGGACTTTTATTTTGATGAGCTTTTATAAAAGAGGGGTCAGAGTTATGCATCATAAAGAAGACCCCAAATTACCTTCATGGTGCAATGCCAAGGTCAGCAGTCCTCTTACAAAATGTGATTTTTGAGTCAGAATGGTTCCCATGACCATGTCAGGTGGTACAACCTCTTCCGGAAGACAGAGAAAATATGTAACCATAATAATAATGTTTATTTATTTGTAAGAATGAATAAACTCAAGTTCTGGACAAAGTTTTCTACAGGTGTCTAAGTAGATGCCTGTTTGATTTGAAGTTAGTCTTAAAAGTCAGGTGGCACAACCAGTAAGTCAAATAGTGCAACCAGACCTAAACAGCTTTAATAACCGAAATAGGCAACAAAAACACAATATACATTTTTATGATTTTTCTTTTCAGTTGTCTTTTTTTTAATTTACTCATATATATTTATTGGGTTTGAACAAAATAAACAAAGCATTCGTGACATTCAGAGACAAAACAAACACACTTACAAACTTGTTGTTGTTCTATAGTTAGTCAATTGAGTCATATTCATATGAGCATGTTGTGTCAAAAGGCAATACATACAGTAGTCAGTGTGACTCATCCAGTATCAATGTTGTAAATCGAAAGAATGCAAAGGAGGGGAGCTGAATGGAAACACAGCGTTCCAAAACACAGCGTGGCGTGTGCATCGTCTGTGGCTCTTGTCTGTAAGCGTGTCAGTCAGGAGAACACTGAAACTAGACTGATGGTGTTATGGGGATTAAGACAATGGTGTTGAAGTATCACTCCTAAAGAAAGCTGTATAGTTAGTGTGTTTTTGTTGCTCTCAGAACAGACAAGCAAAAATGTCTTTGTTGTTTAGTAGCTCGGACTGCCGTTCAAGATATTGCAATAGAAAGCACTACAAGAGCTCAATCTCTATATAAATAAAATTCATTTCTGAACAAAGACACATCAATTATTGGAATTTAGTACAATATAGTGAATGCTGAATGCAATCAAAATCCTCACAGCAATGTTTCAACATGGTGTAAAGAAGCTGATACCCACAACAGACTAGAAGCTGTTACTGCAGTAAACGAGAAACAAACTCACTATTAATGCCCTTCAGAAGAAACGCTGGTGGGACATGTGTTTTTATTAATTCTGTATTCTATTCATTGTCTTCACAGACCAGTTCACTGTATCTCAGTAGCTCCAGCCACAGTTTCATGTTATCAACCTTGTCTGTAAGCCTCGAGGCTGTTTTTGTTACTGTGTCTTTAAGACTGATATGTGCAAATCGCTGCTATCCAAAGAAAAACATGCATCTTCAAAATGGCAACTTTACAGGAGAGGCCAAAAACCTGCTTAACTTTTAATACAAGTCAATGGAACCAGAAATGTTTGCACGTGATTTTGGAGCATTTCTATTACTCTAGTCATCATAAAATCTTTACACCATGTAAACAACACCTGCAGCATTCAAATGATGTAGAAAAATAAAAATCGTTATTTTTTTTTGGACAGCAACAAAACAAGCTCTGATTGGCTGCCCTGTACCGCGCCTCAGTCAGAAAGTTCCCAGAGGTGAAATATTCTTTATAAAGTATAGCTATAGCTAGAGGTATATGACCTGACCCTCAGACAATTAGGCGCTTGTGGACATTCCATTCCAAAACACTGGACATTATTATGGAACTGCCCCTGTCTGTGACTATAATAGTCTCCACTCTTCTGGAAAGGCCAGGCTTTCAAGATTTTGGAGTGTGTCCATGGGACATGGTGCCCTTTAAGTCAAAATAGCATTTGTGAGGCACTGATTTTGGACAAGAAGCTCATAATCAACGTTCCAGGTCTTCTCAAAAGTATTTAGTGGGGTTGAGGTCAGGGTTCTGAACCTGTTGCCTCAAAGACCAGTGTTGGTGCTTTACACCACTCCAAAGTTCAGTGGCGGAGTTTTACCCTACTCCAGAGTCCAGTGGTGGAGCTTTACCACACTACAGAGTCCAGTGGTGGAGATTTACCACACTCCAGAGTCCAGTGGTGGAGCTTTACCCTACTCCAGAGTCCAGTGGCAGAGCTGTACCCCACTCCAGAGTCCAGTGGCGGAGCTGTACCCCACTCCAGACTCCAGTGGTGGAGCTTTACCCCACTCCAGACTCCAGTGGTGGAGCTTTACCCCACTACAGAGTCCAGTGGTGGAGCTTTACCACACTCCAGAGTCCAGTGGTGGAGCTTTACACCACTCCAATGTCCAGTGGTGGAGCTTTACACCACTCCAATGTCCAGTAGTGGAGCTTTACACCATTCCAGAGTCCAGAGGTCGAGATTTACACCACTCCAATGTCCAGTGGTGGAGCTTTACACCACTCCAGAGTCCAGTGGCTTCTCCTTAAAACCCTTCAACCAATGCTTGGCATTGTGTCTTGTAATCTTAGGCTTGTGTGCAACTCCTCAGCAATGGAGACCCACTTCCTAAAGCTCCCGACACACACCTCTTGTGTGGATGTTGCATCCAGAGGCAGTTTGGAAATCACCGTCATTTGACAGTCTCACTCTGTGAGTGATCTACTGCTTTACAGTTGAACTCTTGTTGCTCCTCGATGTTATAATAGCACTTACAATTGGCCGAGGCAGAGCAGGGTAGAACTGACTTGTGGTATCCTATGACAGTTGAACTCTTCAGTATGACCCAATCAATTGCCAGTGTTTGTTGCCTGGCTATGTACTTGCTTTTAGACACCTGTTATCAATGGGTGTCACTGAAATTCCTGAAGTCAATAATTATGAGGGGTGTCCACATACTTTTGGCCATATCATGTATGTAAATGAAGAATTTGACGACATCACAGAGATGATTAAGTAAAATCAGCCTGTGTTTTCTGAACTGCATTAAACAAACAAACAAACAAACAAACAAATAAATAAATAAGCCATTTCAAATGACTAAGTAAGAAGGTTGACTCTGCAGCAGTTCTGGGACAGTACTAGGACAGTATATTGTACAGCCTGCTGGGTGTAACACTAGGCTACTTGCCCACTCTCATCTCCATATCTTTGACTCTGAATGGCTAATGATGAAGGCCCATTGCTGAAATGAGACTGCGAGAGGTAGAGTTACTTTCTCTGGTCATTAACAGACTAGAAAGCAGCTTCCAGTGTCCAATGCTATTGAACCAATAACGTGTTTACCTTCTGCACAACTTTCCAAACACATAAATATAAACGAAGACCTGAATGTCTATATTGTCAGTATGAGCCAGATGAGCTGTAAGTGAATTTTCAGGAGTGGTTGGTCTTCAAACGGCCACAAATAGGCCTTTCAAAGTTACAGCAACAACATATTTACATGCAATTAGAATAATATGGGATGTCCAAAGTTTTTCGGCTGGGGGGCAGGGGGGGTTGCAATGTTTGTGGTCTGCCAAGGGCCAAAAATACAAAATGGTATTACCTATCAATCCATCCATCCATCTTGTGGTTTATCCCGCTAGTCAAAGTCATGGGGGGGCTGGAGCCAATCAGCGTCATCAGACGAAGGCGGGGTACACCATGGACACGTCGCCAGTCCATCTCATAGCCAACACATACTCACAACTACGGGCAGTTTAGAGTGACCGATTAACCTAACATACATGTGTTTGGACTGTGAGAGGAAACCGGAGTACCCGGAGGAAACCACTCAAGCACAGAGAGAACATACACACTCCACACAGAACCACCCAGACCGGGAATCCAACCCAGATCATCTTACTGTGAGGCGACAGTGCTGATCACTACACCAACTATTATAAATTTTCTTTTTTGCAACTATTCAACACATCAATTCTCCATCAATCTGAAGAACCATCTCACCATGTAAAGAAGCACAAAACGGTTTTCTACAGAACCTTTTATTAAGGAACACTTGAAGAGACATCTTGTTTAAGGGTATAGACTTCACTAGGAACAGTACTGTACCGTCAGGTCTCCAATCATGATCAAACTGGACCTTCGGTACTTCACTGGTACTTGATCAGTGAACAAAGAAAGCAGTGTTCCAGGTTTCCGGTGCCAAAGCATCTGATTCTTAGTTTGGTGGAATAAAAATACCTTAACTTTCAGATCTGACTTGTTTGTTTAATTCAGAAATCCAGACCATCTATTATCCTCATTCAGAAATTCTCACTGACTTCCTCCTCTGTGGTGTGCAAACCCACTCAAGCACAGGGAGAACATACACACTCCACACAGAACGACCGGCGAATCCAACCCAGATCATCTTACTGTGAGGAGACCACTACACCACCGTACTGACCACTACACCACCATACTAACCACTACACCACCGTACTAACAACTACACCACTATACTGACCACTACACCACCATACTGACCACTACACCACCGTACTGACCACTACACCACCGTACTAACAACTACACCACCATACTGACCACTACACCACCGTACTAACCACTACACCACCGTACTGACCACTACACCACCGTACTGACCACTACACCACCGTACTGACCACTACACCACCGTACTAACCACTACACCACCGTACTGACCACTACACCACCATACTAACCACTACATCACCATACTGACCACTACACCACCATACTAACCACTACATCACCATACTGACCACTACACCACCGTACTAACCACTACACCACCATACTAACCACTACACCACCATACTAACCACTACATCACCATACTGACCACTACACCACCATACTAACCACTACATCACCATACTAACCACTACACCACCGTACTAACCACTACACCACCATACTAACCACTACATCACTGTACTAACCACTACACCACCGTACTAACCACTACATCACCATACTAACCACTACACCACCGTACTAACCACTACATCACCATACTAACCACTACACCACCATACTAACCACTACATCACCATACTAACCACTACACCACCGTACTAACCACTACACCACCGTACTAACCACTACACCACCATACTAACCACTACATCACCGTACTAACCACTACACCACCGTACTAACCACTACACCACCATACTGACCACTACACCACCGTACTAACAACTACACCACTATACTGACCACTACACCACCATACTAACCACTACACCACCGTACTGACCACTACACCACCGTACTAACAACTACACCACCATACTGACCACTACACCACCGTACTAACCACTACACCACCGTACTGACCACTACACCACCGTACTGACCACTACACCACCGTACTGACCACTACACCACCGTACTAACCACTACACCACCATACTAACCACTACACCACCGTACTGACCACTACACCACCATACTAACCACTACATCACCATACTGACCACTACACCACCATACTAACCACTACATCACCATACTGACCACTACACCACCGTACTAACCACTACACCACCATACTAACCACTACACCACCATACTAACCACTACATCACCATACTGACCACTACACCACCATACTAACCACTACATCACCATACTAACCACTACACCACCGTACTAACCACTACACCACCATACTAACCACTACATCACCGTACTAACCACTACACCACCGTACTAACCACTACATCACCATACTAACCACTACACCACCGTACTAACCACTACATCACCATACTAACCACTACACCACCATACTAACCACTACATCACCATACTAACCACTACACCACCGTACTAACCACTACACCACCGTACTAACCACTACACCACCGTACTAACCACTACACCACCGTACTAACCACTACATCACCATACTAACCACTACACCACCGTACTAACCACTACATCACCATACTAACCACTACACCACCATACTAACCACTACATCACCATACTAACCACTACACCACCGTACTAACCACTACACCACCGTACTAACCACTACACCACCGTACTAACCACTACATCACCATACTAACCACTACACCACCGTACTAACCACTACACCACCGTACTAACCACTACACCACCATACTGACCACTACACCACCGTACTAACCACTACACCACCGTACTAACCACTACACCACCATACTAACCACTACACCACCGTACTAACCACTACATCACCGTACTAACCACTACACCACCATACTAACCACTACATCACCATACTAACCACTACACCACCGTACTAACCACTACACCACCGTACTAACCACTACACCACCATACTAACCACTACACCACCATACTAACCACTACATCACCATACTAACCACTACACCACCATACTAACCACTACATCACCATACTAACCACTACACCACCGTACTAACCACTACACCACCATACTGACCACTACACCACCGTACTAACCACTACACCACCGTACTAACCACTACACCACCATACTGACCACTACACCACCGTACTGACCACTACACCACCGTACTAACCACTACACCACCATACTAACCACTACACCACATCATGTGGGTAGAACCGGCCTAGCGAGCTCTCCCATTGGTTAGGATTACCAACATAAATAAGGAAGTAACAAAGGAATCAACCAATCATGCTTTGACTTATAACGTAACCAGTTTAAAAGACGTCACTAGTTTTCTGGACTAGTGAATGTTTTGTGAATAGCCTGTAAATATATTTACATATTTATCTGAATATATTTATCTTCTACATATGTCCTCCTGTATATCTTATATATATTTGTATATGTTTTGTATAGTCCTTTATATATTTCAGTTATTACTAAATGTATATGTTATAGCTTATTTTTTTCTTAATCATTGTCTATTTATTGTTATGTTTGCACTGTTTTTACAGTTTTACATATATATAATGCTGCTACATATATATAATGCATGCATTTCAATGCATGTTATGTCCTGACATGATGTGCAAATGACAAATAAACCTGAAACCTGAAACTTCCACTCAGTGCTGACTTACTGCTAGAATCTCATAGCACTGCTAGCAAACATAAGCACTGATGGAAAAGTGTTGTTTCATCATTTTAGACCAAGATTTGACGTTTATGGCCCAACTGAAGGCCTAGCTCTCTCTAATAGTCGTGGTTACCCTCACTCTGGGCAGCGCTGCTCTAAAAGGATTCAAAGCTGTCAAGTTTAAGTTTTGCTGGAAGGAAATAAAGCTGTTAAACGTATATGAACACTGTCTGTACGAGAAAGCCTACGCCGTAATTAGGGCCCAGCTCATATCTTCCTTCTATCATGTAATGCCACGTGGGTTCTGTTGACAAAGAGGAATGATCTAAAGAAAGAGATGACTGAGATAGCAGATAAGAACAACATGCATCACAAAGGAGGTGACAGCTTAAAGAGTTTTCGGCGAGGCACACTATCGTGTGCGGAATGCAGCTGTTCTGGTCTGACGGGATTCAGCACGCGGGGTTATACAAGATTTCCAAACGCTCGCTGTTACTCATAGACACGTGAGCTCAGCGCTGAAGCACTAACATTCAGATATGCAACTGAATGAAAATGAGATAATAAACTGTCCGGAACTGATACAAGATAAGAAAATCTAGGTTTCCTACATGGTTCTTGAGTTGGATTTATTGAAAAAAACTATCATTAGTACAGAACGTTCACATGATGTGGAGATTCTTCAAACTTTCTTCAAACATATTTATCATTTATGTCATTTTAAAATCAGCTCTTTATAAAATAAGGTGGTTTCTCTGTGGCATCTTTCCAAATCAAGTCAAGTTCATGTGTTCATGTGTCGTCACAAACCAGTTTTATAAAAGTTTGAAAACATGAAGTCACAGCATGTATCCCCCTGTAAGCAAGTCAGAGGCGAGTATGGTGGTGTAGTGGTTAGTATGGTGGTGTAGTGGTTAGTACAGTGGTGTAGTGGTTAGTATGGTGGTGTAGTGGTTAGTATGGTGGTGTAGTAGTTAGTATGGTGGTGTAGTGGTTAGTATGGTGGTGTAGTGGTTAGTATGGTGGTGTAGTAGTTAGTATGGTGGTGTAGTGGTTAGTATGGTGGTGTAGTGGTTAGTACAGTGGTGTAGTGGTTAGTATGGTGGTGTAGTGGTTAGTACAGTGGTGTAGTGGTTAGTATGGTGGTGTAGTGGTTAGTACGGTGGTGTAGTGGTCAGTATGGTGGTGTAGTGGTTAGTACGGTGGTGTAGTGGTCAGTATGGTGGTGTAGTGGTTAGTACGGTGGTGTAGTGGTTAGTATGGTGGTGTAGTGGTTAGTACAGTGGTGTAGTGGTTAGTATGGTGGTGTAGTGGTTAGTACGGTGGTGTAGTGGTTAGTACGGTGGTGTAGTGGTTAGTATGGTGGTGTAGTGGTTAGTATGGTGGTGTAGTGGTTAGTACGGTGGTGTAGTGGTTAGTATGGTGGTGTAGTGGTTAGTATGGTGGTGTAGTGGTTAGTACAGTGGTGTAGTGGTTAGTATGGTGGTGTAGTGGTTAGTACGGTGGTGTAGTGGTTAGTACGGTGGTGTAGTGGTCAGTATGGTGGTGTAGTGGTTAGTACAGTGGTGTAGTGGTTAGTACGGTGGTGTAGTGGTCAGTATGGTGGTGTAATTGTTAGTACGGTGGTGTAGTGGTTAGCACGGTGGTGTAGTGGTTAGTATGGTGGTGTAGTGGTTAGTATGGTGGTGTAGTGGTTTGTACGGTGGTGTAGTGGTTAGTATGGTGGTGTAGTGGTCAATATGGTGGTGTAGTGGTCAGTACGGTGGTGTAGTGGTTAGTATGGGGGTGTAGTGGTTAGTATGGTGGTGTAGTGGTCGGTATGGTGGTGTAGTGGTTAGTATGGTGGTGTAGTGGTCGGTATGGTGGTGTAGTGGTTAGTATGGTGGTGTAGTGGTCGGTATGGTGGTGTAGTGGTCAGTATGGTGGTGTAGTGGTCAGTATGGTGGTGTAGTGGTCGGTATGGTGGTGTAGTGGTTAGTACAGAGGTGTAGTGGTTAGTACGGTGGTGTAGTGGTTAGTATAGTGGTCGGTATGGTGGTGTAGTGGTTAGTATGGTGGTGTAGTGGTCGGTATGGTGGTGTAGTGGTCGGTATGGTGGTGTAGTGGTTAGTATGGTGGTGTAGTGGTCAGTACGGTGGTGTAGTGGTTAGTATGGTGGTGTAGTTCGTAGTATGGTGGTGTAGTGGTCAGTACGGTGGTGTAGTGGTTAGTATGGTGGTGTAGTGGTTAGTATGGTGGTGTAGTGGTCAGTACGGTGGTGTAGTGGTCAGTACGGTGGTGTAGTGGTTAGTATGGTGGTGTAGTTGGTAGTATGGTGGTGTAGTGGTTAGTATGGTGGTGTAGTGGTTAGCATGGTGGTGTAGTGGTTAGTATGGTGGTGTAGTGGTTAGTATGGTGGTGTAATGGTTAGTATGGTGGTGTAGTGGTTAGCATGGTGGTGTAGTGGTCAGTATGGTGGTGTAGTGGTTAGCATGGTGGTGTAGTGGTCAGTATGGTGGTGTAGTGGTCAGTATGGTGGTGTAGTTGGTAGTATGGTGGTGTAGTGGTTAGTATGGTGGTGTAGTGGTCAGTATGGTGGTGTAGTGGTCAGCACTGTCTCCTCACAGTAAGGTGATCTGGGTTGGATTCCCGGTCTGGGTGGTTCTGTGTGGAGTGTGTATGTTCTCTCTGTGTTTGAGTGGGTTCCTCCAGGTACTCCGGTTTCCTCTCACAGTCCAAACACATGCATGTTAGGATCTTCACTCTAAACTGCCCGTAGGTGTGAGTGTGTGATGGCCTGGCTACCTGTCCATGATGTACCCCATTGTTGTTGATGGATTCATGGATCACAAACACGATAAACACTGGGCCAAAAAACTAAATGATTTAAACTTAATGTTGTTGTGTTTATCAGATATATACTCGGTGAAACCTGGGCTGGATATTTAACACACACTTGATTTTAGTGTATTATTTCGTAACATTTCCCAGTTTAAGTGTAAGCACCGCCTCTCAGCGCCCGCAAAGGTCTCAAGCTCCAGAGTGCTAGATGACCCAGGGCGCACTCACTCACACCCCCTCACACCTGAGCACCATCACACTCACACACCCTCAGCAGTAATACACCTGTAGCTCATTTAGCCAGTCCTTAAAGGGCCTGAATTAAAAGTAACTCTGTTGAACGTAACATAGCGTTCACTTACCATTTGCCAGGCTTCACCTCAGCTCCTGTTCTCCACGCTGCCAAGAGCCTGGCCCCGAAGCCAGCACCTTGCTGGCCTTCATCCTCAAGTCCAAGTTCAGCTAACCAGCTTCTGTTTCCCCGCAGCTCGCCGCAGCATCCAGCCTGAGCACAAAGGAATCCCCGGAGTGCTTCCAGTGAACAGAGGAGCTTGAGGGACCACTCAGCTGACCTGTCATGGCTGGCATCTAGCTCGTCAAGAGCGCCCTAAACTACTTCAAAGACTTTGTGTTCTAACGTTTTCCTTCAGAGGGTTTGTGTTTTCTCTTAATGATCCTCCCCAGGATCATTCCGAGATATTAAAAAAATAAAATGTCATGAAGAATGGACCAATGGAAATGCTCCAAAAGGAATTGGAAAGAATTCTGGTTCCATTGACTTATATTGAAAGTAAATGTAAGTAATGTAAATGTGTTTGTTTAGACAGTGATGGTATTTATGATCTTCATCAACACTATTAATATTATTATCACTACTAATACCGGGCCTTGTGTACTTGTCTACAGTTCCTTCTCTATTAAATTACTATATTAATGTTTAAATATATGTATAAACTTTTAGAAAGTTGTACATACAGACCTAAAACTATGTGTATGGTCGAAACTCAGCAGGTCACAGAAAACCCTTCTGGACCGTCCACACTGTAAACACTCGCCTGAAATGTAGACATACTGGAAACTCACATATTCTTACTGAGGCCTCAGTGAGAGAGGAGCAGTGGAGACTCCGGTGTCATGTTACAGCACTTACTGAGCTAGTTTGGAGTTAAGTGACCTACACCAGAGCACAACGGTCAGAGAAACTGAACCTACAGCCACCAGGAGATCTTCTGCACGTGCACCAGTTATGGCTGGAACTTTAAAGTCCAGCCTGTTTCGTTTCCCTGTGTTTGTGATGTCATGAAAACCAGCGCTTTTACATGTGACCACCTATTCACATTACGAAATTAGGTGAGGTCACTCCGAGGTCTACATCAAATTTCAAAGAGCACATCACCTTGGGGGACAAATGCAGGATGAGGGCCCTTAAAGTGGCTCCATCATTAACAGCAAGTGGTGTTTGTTTGTAGTTTGTGGCATAAAGTAATACATAGTGTTAGATAAGATAAAAATTATCACTCAAAACTAGGGACGTAGATTTAATTCATATAAAAAAAATTGTTTTTAAAGAATGTATGTATAAACTGAAATGAATTTCTCACAAATTACCTTAGACATCCACAATGCCTAATAACAAATACAGCTAATAACAAATGTGTTTTATATATATATATATATATATATATATATATATATATATATATATATATATATATATAATGATTTTTGTGAAAATGAATGAACCAATAGAAATTCTCCAAATTCTGGTTCCATTGACTCACATTTAATATAAAAACAGTTTTGGTTATCTCTTAACTTAAAAAATATTAAAAATATACAAAAAATATATATACAAGGCTGTTATTTCATTACATGTTAAATCAAACAACATTACTTGTTTGTTACTGATTAGTTATAGAAGCTAATTCACTCTGGAACTGTTATTATTACTAAAACTACACACATACTGAATTAAAATCTTATCTGAATTACATACTTAAATTACAGCATCACCCCAGATAATCCAGCTCCACCAGAGCTCAGGCCCTTTGGTATGGAAGCCCATTGCAACCAGACAAATAATAAAAATATATACATTAAAAATAGTATCTCAAAAAGTATGGTTTAATTACTTCAAATTTAATATTTAGAAGATTAATTAGAAAAAATAAGTGGTTTGTCAAAATTTTAAATTCTGAGTGTCTCAAAAATATTATTAGTACTTCAAAAATATTGCACAATTATCTAAAATGTAATAATCATAAAAATAATTGCAAAAATTAAAAAAGATTGCCTATATTTACTTCTTTCTGTTTTCTATCCAATCTGTCCAAATTTAAATTGAGTGTCTTAAACAAACAGATTAAATTCTCAAAAATATTGCTCAATTACTTAAAATTCAATAACTTGAAAAATAATAAAATAATTTTGAAATACCTCAATAAAATTGCCTAAATTGTTTTTGTTTCTCCATTTCTGGTAGCAATATTTAAAAATGTGCCCTGTCAAAATTTAAATTTTGAGCATCTCGAAAATATTGCTTAAAAATTAAAAAAATTAAAAATTACTTAAAATTAAATAACTCTTTATTTTCACACAGAACGTCATTTTGTTTTTACTGAAAAACTCAAGGCATGTATAAAGTCATTATTTTGACATAGTAAATCCAAATCTTTAGAAAATCCACTTTTCAAGATCCTAGACAAAAGTTCTGGTGAAGAAAATGTTAGAAACATGAAAATTAGTTTTTATATACAGAGTAGAAAAGAAAGTAAGATGTGTTCCCGGCAGGAATGAGCTTCCATACATTCATACCTGTAAACCATACTAATAATCTGAGCAGTTATCATGGATGTTTGTTAATGATTCACTTAATTGATAATCTGATTAATCCGGAACAAGTGACACTTCCTGATGACTGGTTTACGGCATTTCCCGTCAGCCTACACATCAAACAGGTTCCTGCGTTCCGATCTGCCTGCGACCTGAATCAGGACGCTCATAAAGTCACGTGTGGTTAATAGAACAAATATTACATTCTAGTTTAATAGCATCAAGTGGGCGGAGCCAAACTGAATGAATCAACAGTGGATTACGTTACATAATTTTATACCAGTGTACATTTGGCGGATTGGAGATTAAAGAAAGATAAAACCTCATGTCGTCATTCAGACACCCCTAAATATGTCAGGGCAAAAGTCAGAGACCACCCACCAGTTACCTGCGTGATTTCCATTTTTGTCAAAACAGTCATTACGGAAGAGTTATTCAGAAAAAAACTGCAACCAGGAAATGACACCTCCTAATACTGAGAAATTAATAGCTTGCCAAGGCTGTCCAAAGAAAAACGATGCAACAGTAATGTTACAGGAGAGAACATAAATCTTATGTACTTATATTTATATTATATAAATATATTAATATTACATTTTGCTTTAGGTGATTTTGGAGCATTTCTATTGGTCCATTCATCATGAAACTCTCTCAGGATATTAAGATTGTGTTTAAATAATAATAATATCAAAAAATGATAACATAATTTTTTGGACAGTGACAAAATAATATTATATATCGTCGCAGTCCAATTAAAAACGAGTATCTTTAAATTTGCAACTTCACAGGAGAGACCAAAAACATGTAAGTCTATGGAACCAGAATTATTTCCAAGCTATTTTGGAGCACATTTATTGGTCCATTCATCATAAAATTTTCACAAAATGTAAACGACCATTGGCGTGTTCAAATAACATAGAAAACTCAAAATCTGCAAAAATCTGCAAAATCTGTTTTATATGATGGGGGGGGCTATGTTGGTGGGCTACCCAAGTCTTCCAGGTAGTTGTTAGGAGTCTTATTTTCTCTCTAGCTCCAGTTTTGAAAACTCTACCTCCTTTTCTTAGTCTTTATGATTCAGTAAGTGGATTAACTCACATCTAACCTCATAAAACTTGTAATTGAGTGAAGGAGTATGAACATAAATATTATGAATATTTATGATTGTTGGGTAGTAGTCTACCCAACAATCATAAAGTCCTCAAAAGATCAAAAGATTACAGTATATCTACACACACACACCTCAAAGAAAAAAAACTTGGGAATTAAATAAAAAACATTTTTACATAGTAAATGTAAAAATATGATTACAGCTACATTAAAGCTGACTGCTCAATATCAAGAGTGCTTTCTTTCTAATGGCCAATGGAGTTTTAGCTGTTTTCTCACACTCCTAAAAATATAGAGATAGAAAAAAGTGTTCATGATATTATTCTGGGGTGTAAAATGAATCTACACAGCCTAATTATTAAAAAAAACATTATTTTTACTTTTTTTTAATCACTGTCTGTCTTAAACGCTTCTAAAGAGTCCTGTGTGCTCTGATTGGTTAGCTTGAGACTCTGCCTCGAGCCGCTGTGATTGTTCTTTCAACTGCTGTACCGGTTAGAGTCAGAGTCTGATCCTGAAAGTCTGGCAGACCAAGCTAGTAGATCCACCTTCATAAGCTAGACTGGAGCTGGACATTTCAGAGTGATCTCTGTGCGCTTATAGGCGGGCAATAAGGAAGGTGTTACGAGATGACATCACTGTGAGTTTCATATCTGGCGTGTACTTTGGGCACTATGTTAGGCCTAACGTTGCAGATTGTTTACATGCACAAAAACAACAGGTCCCCTTTCACACAAACCTAAACGAGACAAACTCAAAAGTTTTTAATTAAACGTGAGTTTAAAGCTACATAGAACACAGACAGGGCGGCTCCAGACTCCGGAGACCAATTCCGTCTCTGTGCCACGAGAAATATAAGGTGCTGATATCAGGTGTAAACCTTAAAAGTTTAAGAAAATGCAGGAAAGAAGTTTTATATATACACCGTAATACAATGTACAGTAGTAACTTTATCAGTAGTAAACGCTGGGAAAAAGAATTCACCCCCCCGTGGTGTGTCAAGGTTTGCGGGTCGCCTTGTTCGTTTATTTTCTTTCTTTATTGTCTGTTAGAAAACAAAAAGGCACGAAAGCACACATTCCACTACAAGTTCTGTCCGTTCACAGAAAGTAAAGAACGCCATACCGGCAAAAAGGTACGACCAAAGAAGTCAACGTCAGCAACACGGTATCGTGTTTCTCATCGGGAGGTCAGTTGTTGTTCTTCAGTTCGAAGCGGCTGTACACCTGCTTCGACTTCATCTTGTTGTAGTGATTAACCAGGTCCAGTTTGCTGTGGCCCAGCGTCATGCGCTTCTCGTCCCGCCGGTTGATCCAAGCCTCGGGACCCGTTCGTTCCTTTGGCAACGGCACGGGTGGGGGAGGAACCTGCATGCTCTCCGGCTCGTTCTGCGAGAGATCGGGACCGCCGAAGGCTGTGCTGTGCGGAGGGGACCTGTGGAAGCTGTAGGAGTCCTTCTCTTTGGCGGAGGGGGAGAAGATGTCTGCGAACTTATTGAAAAAGGGGTTGGTGGGGCTGCGCACTTTGGGGGGTTGTTTGCTCTCCATGGGCGGCTGAGCTTTAGGGCCGCTGTGGTAGAAGTTGTTGTGGTCGTAGAGACCCATAGCTTGGAATTTGGACGTTGGTCCGGCGAGGTTGGCGCGGAGGAACTCCGGCGTTCCCGCTTTGGCCCACTCCACCGCGGACGGATGAGCGCTCGGCGACGTACGCTCCGCCGTCGGACTCTGCAGGGTGTCGTTAGGCGAGCCCCTGCCGACGTGGTTTGCTTGAAGCCCCGGACTTGTGACCCCTCTTCTCTCTGGGCTCTTGAGCGCGTTCGTGTCCTTCTTCTCTTGGGTCACCTTGTAGACCGGAGGGGTCAAACCTGGAGCAGCTTTGATGCTGGACACGCTGTTACTGGACTGGCTGCTGGAGTTCTCTGAACACACCTTCTCCCTGCTCATGAAGAAGTCCATAGTGGGCATCTGCATGTTGTAAGAGTAATAGGGAAGACCCTCCTCGTCGGGGTTATGGAAGCGATCGATGATTTGCGAGTCGGCGTACAGGCAACGGAACTCCCGGTCGAAGCTGTCGGCGATGCGGCCTGAGAAGTGCAAAATCATGTTGCTGTGCACCTGAGCGGACAGCCAGGTAAAACTAGAGGAACACAAAAACAAGAACGTGATGTTAAGATCTGCATTAAATTTGCTTTAATAATAATATCAGAAATATCTTATACATCTCTGTGCAAAAAGTTTATAGAATTACTTTCCAGTAATTGTTTAATTGTCAAAATGACCACTAATATCAGAACGAATGATAACATTTCCTATGAATTTAGTATTAATACTGCATTATAAATGTGTTAATAAGGCCAAATAATAATAATAATAATAATAATAATAATAATAAGGTAAACATAAAACCACACATTAGCTTGTATAATTGTAGTGATCTAAAACGTTTGACTGGTAGTGTACTAAAACGTTTGTCTGGTAGTGCATCTAAAACGTTTGTCTGGTAGTGCATCTAAAACGTTTGTCTGGTAGTGCATCTAAAACGTTTGTCTGGTAGTGTACTAAAACGTTTGTCTGGTAGTGCATCTAAAACGTTTGACTGGTAGTGCATCTAAAACGTTTGACTGGTAGTGCATCTAAAACGTTTGACTGGTAGTGCATCTAAAACGTTTGACTGGTAGTGCATCTAAAACGTTTGTCTGGTAGTGCATCTAAAACGTTTGACTGGTAGTGTATCTAAAACGTTTGTCTGGTAGTGCATCTAAAACGTTTGTCTGGTAGTGCATCTAAAACGTTTGTCTGGTAGTGCATCTAAAACGTTTGACTGGTAGTGCATCTAAAACGTTTGTCTGGTAGTGCATCTAAAACGTTTGACTGGTAGTGCATCTAAAACGTTTGTCTGGTAGTGCATCTAAAACGTTTGTCTGGTAGTGTACTAAAACGTTTGTCTGGTAGTGTACTAAAACGTTTGACTGGTAGTGTACTAAAACGTTTGTCTGGTAGTGTACTAAAACGTTTGACTGGTAGTGTACTAAAACGTTTGTCTGGTAGTGCATCTAAAACGTTTGTCTGGTAGTGTACTAAAACGTTTGTCTGGTAGTGCATCTAAAACGTTTGTCTGGTAGTGCATCTAAAACGTTTGTCTGGTAGTGCATCTAAAACGTTTGTCTGGTAGTGTATCTAAAACGTTTGACTGGTAGTGTATCTAAAACGTTTGACTGGTAGTGTACTAAAATGTTTGACTGGTAGTGTATCTAAAACGTTTGACTGGTAGTGTACTAAAACGTTTGTCTGGTAGTGTATCTAAAACGTTTGACTGGTAGTGTATCTAAAACGTTTGTCTGGTAGTGTATCTAAAACGTTTGTCTGGTAGTGTATCTAAAACGTTTGTCTGGTAGTGTATCTAAAACGTTTGACTGGTAGTGTATCTAAAACGTTTGTCTGGTAGTGTATCTAAAACGTTTGTCTGGTAGTGTATCTAAAACGTTTGACTGGTAGTGTATCTAAAACGTTTGTCTGGTAGTGTATCTAAAACGTTTGACTGGTAGTGTATCTAAAATGTTTGACCAGCAGTGTACATGTGTAATATGTTATAAAACCAGGCTACATGACTTCATATCTGACAAGTCTGGCTTAATAACACATTTATAATATCTGTTCATAAAAAGATTGTATACACTATATTACTGGGTACTGGGCCAGGTTGTTACAAGCTTTAAGAGAAATGTTCTTTCATTCCTTACAGAATCTTATCTCTAATCTGGGAATTAATTATACCCAACAAAGGTTCACGTGGATGTACGTCTGGGTCTGTTCGGGGAAGCCTGGTATTATTGGTACTCATCATCAGTAGTAGTAATCCAAAGTAATACCTGGTTTGGCTAATCCATACTTCTTGTTAAAGACGTATACGTATAGGACCTTTAGGGCTCATTTTCAAAGCTTGTGATTTTATTTTTGGGATATAGAAAATATTCATATCCCTCAATTTTCCCAAAACACAATATCTGATTGGTCAACTGACACAAATCCCGCCCCCACACTGCAAACTGTTCTTGCAAATGGTGTCAATACTGCTGTGTCAGTTTGAGCCAGAGTCTGATCCTGAAAGTCAGGTATAACAAGTTGGTAGTGGGTTTTAGCAGAATCTTATAGATTAAAAATAAAAGAGGACATATTAAGCTAGTTTTTAAGGTTCAATATTTCACCTCATACTGTATATCAGTATTAAGCCCAGCGTGGTCCACATTGATGCTATTATAATACCTGGTTTGGCTAATCTATACTTCTTTATGTTAAAGGCGACCTATAGTGGTCATTCAAAGCTCCTGATTTTATCTTTGGGATATAGAAAAGATTTACATGCTTCAATTTTCTCAAAACACAATATCTGATTGGTCAACCAACGTAAGTCCCACCCTTATGCTGCTGTGGCTTACAACTCAATTTTGCTGTATCAGTTTGAGTCAAGAGTCGGATCCTGAAAATCAGGTGCAAGAAGTTGGTACAACCAAGCTTGCAGGTAGGTGGGCAATAAGAATTGTGTAACAAGATGATGTCACCTTGTAACAGAGAAAATCGAGGTGTTTCAGGCAGCTGAAAGAAGTGGTTTCTGTGGGAGTGTTTCTACCTCTAGTATGTACTTTAGGCTTTAGAACAACAACATACTATTAAAAAAAAATAATAATAATCAGACGTGCTGCTGACAGAATTGAACAAATCCGTCTGATGGCTGGAGGCGTCCACGAGAAAACAGGAACTGAACTCACTACTACTTTTTTCCAGAGTTAGAAACTGCTGTTACATTTTACTGTATTAATGTTTATTTGCATTAATTTATTTGAATGATTTATTCTAATGAGGTTGAAAGAGTTATTATTGTCCAGATAAATAGATTGGAGCTATAAAAGTGTAAAGTTTACTTACGCAAAACTTGTAAACAGTACTGTATACACTATAAAAAATATGTTTGTCCTCTTACTTCATGAGGGAGACTGATTAGGCAGGCCAAAGCAAACATTCGCACAAACCAACTTACTGCCAAGATTAATGGTTTTAAACACAGCACTGTACATGTGAATGTAGTGTGACTACTGTTTCCCAGTTTGTAATCACTTGTAATATTAATCACTGTTATTTAATAATAACAATAATTATTATTATTAAGCTGCAATGCAAACATCAACCAATAGTTTGTTCACAATGTAAAGTATTTTGTAAACAATGCAAACAACAACAAAATCAGTAAATGCTCTAGTTTGTGATGTATTATGATGTAATGCTATATTTATAGTGTGATGTATTATTTATAATAATATATTTATAGTCATTTCTTTTGATCAGTGAGATTTGATCACACTGTTTTAAATGTGTCACAATGTGTCAAATAAAATCTTTTTCTTCTGGATGCTATACAGCTTTCACAGTTATTATGTAATTACCTGCAGCTTCATGCAAATTGTTTAAAACTACATTTGCCTTCTATTTGAATCACGTCTATCTCTACATCTCTCTCTACATTTACACACACACACGTTTTCTTGTTATCCAAAGAAAAACAAGCATTTCCAAAATAGAAACTTCATTGGAGAGAATAATGTTAAAAAATGTTAAGAAAAAATGTTAAATGTAAGAATTTTATATTTGCCTTGAAAATAAAGAGCATTGTTGTCCGCTCCTGTAAAATTATCATTTTGGACAAACTTATTTTTATTTGGACACTGACCAAAGGGAATAAATTAGAATTACATACAGCAACCGCATTATGGTTTAGGACAACAACAACAACAACAACAACTTTGGGCCAATATTCCTTTCATCTATACACACAAATACACATTTACAGAATTCCACATTGCCACTAAACTAAATCCACCTGGATCAGCATTACAGATTTAATAAAATCTATATGTTTTATTGCGGTAAACCAACGTCGCCAAATAATACTGTACTTCTAAAGGTCAATAAGTACAACACTTAATATTGGTTTACAATACCAACAACAAAACACAGATACTGATAATTCTAGTCAATTCAATTATCTGCCAATACCTTCATATTTCACACAGAGGCCTGTATCATTTGCATTGCAATAGGAGTGGGTGAATGATATTTTATTGTCAATTATTATTATTATTATTACTACTATTATCATTATTACTATTTGCGGAACTACAAGTTCTATTTTATCTGTCTTAAAAAACCCTAAATATTCTGATGCATATAGTGTATCATACTTTAAAAAAAAAATTTTTATCTTGATATATTGTTGCCACTCAATCATTTTGAACTTTTAATATCTAACCATCTTCAGACAGGCCGCATCTGTTTTACTTAATCTTACTTATTCTTAATTTTTATTTCTTATTGTAGCTTTATTTTTCTTTATTATTTTATTTGTTTTAATTAGTTTTGTATTTTTATATTTTTATATTTTCTTTTAATGTGTATTAACTACTTTCTTCTCAGTGGTTTTAATTTATAATGATTACATTTTGTTTATTTTCTTTGTCATGTCAATCCCTGTTCTTGTAAATGTTAGGCTATATTGAAAATGAGGGTTGCCCTCAATGTACTTCTGAGTTGATTGATATTGTCCAACCCCACTTCACATACCCATTCATACTGTGGTATCTTTACAAAAGCTTACAGAAGGAATCGGAAGGTGTTTACAGGTGAGGGGTGACACTAAGGCCAGCCCTCTATGACTCTATATGACTGCATAGGTTCAATAGAAGATAAGATAAACACGCTCTATATGGGTTACATAAGAATCTGTTTAAAAGGAAGTTACCAGCTTTAGGAGAAATATGTATGTATGATGTATGATCATCTTCAGGAGGGTATGTGTCTCAGCCACTGAGCGGCACTCGGTGCTACCGATTTCCTTTCAAACGACCCACTACAGGTAAATAAAGATCTACACTGCCTATTCCACCAACAAAGCCTTTTACACTTTGGAACAAGCCTCACCCACTGTGTACACTCATCCTGTGCTCACCCACTAACTAAACTCCAGGCAGCAGGCCGGTACCATGCTCTAATGCACCCGGCCAGGCGCTCAGGGTTACAGAACAATACACTTTTCTGATAACTAACTGTTGAATAAGAAGCCAGCTCTCTAAAATGTTATATGAATAAAAAGCAGGTAGAAAACACTGTTTTTTAGGTGCCAGCTTCTTATTTTTATCACAGCAGTTATATTTTGAAGAGCTGGCTTGTTATTGGAGTCATCCATTCCACCTTAAATACTCCCACAGTCCCATTCTAGAGAGCTGGCTTCTTTTTAATCAACTAGTTATTACCATTCCACCTTAAATAGTCCCATAGTCACATTCTGGAGAGCTGGCTTCTTTATCATCAGCTAGTTATTACCATTCCACCGTAAATACTCCCACAGTCCCATTCTAGAGAGCTGGCTTCTTTATCATCAGCTAGTTATTACCATTCCACCTTAAATAGTCCCACAGTCACATTCTAGAGAGCTGGCTTCTTTTTAATCAACTAGTTATTACCATTCCACCTTAAATAGTCCCATAGTTACATTCTAGAGAGCTGGCTTTTTTTAATCAACTAGTTATTACCATTCCACCTTAAATAGTCCCACAGTTACATTCTAGAGAGCTGGCTTCTTTTTAGTCAACTAGTTGTTACCATTCCACCTTAAATAGTCCCACAGTTACATTCTGGAGAGCTGGCTTCTTTATCATCAGCTAGTTACTACCATTCCACCTTAACTAGTCCCACAGTTACATTCTGGAGAGTTGGCTTCTTTATCATCAGCTAGTTATTACCATTCCACCTTAAATAGTCCCACAGTTACATTCTAGAGAGCTGGCTTATTTTTAATCAACTAGTTATTACCATTCCACCTTAAATAGTCCCATAGTTACATTCTAGAGAGCTGGCTTCTTTTTAATCAACTAGTTATTACCATTCCACCTTAAATAGTCCCATAGTTACATTCTAGAGAGCTGGCTTCTTTTTAGTCAACTAGTTGTTACCATTCCACCTTAAATAGTCCCATAGTTACATTCTGGAGAGCTGGCTTCTTTATCATCAGCTAGTTACTACCATTCCACCTTAACTAGTCCCACAGTTACATTCTGGAGAGTTGGCTTCTTTATCATCAGCTAGTTATTACCATTCCACCTTAAATAGTCCCACAGTTACATTCTAGAGAGTTGGCTTCTTTTTCATCAACTAGTTAATACCATTCCACCTTAAATGGTACCATAGCCACATTCTGGTGTTTGGGTGTCTCATTTAAATAATGTGTTTTACCTTAAACTGGGTAACAGTTACATTCTGCAGAGTTAGCTTCTTACTGGAATTGTCCCGTCCACCTTAAATGGTACTACAATTACCTTATACAGAGTTGGCTTCTTATTTTAATTAACTGTTCCACCTTAAATGGTACAGCAGTTACATTATGGAGACTTGGCTTCTTGTTTGAATTGTTCATTTCACCTTAAATGGTATCACAGTTGCATTTAGGAAAGTAGACTTCTTATTTGAAACGTTCGTTAATTGGTGCTGTAGTTACAATATGGAAAATTGGCTTCTTACCTAAATTGTCTGTTCCACCTTTAATACAAAAATTACAATATGGAGAGTAGGATTTTATTTAAATTGCCTGCTCCACCTTAAATTATACCACAGTCACCTTCTGGAGACTTGGCTTCTTATTTGAATTGACCTGTCCACCTTCTTACATTACGGAGACTAGGCTTCTTATATGAATTGTCCGTTACAGGTAAAATGGTACAGCACTTACATTACAGAGAATAGGCTTCTGGTCTGCACTGTCCATTCCACCTTAAATGGTACTGATGTTACAATATGGGGAGTAGTCTTCTTATTTGAACTGCCTGCTCCACCTTAAATGGTACAGCTCTTACATTACAAAGAGTAGACTTCTGGTCTTAACTGTGCATTCCACCTTAAATGATACTGCAGTTCCCTTCTTATATGAATTAACATGTCCAGCTTAAATGGTAAAGCACTTATATTACGTAATGCAGTCTTCTTATTCAATTTGTCCGCTCCACCTTAAATGGTACTCCAGTTACAATACTAGGAGTAGTCTTCTTATTTAAATTGCCCTTTCCACCTTAAAAATTATATCAGAGTTACATTTAGGAGACTACATTAAGTAGACTTCTTATTTGAAATGCCCGTTCCACCTTAAATGATACCGCAGTTACAATATGGAGAATTGGCTTCTTTTCTGAACTGTCCGTTCCACCTTAAATGTTACTGCAATTACAATATGGAGAGTAGTCTCCTTATTTGAATTGACTGCTCCACCTTAAATGGTACAGGTCTTACATTATAGAGAGTAGGCTTCTGGTCTTAACTGTCCATTCCACCTTAAATGATACTGCAGTTACCTTCTGGAAAATTGGCAACTTAGTTGAATTAACGAGTCCACCTTAAAATGGTACAGCAGTTATATTACGAAGAATAGTCTTCTTATTCTAATTATCCGCTCCACCTTAAATGATACTGCAGTTACAATATGGAGAACTGGATTTGTATCTGAATTGTCTGCTCCACCTTAAATGGTGCTCTAGTTACAATATTAAAAGTAGTTTTCTTATTTAAATTGCCCGTTCCACCTTAAAAATGGTATCAGAGTTACATTTAGGAAAGTAGACTTCCCCGTTCCACCTTAAATGATACCGCAGTTACCTTCTGGAGACTTGGCTTTTTATTTGAATTGACCTGTCCACCTTAAATGGTACAGCAGTTATATTATGAAGAATAGTCTTCTTATTCGAATTGCACTTTCCACCTTAAAAATGGTACTCCAGTTATAATACTATGAGTAGTCTTCTTATTCGAATTGCACTTTCCACCTTAAAAATGGTACTCCAGTTATAATACTATGAGTAGTCTTCTTATTCGAATTGCCCTTTCCACCTTAAAAACTGTCTCAGAGTTACATTTAGGAAAGTAGACTTCTTATTTGAAATGCCTGTTCCACCTTGAATGGTACAGGTCTTACATTATAGAGAGAAGGCTTCTGGTCCTAACTGTCCATTCCACCTTAAATGATATTGCAGTTACCTTCTTATATGAATTAACGTGTCCACCTTAAATGATACAGCACTTATATTACGGAGAGTAGTTTACTTATTCAATTTGTCCGCTCCATCTTAAACAGTACCGCAGTTACAATACGGAGAATTGGCTTCTTATCTGAATTGTCTGTTCCACCTTAAATGATTCTGCAGTTTGGCAACTTATTTGAATTAACGAGTCCACCTTAAATGGTACAGCAGTTATATTATGAAGAGTAGACTTCTTATTCGAATTGTCCGCTCCACCTTAAATGGTACTGCAGTTAAATGCCCATTCCACCTTAACTGGTACCGCAGTTGCCATTTGGAGAATTGGCTTTGTATCTGAATTGTCCATTCCACCTTAAATGATACCACACTTACATTCTAGTGAGTGTGTTTCTTATTCACCAACTTCTTATTACATTCTACAGTCACCGGAACACTCCACCAAAATATTTAAGGTGGAGCGGAAAATTTGAACAATAATAATAATAATAACCCAAGTTTGGTTTCGCAGCTAAAATCCCGAACGACCTGGACTAAACGAAGGCCCTGGGCATTGTTTTACCTACAGTCCCATAAAAAGGCTGCGTGAATCAGCAGTAACGGGAGCCCCTCAGACTCAGAGCTTATAAACTTTGCAGTAAGACCTCAGTCGGCTGTAATGACAGCACAGAACACAGGCTAACGCTAAGGAAGCTCGCGCCGAGGCTGAGAGCTGCCGACTCATCATCTTTTCATCACTAAGCCGCTAAAATCCCCAGATGCTTGTTGGGCCGGAGTGAAGTTCAGCTCAGCTCACGCCCTTTCATCTCCTTCCTGAAAGCTGCTGAAGCCCTGGCAGTCAAGCAGGAAGCTGAAACATAAAACTGAACGACACGAGCTAAACAAAACTTCAGAAAGCACCGGGACAAATCAGCAAGATCTGGATCTGGAGATCAGCCCCGCAGATGATGTTCTTAGGAGCAGGAGAGCATTGTAGCTGTTCACAGCGAGCTCTGCTACAGCATGCACTGCAGCACAACAGAGCGGCTCTGCAGCACAAGCCCTGCGCAAAGCCTGTTTCAACCTGCTGCGGTTCAACTGGGAAATATACTGCCCGACTCCGCTGAAGGCTTGGCAGGCCTTCGACTACTGTTTGCATCAGGAACAGGTGTTATGTGTAACAGAGTATTGAAATATTTCATTTCGTTCAGAGCCAGTTTTCAACACATGAAGCAGAATCCCATCACGCTTTTCACAACACATACCATAATATTTAAGGTTTTTAAGGTTTCATTAGCTGGAAAAACCCAAAACAGGGCCAGCAATGCCACAATAAAACATTTACGATCAAAAATCTTCACTACAATGAGTTTGCGCTGCACTAATTCCAATCAAACTAGCTTCTTTATGTCATATAACAGGAAGTTTTTGAGTGATCTTTAAATATAATATCCTGAGAAAAGCATATTAATAATATTAATACTACAACTACTACTATTAATAATAATAAGCTTATTTACAGAGCACTTTTCATACTGGTGGGAGCTCAAAGTGATTTACAGACAGGCGACAGAAGACACCTTAATTGGTATCACAGGTACATTAAAAAAGTGGGCTTATTTGAACTGTTCATTCCACCTTAACTGTTACTGCAGTTACAATATGGAGAATAGATTTCTAATTTAAATTGGCTGCTGCACCTTAAATGATACCACAGTAACCTCATGGAAAGTTAGTTTCTTATTTGAATTGATCTGTCACCCTTAAATGGTACAACAGTGTAGGCTTCTGATCAGAACTGTCCATTCCACCTTAAATGGTACCATGGTTACAATATGGAGAATAGATTTCTAATTTAAATTGGCTGCTCCACCTTAAATGATACCACAGTAACCTCATGGAAAGTTAGTTTCTTATTTGAATTGATCTGTCACCCTTAAATGGTACAACAGTGTAGGCTTCTGATCAGAACTGTCCATTCCACCTTAAATGGTACCATGGTTACAATATGGAGAGTAGGCTTCTAATTTAAATTGTCTGCTCCACCTTAAATGATACCACAGTAACCTCATGGAAAGTTAGTTTCTTATTTGAATTGATCTGTCACCCTTAAATGGTACAACAGTGTAGGCTTCTGATCAGAACTGTCCATTCCACCTTAAATGGTACCATGGTTACAATATGGAGAGTAGGCTTCTAATTTAAATTGTCTGCTCCACCTTAAATGATACCACAGTAACCTCATGGAGAATTAGTTTCTTATTTGAATTGACCCATCCCCTTTTAATGGTACAACAGAGTAGGCCACTAATCAGAACTGTCCATTCCACCTTAAATGGTACAGCAGTTACATCAAACGGGTCTCTGTGTAATAACACATGCAGTTCTTCAGTGATTTAAGTATAATATACACAACTTGCTCAGAAAAGCATATTAATACTACTACTACTACTACTACTAATAATAATACGTTTATTTATAGAACTCAGTCATTTACAGACCAATTCACTTTGGCTTTGGTATCATGTAGTACCTCCCCAGACTTTGTGTACTACCACAGGTTGAAGGTTTTGCCCTGGTCCCCACAGCCCCCAACGCCTAACCAGACAGAAGAATGAGCGACAGTCCCCACAGATAAGAGCTCAAAGAGTTCATAAGCACGGACCATGCAGGGTGTCCAAACTTCTGCTTCAGGCCAATTTTCCTTTTTTAGCACCAATAAGGCAAACATGCTCCAAAATCTAGACTGCTGATTGGCTGTCTAAATTAGTGGTTTACAAACTGGTCCACAGGGACCCCAAAGGCCCCAGCGTAACAACAACAACAACAACAACAGAGCAATGGCAACAAAACTGGTGGACTGTGTGGAGCACTCCAGGCTGTGAAGGGTTAATGTTTATCTTTAAACTAGGCTGAAGTTCTTATTTGCCAGCTAAATCTAATGTTCTGTTCCACCTTAAATGCTGCAGCTTGTAACAGCTCCCACACACACACACACACACACACACACACACACACACACACACACACACACACACACACACACACACACAACATACATACATATGCATACACATACATACATAAATGTGTGTTTATATAAGTGTATGTATATGTATACAAGTAAATACACACCCATATATATAGATTATTTTACATGAGTTTATCTTTCTATTAGGATTTTAAGTTTTATTTTATTTGTTTTTTTTATGTATTTTATGTTTACTTTATACTCTTTTTTGATTTTTTTCTATCATGATTGTTTTAAGTGAGTTTGTTTTTTATCAGTATTTTAATTTGCATCTTATTTGTTTATTTTTATGTATTTTATGTTTATTTTATATTCTTTTATTACATTACAATTTTTTACATGTATATTTTATTCATCTATATTAAATGTTTATTTTAATTTTTTTATTTAATTTTTTATTATTAATTTTGTTTCAATCCCTTAAAATGTAAATGCTCGGCTGCAGTGCAAATGAGGGTCACCCCTCAATGTATTTACCCCTCAAGGTTGATTGATTGACTGAGATATATACACATTTGTATGTATATGTATATAAATATATATACACGTTATAATATAATTCTTATATACAGACATAACTTCAATAATACTCAGTATCAGAATATTCCATGTCATTTAATTGAAATTTTTAATACCCAAGTGTTCAGTCGTATCAACTGTGAGCCAATAAGCATGTTCCCAAAGTCCAGGCTGTGTTTATTATACAGGTTTATAATTTAAAGGGTGATACTTGATAAGCTATTATTCAGGAAACAGACTCAAAGCCCAAGTATTAGTTATTGGTACAAATATAAAAACTCTTAATAATTCAAAACTTGCTTTATTTAAAAGGTCAGAAAAGTCTTACCTATATGATCCAGCTATGACTTCCTCGCAGTCGATGATCATGAATTTCTCCTGAACTTGTCCTGTAAATTTCTTTCCACTTTTGGTGCAGTACGTGTCTCCACATACACTCCGTATCCGCATGTTCTGCAAAATGTAATTTAACTTACTTTAAAAAGCCTGTATTTATTCATATGCCTGCTTTATAACCACAAAACAGAGTCCAAGCATGTAAAACCAGCGCTATGGCTCTGCAGTAAACTCTATTTTTTGAATTTAGAATGTTTAATAAATATGCTTAATCAATTAGGTGCTCTGGGGAATCATTATTTGAAGGTGAATTCCACCAAAATTTCTGAATTATTAAGTAGGGGTGTGCCAAATCGCATAGTACACAATAATATCGCCAACATTTTTGAATATGGTGAACGATATTATACCCTGAAATATCGTGCCATATCACCCATCACTAATTATCACACCAGGTACTACTTTTACTGTTTTTAGTAAAAGAAAAATTCACACTTTTCTCATTTCCCATTATATATCTACTAGAGACAGATTTTATCTCCAGTATCATTCACTTTACTACAGTCCTGGATATATGGAAATATTTGGAGTGCACTGTTTAGTATCATGACATTCTGGGTCATTGACTTCTGTTACAATCTGATGAATTCTTATATTTTTTAATATCTCCGTTAGGTGTGTTATATCATATGCAATAATACATTTTAATTTTCATTTTGTTGCAGTGGTGTATTCTTTAAATATTTCTTTTTAATTCAATGTTTTGTCATATCGCCAAGAGTATCGTTATCGCAAAAATACCATGAAATATCATGATATTATTGTAGGGCCACATCACCCACCCCTTATATTAAGTGTATTTATTTGGTTTGGTGTGAAATGGTTCAGATGTTGTTTACAGTGGTGGTGATGGGAACCAGGGGTCACCAGGTCTACAACACAAATATACTATATACTATCAAACCCACCAGTGAATCTATGGTTTAGTGTTTATATGAAATATTGGCGATTACGATTATTATAGTAAAATATGGAACATCTAAAATAGTAAGTTTTCATGCCAGCCATGTTACCCTGCATTATGAAATTATATTTAAAATTGGATTTGGGACAAAAGCTTCATGTATTAACGTTCTGTGAGGGAGCTTTAAGAGGTGGACGTCCGGTTCCATTCACCACCACTGTTTCTCTCTAACAGACCTTTTCACATCCAACCACTTTTACATCTTAACCCTCTAATTAGGTGAAAATTCTGAAAAATCTGTGGAGTTCCCCTTTAAGTGTCCTGTGAATCAAGGGTACAGGATGGAAACTACAGCTTCAGCAGCCACTTACACTGAGGTGTGAGTTCTGGATGTCCAGTGCTGTGCACATGTCGAGGAAATAACTGAGATTCTTCTCGTCCAGCAGAATATACACCGGGACCCTGCGCTTGTTGGAGGCCTCGATTAGGTCACAGAACAAGTCCACATCTGTGAAGACGTCCATGACTAGGGCGATAACCTGCACACAGAGAGGAGGCGCAAGAGGTGAGGCGCCAGAAGAGCTACAGAAACTGGTTTCGACAGTCCAGTTCACCCAGATATTAAAGGGTCGTCTACATCACTGGACTGCTTAAAGTACCCATATGATGAAAAACTGATTTTTTTTTAACATAGCATGTAAACACAGTTTCAGAATGTACATGGATATGTATAAATTCATGTTTGTGATGTCATTAAAATAACCCATGTACTTATACCTAATCAGCCTACAGCAGTTTGGCCCCGCCCACACTCCCTGTAATTATACTAACCAATCACTACATGACTATGGAAAGACTAAAGTCTGTATACCTGTACACAGGTAGGCGAAGGTAGTGTTACAGTTTACCTGTACACAGGTAGGTGAAGGTAGTGTTACAGTTTACCTGTACACAGGTAGGCGAAGGCGGTGTTACAGTTTACCTGTACACAGGTAGGCGAAGGCGGTGTTACAGTTTACCTGTACACAGGTAGGTGAAGGTAGTGTTACAGTTTACCTGTTCACAGGTAGGCGAAGGCAGTGTTAGACAGTTTACCTGTACACAGGTAGGTGAATGTAGTGTTACAGTTTATCTGTACACAGGTAGGTGAAGGTAATGTTACAGTTTACCTGTACACAGGTAGGTGAAGGTATCTCTACAATATAACTGTACACAGGTAGGCGAAGGCAGTGTTACAGTTTACCTCTACACAGGTAGGTGAAGGTAGCAATACAGTTTACCTGTACACAGGTAGGTGAAATTAGTGTTACAGTATACCTGTACACAGGTAGGTGAAGGTAGTGTTACAGTTTACCTGTACACAGGTAGGTGAAGGTAGTGTTACAGTTTACCTGTACACAGGTAGGTGAAGGTAGTGTTACAGTTTACCTGTACACAGGTAGATGAAGGTAGTGTTACAGTTTACCTGTACACAGGTAGGTGAAGGTAGTGTTACAGTTTACCTGTACACAGGTAGATGAAGGTAGTGTTACAGTTTACCTGTACACAGGTAGATGAAGGTAGTGTTACAGTTTACCTGTACACAGGTAGGTGAAGGTAGTGTTACAGTTTACCTGTACACAGGTAGGTGAAGGTAGTGTTACAGTTTACCTGTACACAGGTAGGTGAAGGTACATTTTTTAGATTTGGTGTGTGAAAAGTGTTTGCTGAGCATATAAACTGAAATAATACTGACCTGCTGAGCTGTTTAGAGGTCAGTGCTGAGTAATGTTACTGTATTAGCGCTGTAGCTACAGTAGTGCAGTCTATCACTTAAACTGTACTTCAACCGTTACATTCAACAGAAAATTAAATTATCAACCACAATTATTTAAATTAATTGCCAGTTAATTCGATTCGAATATCAACCAGCATGTTTACTTGTTTATGTTGGTGTGGAGGAGTCTATTGGCTGAAGATCACAACATCACAGTCTAGTGGTTGAGGTTTAAACACAACACAAACTGTTACAGTACCACGAAGCATAATACTGCCATACTCACGTGTACTGAGATTTCCCTACACCCTTATTTCCCAAACCGCTCTCTATCCCGTAGAATTAAACAAATACAGATTTTCTTGTTACTGCCCCTTTAAGACAAATATGCAAATTAGCTCTTGTCTGATTAATAGGCCCATTCAAAATGCAGTTCGGACTCTGCAGTGGGAACCGGTGGGGCTACACTGCTGTAGGCTAAACAGACTAAATGGGTTTGTTTTTGTGACATCACAACGAAGTGAAAACGGCCTGTTTTGCAGCTCGTCGTCCACATACAGGCTGGAGAGTGAACAGTATGTTTAGTTTAAAAAGAAATGTAAGGAGAATTTGAGGATACAAGCCTTTTAAGTACTGACGAGATTTACAATACGCCCAGAAAACGCTGACTGAGCTGCAGTGTTAATAAGAAACACCACATTGCACAACTACAAACCAGACTTTAAATGAAATCTTGTTTGAAAAGATTTAAAGTGTTGTCATCGAGTAAGCGGGAAGGTCGTACTGTAGTAAGTGGTTCACAAAACAATGAGGCTGTTGTCACAATACTGTGACCCACTTCAGGCGTAAAGGAGATTTGACTGGAAGCTACACAATGCAGTGTTATTAAATTAAATGTTTTGATCTTCTGTTTTCTTTTGGAAGAGGCTGTAAATTATTTTTTTTTAGTTTATGGCCAGTTACAGTTCAGAGGCCTATCACACATAAAGGCTGACTGGTTAGTTTGAAGTTTGTTTAAAGAAAAGAGAAATAAATATGAGCTTTAATTGTGACTGTAAAGACGCTAGTCAGCTTAAAAGAGCAGTAAACACTGAGCTGAACTCTCTTACTTGCCAGCTTCTTGTCCGTTCCACCTTAAATGGGTTAGCAATTACATTCTGGTCATTTGGCTTCTTAGTCACCAAGTTTTTATTTGAATTGTCTGTACCACCTTAACTAGTACAGCAGCTACATTCTGGCAATTTGGCCTCTTCACCATCAATTTTTTACTTGAATTGTCCGTTCCACCTTAAATGGTTTAGCAATTGCATTTTGGAGATTTGGCCTCTTGATTACCATCTCTTACTTGAAATGTCAGTTCCACCTTAAATAGTTTGGCAATTGTATTCTGACGATTTGGCCTCTTAGTCACTAACGTCGTACTTGAATTGTCAGTTCCACCTTAAATGGTTTAGCAATTGCATTTTGGAGAATTGGCCTCTTAGTCATCATCTCTTACTTGAATTGTCAGTTCCACCTTAAATACTACAGCAGCTACATTCTGGCAATTTGGTCTCTTGACCATCAATTTTTAACTTGAATTGTCAGTTCCACCTTAAATGGTTTAGCAATTGCATTTTGGAGAATTGGCCTCTTAGTCATCATCTCTTACTTGAATTGTCAGTTCCACCTTAAATACTACAGCAGCTACATTCTGGCAATTTGGCCTCTTGACCATCAATTTTTAACTTGAATTGTCAGTTCCACCTTAAATGGTTTAGCAGTTATATTCTGGAGATTTGCCCTCTTAATCACCAGCTTCTTATTTGATTTGTCCGTTCCACCTTAAATGGGACAGCACTGCCATTCTGGCGGCTCTAGAATGTAATAAAAACTCAACTCACCAGGAAGTACCTGCTCCACCATTTAAGGTGGAACGGAAATTCCAAATAGAACTGACGAATAAGAAGCCAACTCTCCAGAGGCACAGTTAAAGGTGGGAGAAAAATAATAAAGACAGGTGCACCACTTAAGGTGGAACCGAAAAGTCAAAACAGACACAGGTGAATAGGAAGCCAACTCGCTAGGTGCAGCATTTAAGGTGGAACTGAAAATTCAAACTAGAAACTGGCGAATAAGATGCCAAGTGTACTATTTAAGGTGGAACGCATTTCAGATAAGAAGCCAACTCGCCATAAAGTACCTGCTCCACGATTTAAGGTGGAACGGAAAATTCTGATAAGAAGTGGGTTGATAAGAAACCAGCTCGCCAGAATGTACCTGCCTGAACCATTTAAGGTGGAACTGAAAATTCAAACTAGAAACTGGCGAATAAGATGCCAACAGGTGTACTATTTAAGGTGGAACGTATTTCAGATAAGAAGCCAACTCGTCAGAAACTACCTGCTCCACGACTTAAGGTGGAACGGAAAATTCAGATAAAAAGCTGGCTGATAAGAAACCAACTAGCCAAAATGTACCATTTAAGGTGGAACAGGTGGAACAAATAAGAGGCGGAGTCGCCACAATGTACCTGTACCTGTACCTGTACCTGTACTACTCAAGGTGAAACAGCAGAAGATGTAAACAAGAAGCTGACAAATAATAACACTGAGCCAACTCGACACCGTGGCGCACCGTTTAAGGTGGAACGGACAAGAAGTCTGCTTTGTCAGGTTGAATCGTAGACTCAGGTAAAAAGGGACACGAGCTTAATTTGCATAGTCAGTCAACTCCTGGTCACACGTTAGCTCCTACCTTCTTGGCTTTATTGATAAGCGATCGGATCAGATCTTTCACGTTCTGGGTTTTATCTCTCTGGAAGTGTATCTGCGTCTCTGAGGGGCCGTAGCGGTTGGGCACCTCCGGCCAGCCGAGCTCCAGCATCGGGGGCTCCTCGTCGGACATCATAGGGAAGTAAGTCCCGGAGGTGAGCTCGGACACGGCGTCCCCTACCCCGCAGTCCCGCTCGGCTCCGTTGCACCCGTTTTCGTCGCCGCCGCTCTTGGCCGCGTTCTCGGTGATGTAGCGAATCTCCAGCGACGACAGAAAGTTCAGCTCTCTCTCGTCGGCCAGCACGCGCCGGTACTCCTTCTCGCCGGCCTCCAGCAGGGCGTCCGTGGCCAGTCTGGCCGCCTCGTTGTGGCTCAGCTCCAGCGCCGAAACCTGCCTCCAGGGGTTCTTCACCTCCTCCAGTCGGGTGGCGAGTTTGCCCAGCGCTTTGCGCCCGGAGTTGGGCACCGGCCGCAGGCCGTCCGAGTTCATCATCATCGCGAGCGGAGCTGCGTCTGCGTCTGCGAAGCAACAAGTTCTCGGTTAGTGACAGCAGGGGAAGTTGCTTCGAGTCATCGTAGTGAAGAGCTGAGGAGGAGGAGGAGGAGGAGGAGGAGGAGCAGGAGGAGCAGGAGGAGCAGGAGGAGGGTCGGAGCTGCTCCCGGGGGAACCTTTTGGTTTTGTTGCTCGCTGCTGAGAAACTCGACGCTTCCACCTTCTTTACCTGGCGTCGTGTTTAACCTGTGCTAAGCTCCGCCTCCTTCATCACATGATACGCAAAACAAGCCCGGTGTTCTTTTCTCCACCCGCTTTCTGACAAGCGCCGCCCCCTTGCGCTACGATTGGCTAAGCAGACTACAGGCGAGCGTTAGGATTGGCTGAAAGCTCATCGGCAATGAATACAGATCTACTTGAACTTGAGCTTTTAAAAAAAGCATGATTTACATTACAAAGCAAAACAATATTGTACCAATTATAAGTCTATTAATTTCCTAAACATTTAATAATTTATGAAGTGAATATACACTTTTATTATCTATGTACATTTGGGCACACAGAATTTTCCAGAAACTCTATTTTTTTGCACGGTGAACATCAGAATACAGAGTACAATCAGGTGAGCACCAGATACTATGAGCTGAGCTTTAGATACTGTAAGGTGAGCACCAAATACTTTTAGGTGAGCACCAGATAATGTGTGCTGAGCTTTGGATACTGTAAGGTGAGTGCTAAATACTTTTAGGTGAGCACCAGATACTTTTAGGTGAGCACCAGATATTATGTGGTGAGCTTCAGATAGTGTTAGGTAAGTGCCAAATACTTTTAGGTGAGCACCACATAGTATGTGGTGAGCTTAAGATACAGTTGGGGAGCACCAGATACTTTTAGGTGAGCACCAGATACTTTTAGGTGAGCACCAGATACTTTTAGGTGAGCACCAGATACTATGTGGTGAGCTTCAGATAGTGTTAGGTAAGTGCCAAATACGTTTAGGTGAGCACCGCATAGTATGTGGTGAGCTTTGGATACTGTCAGGTGAGCACCAGATACTTTCAGGTGAGCACCAGATTCTATGTGGTAAGTTTCAGATAGTATGTGGTGTGCTTTACACACTGTCAGGTGAGCACCAGATAATGTGTGCTGAGCTTCGGATAATGTCAGGTGAGCACCAAATACTGTCTGGTGAGCACCAGATAGTATGCGGTGATCTTCACATAATATGTGGTGAGCTTCAGATACTGTCAGGTGAGCACCAGATAGTATGCGGTGATCTTCACATAATATGTGGTGAGCTTCAGATACTGTCTGGTGAGCACCAGGTAGTATGCGGTGATCTTCACATAATATGTGGTGAGCTTCGGATACTGTCAGGTGAGCACCAGATACTTTTAGGTGAGCACCAGATACTTTTAGGTGAGCACCAGATATTATGTGGTGTGCTTCAGATACTTTTAGGTGAGCACCAAATACGTTTAGGTGAGCACCGCATAGTATGTGGTGAGCTTAAGATAATATGCGGTGAGCTTTGGATACTGTTAGGTGAGCACCAGATACTTTCAGGTGAGCACCAGATTCTATGTGGTAAGTTTCAGATAGTATGTGGTGTGCTTTACACACTGTCAGGTGAGCACCAGATAATGTGTGCTGAGCTTCGGATAATGTCAGGTGAGCGCCAAATACTGTCTGGTGAGCACCAGATAGTATGCGGTGATCTTCACATAATATGTGGTGAGCTTCGGATACTGTTAGGTGAGCACCAGATACTTTTAGGTGAGCACCAGATACTTTTAGGTGAGCACCAGATATTATGTGGTGTGCTTCAGATACTTTTAGGTGAGCACCAAATACGTTTAGGTGAGCGCCGCATAGTATGTGGTGAGCTTAAGATAATATGCGGTGAGCTTTGGATACTGTCAGGTGAGCACCAGATACTTTCAGGTGAGCACCAGATTCTATGTGGTAAGTTTCAGATAGTATGTGGTGTGCTTTACACACTGTCAGGTGAGCACCAGATAATGTGTGCTGAGCTTCGGATAATGTCAGGTGAGCACCAAATACTTTTAGGTGAGCACCAGATAGTATGTGGTGATCTTCACATAATATGTGGTGAGCTTCGGATACTGTCAGGTGAGCACCAGATACTTTTAGGTGAGCACCAGATACTTTTAGGTGAGCACCAGATATTATGTGGTGAGCTTCAGATAGTGTTAGGTAAGTGCCAAATACTTTTAGGTGAACACCACAAAGTATGTGGTGAGCTTAAGATACAGTCGGGGAGCACCAGATACTTTTAGGTGAGCACCAGATATTATGTGGTGTGCTTCAGATACTTTTAGGTGAGCACCAAATACTTTTAGGTGAGCACCTCATAGTATGTGGTGAGCTTAAGATAATATGTGGTGAGCTTTGGATACTGTCAGGTGAGCACCAGATACTTTCAGGTGAGCACCAGATTCTATGTGGTAAGTTTCAGATAGTATGTGGTGTACTTTACACACTGTCAGGTGAGCACCAGATAATGTGTGCTGAGCTTCAGATACTGTCAGGTGAGCACCAAATACTTTTAGGTGAGCACCAGATAGTATGTGGTGATCTTCACATAATATGTGGTGAGCTTCGGATACTGTCAGGTGAGCACCAGATACTTTTAGGTGAGCACCAGATATTATGTGGTGTGCTTCAGATACTGTCAGGTAAGAAACAGATGCTTTAAGGTGAACGCCAGATGTGGTGGTACAGCCTGCATCTGGTATCATAGTATCTTCTGTTCACCACATAACATCTAGTGCGCACCTGATATTTACCTATAAGAATGCCAGGTCTATGCTTGGTCCAAGATAAATTCTGTCCAAAATAAAAATGAACTCACACTAGACGTCTATAGTGGAGGCAACATCAAGCTAAACTCAGCTGGTTTATCATTCACTGGATAACAGTTATAAATAATCTCGAGGGAGAATTACGCAACTTTATTGGATTGGAGCCCAAACGACCGTCCAGTCTGTCGAGCTTAGCGCTTTTATTAGCCATGAACAGTAAAAGTACTGAGCGTGCTGAATACGCAGATATGTGTTTATTGCTGGGGTGTCATCACTGTATGTCTGCTGTATGCAAACGAGCTCTGTTCTGATTGGCTGTGCCTCATTCCCATTCCTGTATTCCTCCACCAAGTTCAAGTTTAAGTTCAAGTTTCAAGTTTCTTTGTCATTTGCACATCATGTCAGGACATAACATGCATTGAAATGTTTGGGGTGAGGCTCAGATAATAACTCTACAGCAGGACAGCAATTATATTAGTAGTAAAAACAGTGCAAACATACAATAAATAGACAATAATGAAGTAAGAATAAACTAGATTATATACATTTAGTAATAACTGAAATATATAAAGGAATATACAAAACATATACAAGATATATACATAAGATATACAGGAGGACATATGTAGAAACTTCTGCATAGTAAGGTTATTTAAGAAGATGAATCTTTTTAAAAAAAAAGTTTCTACATATAAAGGGATTTTACCATGAGGGGAAATTTAGAAATCCCCCTATTAGGCCGATATCCTTATTGCAGAACTGTCTCATAAGTGGACGTCTGGTTCCATTCACCACAACAGTGAACCATTCTGACTGTAGTATCTCTAGAACAGAGTATTTCACCCCACACCACTCTTTGTATAATTTGTTTACATCTTAACCAATTCACTGTGCAGAATTTTGGAAAATTTTATGGTGTTACCCTTTAAGCACTCACAGTGGAAAACAGATGTTCATATATTTCTGTATGGAAGTTCAGTTAAACTCGAGTTTAGGGCTGGGTTACAGTTAAAAAGACTATTCCGAAGAAGGTCACGTGTATTTATTCTGAATTAGCCAATCCTGGCGCAGGGGGCGTGGTTATCCGCAAAACGGGTGGGATAAAAAACCCTGAGTAGACAAATGCGCTTTGAACTGAGCCACCGGATAAACGAGCAGACCTAAATTCAGCTCGCGCACCGCCCACCCCCCTGAGAGGGATAAAGACCCTACAGTACAAAAGGGGGATTACAAAGGCGGCTGTATTGTCACACTTGTCAACACTTTAGCAGTGGGTGACTCTACTGCTGAAGACTGAATGTCTTGCACCATTAAAGGGCCCATATAACAAAAAACTAAACCTGCTTCACTTTCCTAAAAGAAAAGTAAACAATGTTAACGTCTCAAGACGTACCTCTTTACTTCCCAGACTATATATATATATATATATGTATATATATATATATATATATATATATATATATATATATATATATATATATATATATATATATATATGTATAAGCTGCAAACAATGGGTCTGTCTCAAATCCTACTGAGCTCCTACATAGGCAGCATTTTACATCATAGTATGCGCTCCTGACATGTAGACTGTCCCAATTCTTACATACCTTAAACATACTGTTTACTGAGGAACCTTATTTAGACCTGATTTTAAGGAAGCATTGAACTCTTCCTCAGCCGCTAAGACAATCCCATGATGCAACACAGGCTAATCTAGGAGCAGTGAAGTGGTTTTAAAATGTGAGTTATTTTGATTCTCTCTGGAGTTTTAATGTGTTTCTGGTCATATAATCACACAAAACAGTATTTTATCATCAACTCTGTACCGAGTCCTTCACCATTTACACTTTTATACTCCAGACATTAGCATTTATGCTAGCGTATTTTTAAGCCCGGGCTATTGTTTTGGATGCTGGCCGGTAGCTTAGCAACCAGCTAAACCACCGGTGGCGTGCTGCAGTGGGCGGGAACAAGCCGTGACGCAGTCTCTCTCTAACTAGAGCGTCTCAGTAATCTGTTTTATGAGGAGAGATGAGGAGAGAACACTGATACTTACACAGCTGCTACCTAGACAGCCTACCTAGACACTCACTAGGGTTTGAGATAGACCCTATGTGTTTTGAGTTATGATGTCACAAAAACCAAAACCTATTCAGTTGGCATCGAGCAGTCGTGCTGCTGCAGCTTGAGACAAAAAAGCTGTAATCAGTCCAGCAAACGCAGTAAAACACATTTTCAATCCTTTCAGCTTTAAATAGAATAGTTTTTTTCAGATTATATCTACTGAGCTTTAGATACTGTCGGATGAGCACCACATACTTTTAGGTGAGCACCAGATAATATGTGGTGAACTTCAGATACTGTCAGGTGAGCATTACATACTTTTAGGTGAGCACCAGATAATATGTGGTGAACTTCAGATACTGTCAGGTGAGCATCACATACTTTTAGGTGAGCACCAGATAATATGTGGTGAGCTTCAGATACTGTCCGGTGAGCACCACATACTTTTAGGTGAGCACCAGATAATATGTGGTGAGCTTCAGATACTGTCGATTGAGCACCAGATAATATGTGCTGAGCTTCAGATACTGTCAGGTGAGCACCACATACTTTTAGGTGAGCACCAGATAATATGTGCTAAGATTCAGACCCTGTCAGGTGAGCACCACATACTTTTAGGTGAGCACCAGATAATATGTGCTGAGCTTCAGATACTGTCAGGTGAGCACCACATACTTTTAGGTGAGCACCAGATAATATGTGCTAAGATTCAGATACTGTCAGGTGAGCACCACATACTTTTAGGTGAGCACCAGATAATATGTGCTGAGCTTCAGATACTGTCAGGTGAGCACCACATACTTTTAGGTGAGCACCAGATAATATGTGCTAAGATTCAGACCCTGTCAGGTGAGCACCACATACTTTTAGGTGAGCACCAGATAATATGTGCTGAGCTTCAGATACTGTCAGGTGAGCATCACATACTTTTAGGTGAGCACCAGATAATATGTGCTGAGCTTCAGATACTGTCAGGTGAGCATCACATACTTTTAGGTGAGCACCAGATAATATGTGCTAAGATTCAGACACTGTCCGGTGAGCACCACATACTTTTAGGTGAGCACCAGATAATATGTGGTGAGCTTCAGATACTGTCAGAAGAACATCACATAATTTTAGGTGAGCACCAGATAATATGTGCTAAGATTCAGACCCTGTCAGTTGAGCACCACATACTTTTAGGTGAGCACCAGATAGTATGTGCTAAGATTCAGACACTGTCACGTGAGCACCACATACTTTTAGGTGAGCACCAGATAATATGTGCTGAGCTTCAGATATTATTTTATGGAAAGCCAGCTGAACTCAGGAGACAAATCAAGTACACTAAAGAAATGGGGGGTATGGGCCCTTTAAATAAACAAGTCTCAGTTCGCTGTTATACAATGCATGTGAGTGCGAGCAGCCTTGTAAACATCTCAACTTCAAGCTTTTTAGCTAAGACAGCTTGGACAACTGCAGGCGCGGTTACACTACAGCACCTTCATGTTACATGTTCTTCAGAAGGATATGACCTCTTGGTTCACAGCCAGTCGCTGGACAGCTGGCTCTCCCTCCCTGCACATACTAGCTATCATTAATAGGCTGTTGGCTGTGTTGTGCTGTTCAAAGCATGTTTTCTAAGTGTGTTCATACGTTTCTAAATTTGATACCAGGTCGTCTGTTCTGTGACTCTCAGGACCACAGCTCACTGGCTAGGAGCGATGCTGTAGCATTCCCTCATACATGTACACGTTAAAGGGCCTGTGTCCTACATTGTGCTTGTGCTTCCCCATGAGGTACAGAGAGCATCATATAATTTATGTTACACTGAGAATGAAACAAACTGCACCTTAAAGACTGATATATGCAAATCAGTTGTGTTCTAATTGGCTGATCTACTTCGTTAAAAAACATACATAGCTTTAAAGGAGCAATATGTAAAATGATGCTAACTGTGCAATCGCACTCCATACAGTTTCTCCACCTCCCTTCTTACTTCTCGCCCCGTTTGAAGAATTGTTATAAATTTAGTACTAAACTTGATCTCTTTACTCACAAAGAGAATCTCCAGTGGTGCCAACGTTTGTTACATATATATCCATTTTTAACTTTCTACATTAATTTAATGCACCGACTTCCGTTTACATTGTGGGAAAATTTTATGATGAAAGGACCAATAGAAATCCTCCAAAATAGCTTGGAAAAAATTCTGGTTCCTTTGACTTCTACTGAATGTTTTGGCCTGTCCTGTAAAGTTGCCAAATACCTGTTTTTTATTGGACAGCGACGATTACTATATATATATATATATATATATACCATCAAAACTGTTATTTCTTCACATCCTGTTGATCATTTCATTCAATTTTGCAATATTATAAACCAAAAAAATCGTATATACTGATTATATCATTTTACATACTGCTCCTTTAATACTCACTTAGAACGTTATTGTGGCAGGGAGTTAATTTGCTGTAGGATGAATGTATGCAAATGAGCTGGACTTTTGTTACGTCACATAAACAGTTCATTCATGACAGCAGTTTGTTTGCACATACATATTGGGGGTGACACCGTTTAGGTACCACAAGTCAGTGTCAAAGGACAAGGTGTCCCCTGCTATGGGCACTTTAACTAACTAAAAAGTCACAGCACAGTTTCCGTTTGTCCACTCTGGACATGTTTTGTGGGGGCTTACTTAAGATCCTGTAAAATCTTCGGCCGAGGCGACAACCGAAAACTCTGTGAAGGAAATCTGTCATCACACGTCTGAAATGGCTGTTCTTTCTTTGTGCGCGGAGGCGGTCTCATTTGAATAGTAAATAAGGCGTAGTGCTTGACACTAGAAGGGTTCATTTACATGATGGACGATCAGCAGATGAGGAGACGCAATAAAAGCAGAAACACCTGAATGACCGGTCCCAGCGCCGTGACCACCTGACAATGTACCTGCATGTAAAGCCACCTGTCAAGACAAGGTATGCTACGACTGACACGGCACACATGCTGAGCTTCCACAATAAGACACAACAAGGTACTTGTATACCTTAAATACTACATTTAAAGGGCCCATACCCTCGTTTTTGTCTTGATGAGGTCCATCATGTGTGTGTGTGTGTGTGTGCGTGTGTGTTCATGTACCAAAAACATCATAATTCATTAACATCATAATCCAACCTCTCATTGTCCCTTAGAATAAAACAGATTCATAAACAATAATTAAAGGGCCCATACCCTACATTTTGCTTACATATATACTTTTTCCTTGAGGTGCATTTAAAATTTAAAACAATTTGTTTGTGTGTTCATGTACCAACAACACCATCGTTTCTTTTTACATACCATTTCCTAACTTTTTTTATCATCCCTGAAAATTTCACAGACTGCACCTTTAATACTACAATATGTAAATGAGCTCTGAGCGGATTGGCTGGCAACTGTCCGCACCTCGTTTAAAAAGAAGTGTAGGCTGAAACGCTCCTTATATCAGCGAGACCAAACTGCTGTAGGCTAAATAGGCATGTTAAAACATGTCAGTGCATTTGTTTTTGTGACCTCACAATATCAGATTATTAAGAAGAGAGCTTTGTTTGGTTTTCTGTATATGGACTGTGTGTTTTAAGTCAGTGGTCACGTACTACATGTTTCAGGGAAGTGAAGACGGTTCTGCTTTTTCAAGATGTGGGCTCTTGTATATATATATATATATATGGGCTGTGACAATGTTGACATATTACACTAAGCACACATCATTAAAGCAAAGAGAATTCAGGTTTCTGGGCCCTATAGGCATTATTTCAGGAAGATACAGATCTGATATTTATCTATACTGCTGCACATACACAAACAGTTATTATATCTAGTAATTGTGGTTAAATCTGTCTGGGTTGGCATTATTAGTTTAATACCTTATGCTGGGACGACAAGGTGTAGTGGTTAGTACGGTGGTGTAGTGGTTAGTATAGTGGTGTAGTGGTTAGTACGGTGGTGTAGTGGTTAGTATGGTGGTGTAGTGGTTAGTACGGTGGTGTAGTGGTTAGTACGGTGGTGTAGTGGTTAGTATGGTGGTGTAGTGGTCAGTATGGTGGTGTAGTGGTTAGTATGGTGGTGTAGTGGTTAGTATAGTGGTGTAGTGGTTAGTACGGTGGTGTAGTGGTTAGTATGGTGGTGTAGTGGTTAGTATGGTGGTGTAGTGGTTAGTATGGTGGTGTAGTGGTTAGTACGGTGGTGTAGTGGTTAGTACGGTGGTGTAGTGGTCAGTATGGTGGTGTAGTGGTTAGTATGGTGGTGTAGTGGTTAGTACGGTGGTGTAGTGGTTAGTACGGTGGTGTAGTGGTTAGTATGGTGGTGTAGTGGTTAGTATGGTGGTGTAGTGGTTAGTACAGTGGTGTAGTGGTTAGTATGGTGGTGTAGTGGTTAGTATGGTGGTGTAGTGGTTAGTATGGTGGTGTAGGGGTTAGTACAGTGGTGTAGTGGTTAGTATGGTGGTGTAGTGTTTAGTATGGTGGTGTAGTGGTTAGTATGGTGGTGTAGTGGTTAGTATGGTGGTGTAGTGGTTAGTACGGTGGTGTAGCAGGTAGTTCTTGAGTAGAAGTGTGTCTGGAAGAGAAGGTAGTTCTTGAGTAGAAGTGTGTCTGGAGGAGAAAGTAGTTCTTGAGTAGAAGTGTGTCTGGAAGAGAAGGTAGTTCTTGAGTAGAAGTGTGTCTGGAGGAGAAAGTAGTTCTTGAGTAGAAGTGTGTCTGGAGGAGAAGGTAGTTCTTGAGTAGAAGTGTGTCTGGAGGAGAAGGTAGTTCTTGAGTAGAAGTGTGTCTGGAAGAGAAGGTAGTTCTTGAGTAGAAGTGTGTCTGGAGGAGAAAGTAGTTCTTGAGTAGAAGTGTGTCTGGAGGAGAAGGTAGTTCTTGAGTAGAAGTGTGTCTGGAAGAGAAGGTAGTTCTTGAGTAGAAGTGTGTCTGGAGGAGAGGGGTAGTTTCTTGAGTAGAAGTGTGTCTGGAGGAGAAGGTAGTTCTTGAGTAGAAATGTGTCTGGAGGAGAAGGTAGTTCTTGAGTAGAAGTGTGTCTGGAGGAGAAGGTAATTCTTGAGTAGAAGTGTGTCTGGAGGAGAGGGTAGTTCTTGAGTAGAAGTGTGTCTGGAGGAGAGGGTAGTTCTTGAGTAGAAGTGTGTCTGGAGGAGAAGGTAGTTCTTGAGTAGAAGTGTGTCTGGAGGAGAAGGTAGTTCTTGAGTAGAAGTGTGTCTGGAGGAGAGGGTAGTTCTTGAGTAGAAGTGTGTCTGGAAGAGAAGGTAGTTCTTGAGTAGAAGTGTGTCTGGAAGAGAAGGTAGTTCTTGAGTAGAAGTGTGTCTGGAGGAGAAGGTAGTTCTTGAGTAGAAGTGTGTCTGGAGGAGAGGGTAGTTCTTGAGTAGAAGTGTGTCTGGAGGAGAAGGTAGTTATTGAGTAGAAGTGTGTCTGGAGGAGAAGGTAGTTCTTGAGTAGAAGTGTGTCTGGAGGAGAGGGTAGTTCTTGAGTAGAAGTGTGTCTGGAGGAGAAGGTAGTTCTTGAGTAGAAGTGTGTCTGGAGGAGAAGGTAGTTCTTGAGTAGAAGTGTGTCTGGAGGAGAGGGTAGTTCTTGAGTAGAAGTGTGTCTGGAGGAGAGGGTAGTTCTTGAGTAGAAGTGTGTCTGGAGGAGAGGGTAGTTCTTGAGTAGAAGTGTGTCTGGAAGAGAAGGTAGTTCTTGAGTAGAAGTGTGTCTGGAAGAGAAGGTTGTTCTTGAGTAGAAGTGTGTCTGGAGGAGAGGGTAGTTCTTGAGTAGAAGTGTGTCTGGAGGAGAGGGTAGTTCTTGAGTAGAAGTGTGTCTGGAGGAGAGGGTAGTTCTTGAGTAGAAGTGTGTCTGGAGGAGAAGGTAGTTATTGAGTAGAAGTGTGTCTGGAGGAGAGGGTAGTTCTTGAGTAGAAGTGTGTCTGGAAGAGAAGGTAGTTCTTGAGTAGAAGTGTGTCTGGAAGAGAAGGTAGTTCTTGAGTAGAAGTGTGTCTGGAGGAGAGGGTAGTTCTTGAGTAGAAGTGTGTCTGGAGGAGAGGGTAGTTTTTGAGTAGAAGTGTGTCTGGAGGAGAGGGTAGTTCTTGAGTAGAAGTGTGTCTGGAGGAGAGGGTAGTTCTTGAGTAGAAGTGTGTCTGGAGGAGAGGGTAGTTATTGAGTAGAAGTGTGTCTGGAGGAGAAGGTAGTTCTTGAGTAGAAGTGTGTCTGGAGGAGAGGGTAGTTCTTGAGTAGAAGTGTGTCTGGAGGAGAAGGTAGTTCTTGAGTAGAAGTGTGTCTGGAAGAGAAGGTAGTTCTTGAGTAGAAGTGTGTCTGGAGGAGAAAGTAGTTCTTGAGTAGAAGTGTGTCTGGAGGAGAAGGTAGTTCTTGAGTAGAAGTGTGTCTGGAAGAGAAGGTAGTTCTTGAGTAGAAGTGTGTCTGGAGGAGAGGGTAGTTCTTGAGTAGAAGTGTGTCTGGAGGAGAAGGTAGTTCTTGAGTAGAAGTGTGTCTGGAGGAGAAGGTAGTTCTTGAGTAGAAGTGTGTCTGGAGGAGAAGGTAATTCTTGAGTAGAAGTGTGTCTGGAGGAGAGGGTAGTTCTTGAGTAGAAGTGTGTCTGGAGGAGAGGGTAGTTCTTGAGTAGAAGTGTGTCTGGAGGAGAAGGTAGTTCTTGAGTAGAAGTGTGTCTGGAGGAGAAGGTAGTTCTTGAGTAGAAGTGTGTCTGGAAGAGAAGGTAGTTCTTGAGTAGAAGTGTGTCTGGAGGAGAGGGTAGTTCTTGAGTAGAAGTGTGTCTGGAGGAGAGGGTAGTTTTTGAGTAGAAGTGTGTCTGGAGGAGAGGGTAGTTCTTGAGTAGAAGTGTGTCTGGAGGAGAGGGTAGTTCTTGAGTAGAAGTGTGTCTGGAGGAGAGGGTAGTTATTGAGTAGAAGTGTGTCTGGAGGAGAAGGTAGTTCTTGAGTAGAAGTGTGTCTGGAGGAGAGGGTAGTTCTTGAGTAGAAGTGTGTCTGGAGGAGAAGGTAGTTCTTGAGTAGAAGTGTGTCTGGAAGAGAAGGTAGTTCTTGAGTAGAAGTGTGTCTGGAGGAGAAAGTAGTTCTTGAGTAGAAGTGTGTCTGGAGGAGAAGGTAGTTCTTGAGTAGAAGTGTGTCTGGAAGAGAAGGTAGTTCTTGAGTAGAAGTGTGTCTGGAGGAGAGGGTAGTTCTTGAGTAGAAGTGTGTCTGGAGGAGAAGGTAGTTTCTTGAGTAGAAGTGTGTCTGGAGGAGAAGGGTAGTTCTTGAGTAGAAGTGTGTCTGGAGGAGAAGGGTATTTCTTGAGTAGAAGTGTGTCTGGAGGAGAGGGTAGTTCTTGAGTAGAAGTGTGTCTGGAGGAGAGGGTAGTTTCTTGAGTAGAAGTGTGTCTGGAGGAGAAGGTAGTTCTTGAGTAGAAGTGTGTCTGGAGGAGAAGGTAGTTCTTGAGTAGAAGTGTGTCTGGAAGAGAGGGTAGTTCTTGAGTAGAAGTGTGTCTGGAGGAGAGGGTAGTTCTTGAGTAGAAGTGTGTCTGGAGGAGAAGGTAGTTCTTGAGTAGAAGTGTGTCTGGAGGAGAGGGTAGTTCTTGAGTAGAAGTGTGTCTGGAGGAGAGGGTAGTTCTTGAGTAGAAGTGTGTCTGGAGGAGAAGGGTAGTTCTTGAGTAGAAGTGTGTCTGGAGAGGAGGGTAGTTCTTGAGTAGAAGTGTGTCTGGAGGAGAGGGTAGTTCTTGAGTAGAAGTGTGTCTGGAGGAGAAGGGTAGTTCTTGAGTAGAAGTGTGTCCTGGAAGAGAGGTAGTTACTTGAGTAGAAGTGTGTCCCTGGAAGAGAAGGTAAATAAGTGTATGGTCTGGAGAGAGGTAGTCTTGAGTAGAGTGTGTCTGGAGGAGAGGGTAGGTTCTTTGAGTAGAAGTGTGTCTGGAGGAGAGGGTAGTTCTTGAGGTAGAAGTTGTGTCTGGAGGAGAGGGTAGTTCTTGAGTAGAAGTGGTCTGGAGGAGAGGGTAGTTATTGAGTAGAAGTTGTGTCCTGGAGGAGAGGGTAGTTCTTGAGTAGAAGTGTGTGTGTCTGGGAGGAGAAGGGTAGTTCTTGAGTAGTAGTGTGTCTGGAGGAGGAATGGTAGGTTCTTGAGTAGTAGTGTGTCTGGAAGAGAAGGTAGTTCTTGAGTAGAAGTGTGTCTGGAGGAGAAGGGTAGTTCTTGAGTAAGAAGTGTGTCTGGAGGAGAAGGTAGTTCTTGAGTAGAAGTGTGTCTGGAAGAGAAGGTAGTTATTGAGTAGACGTGTGTCTGGAGGAGAGGGTAGTTCTTGAGTAGAAGTGTGTCTGGAAGAGAAGGTAGTTCTTGAGTAGAAGTGTGTCTGGAGGAGAAGGTAGTTCTTGAGTAGAAGTGTGTCTGGAGGAGAAGGTAGTTCTTGAGTAGAAGTGTGTCTGGAGGAGAAGGTAGTTCTTGAGTAGAAGTGTGTCTGGAAGAGAAGGTAGTTCTTGAGTAGAAGTGTGTCTGGAGGAGAAGGTAGTTCTTGAGTAGAAGTGTGTCTGGAGGAGAGGGTAGTTATTGAGTAGAAGTGTGTCTGGAGGAGAGGGTAGTTCTTGAGTAGAAGTGTGTCTGGAAGAGAAGGTAGTTCTTGAGAGGAAGTGTGTCTGGAGGAGAAGGTAGTTCTTGAGTAGAAGTGTGTCTGGAGGAGAAGGTAGTTCTTGAGTAGAAGTGTGTCTGGAGGAGAAGGTAGTTCTTGAGTAGAAGTGTGTCTGGAAGAGAAGGTAGTTCTTGAGTAGAAGTGTGTCTGGAGGAGAAAGTAGTTCTTGAGTAGAAGTGTGTCTGGAGGAGAAGGTAGTTCTTGAGTAGAAGTGTGTCTGGAGGAGAAGGTAGTTCTTGAGTAGAAGTGTGTCTGAAGGAGAGGGTAGTTCTTGAGTAGAAGTGTGTCTGGAGGAGAGGGTAGTTATTGAGTAGAAGTGTGTCTGGAGGAGAGGGTAGTTCTTGAGTAGAAGTGTGTCTGGAAGAGAAGGTAGTTCTTGAGTAGAAGTGTGTCTGGAGGAGAGGGTAGTTCTTGAGTAGAAGTGTGTCTGGAGGAGAGGGTAGTTCTTGAGTAGAAGTGTGTCTGGAGGAGAGGGTAGTTCTTGAGTAGAAGTGTGTCTGGAGGAGAAGGTAGTTCTTGAGTAGAAGTGTGTCTGGAAGAGAAGGTAGTTCTTGAGTAGAAGTGTGTCTGGAGGAGAGGGTAGTTCTTGAGTAGAAGTGTGTCTGGAGGAGAGGGTAGTTCTTGAGTAGAAGTGTGTCTGGAGGAGAGGGTAGTTCTTGAGTAGAAGTGTGTCTGGAGGAGAAGGTAGTTCTTGAGTAGAAGTGTGTCTGGAGGAGAAGGTAGTTCTTGAGTTCACTGCTCTTCATGTACTGCCCTCATTTGGATTTTGGACATCTTCTGAACTACTTGACTGAAAACACCATAATGCTGAGACACAAAACGTATATTTTCTTTAACCTACAGTTAATAGATATAAAATATAGAAGAACCATGTTTGGTTCCCTTCCAGTAGATGGTTCTTTGGAGAACCAGAACACTTATTTACTCCCACATAATGTAAATGAGCTCTAGGACCTTTAGACTGCTATAGAGCCTTTACACAGCAGTGCTGTTTTAACTACAGTGCCTCTGTGTCATGGCTCACAGAAGCACTTGCGTAGGCTTTATTGTTGAGGGCCCATGTCTGCATTGTTGGTTCAGAGACTGTATTACTTCTCTATAGCTCTTTTGTTTTGCTTTTACCTCTTTTTTTGAGCTCTTCCTCTCTTTCATTCTTTGCCATTGTCATGTTTGTCCAGCCAGTGACGTCGTGGCTTTTCCTTCCGCAGGTCAGGCGACTAATCTATTTTCATCTGATTTGTGGAGCAGCGCTGAGTGAAGGGACAGCAGGGACGCTGGTGTGGAGGACAGAGCGTTAGAGAAGGGTTTCTGTGTTATGTGGGTGATACGGGGTTGTATAAAGATAAAGGGCAAGATTTGCATTGTGCATGTGAGTCACACAAGGCAAGCCTTCAGAGGGCGACCCTTGACCTCTCGTGATTTTACAGGAAGGGTAGTGTCCTAGGCTATCAAGCAATGGCCCGACCTTTGGCTTCACACAGCGTATCCTCTTTCACTTTGTTCTCTGGTAGAGCTGATCAGACGCTGTTAGCAGTGATAAGCGGTGATATAAATGATTGGCAAAGTAGCAGAGCGTACCTTCTGGGGGAAACAGTCAGAGACGCCGGAGCATAAAGCTGTCAGTTACAGGAATTACAGCCAGCTTAACATATCAGGGGTGGCAGTTTCTGCCCTGCAGTGATTGCAGCCAGGCTTAACAAAGACACTGAGATCCCCGAGTTCCTCCACACCAGACTCCTCAAACCAGCTCCAGTGGTAGAGTTTTTCAACACTCCAGAGTCCAGCGGTAGAGCTTTACACCACTCCAGAGTCCAGTGGTGGAGCTTTACATCATTCTAGAGTCCAGTCGTGGAGCTTTACACCACTCTAGAGTCCAGTGGTGGAGCCTTACACCACTCCAGAGTCCAGTGGTGGAGCTTTACATCATTCTAGAGTCCAGTCGTGGAGCTTTACACCACTCTAGAGTCCAGTTGTGGAGCTTTACACCACTCTAGAGTCCAGTTGTGGAGCTTTACACCACTCTAGAGTCCAGTGGTGGAGCTTTATACCATTCTAGAGTCTAGTGGTGGCGCTTTACCCCACTCCAGAGTCCAGTGGTGGAGCTTTATACCATTCTAGAGTCTAGTGGTGGCGCTTTACCCCACTCCAGAGTCCAGTGGTGGAGCTTTACCCTACTCCAGAGTCCAGTGGTGGAGCTTTACACTACTCCAGAGTCCGGTGGTGGAGCTTTACACCACTCCAGAGTCTGGTGGTGGAGCTTTACTCCACTCCAGAGTCCGGTGGAGGAGCTTTACACCACTCCAGAGTCTGGTGGTGGAGCTTTACACCATTCTAGAGTCCGGTGGAGGAGCTTTACACCACTCCAGAGTCTGGTGGTGGAGCTTTACACCACTCCAGAGTCTGGTGGTGGAGCTTTACACCCCTCCAGCTGACGCTTGGCATTGCACATAGTGGTCTTAGGCTTGTGTGCAACTACACACAAAAAGTTATTTCCTGAGGCTCTCACAGTTCTTCTGCTGATGTTGATTCCAGAGAGTTTGAAGTTCTGTAGAAAGTGATGCAACAAAATGTAGACATGTTTAAGCACTCATGGCTAAGCTGTTGTTGCTCCTACATGCTTACAGTTGACTGGGGCAGCTCTAGCATGTCATGGCATTCAACGATAGTGCCACATTTGAAGTCCCTGAGCTCTCCGCTCTTCATTACGAGCTATTTTACAGCTGTCTGCAACGTGTGTAGCTGAAACACCTGAACTCAGTCATTAAGGAGGGGTGTCCGTGTACTTGTGGCCACAAAGTGTGCATACATTTTTATTGTGCTGATGTTTGTTTGTTTTACTTCGTATTTAAATAATTATTCATCACAGCGAAATGAGTTCTGCAACTAAACAGCGGTGCTGGCTGAAGCGTGCAGAGCACCCTCTGGCCCCCTGTTCCTCAATATGCAAACTAGGCCTTAAGGCGAAATAGCTGTGAAGGATAGCTCACTCTGTCATACGTGCAGAAGCAAGTAAAACTCAACAAACACTCTCACGACTGAGACAAACACAGCGACGGTGGCAGCAGCTCCTCCCCAAAAACCGACAAATCTGGTTCACCCGACCACAATAAACGATTCCACGCAGAAAAGGGGTCAACCAGCCGCTGAAATATCACCATTCTTCATGAAACCTGATATGTAGTGGGAAGCGCTGTCGTCACAAAGCACCTGCAGATAAAATGAACACAGAGACTCATGGTTGAGTTACGAAACGACTACAGGCTCTGACTCTGGCATGACATTCAAACCACGCTGAACTACAAAGGAGTCAGAATTCCTGCTACTCCTTCAGTATTCATATTAAGCATTATATATATATATATATATATATATATATATATATATATATATATATATATATATATATATATATATATATATATATCAGTCTAATACTGATTAAAGGCAACTGTCTCCTCTGAACGCCTACTACTCTCCCTTTGCACGTCCACACAGTGAGTGAACTCATCTGCCTTAAGGTCACCCACTCCATAGAGAAGATCTGACCAATAAAAAAGGAGCAGCATGATATCTGAAGAAAAAAAAAACATGTGTATCCCTTTTTTATTTTTCTTCATCATTTGAATACAGCAGCTGCCGTTTACATTGTGCTTGAATTTGATGATGAATGGACCAATAGAAATGCTCCAAAATAGCTTGGAAAGAACTCTGGTTCCATTGACTTACATTGAAAGTAAAGACAGTTTTTGGCCTCTCCTGTAAAGTTGCTATTATGGAGAAACTTGTTTTTCTCTGGAGCGATGATGGAGCTCCATCAGGTACCTTTGGGATCAGTTGCAGAGATCCACCAATGATCTGATCCACCTGTTCTCACCAATGCACTGGTGAATGCTGAATGCAATCAAATTCTCCTAAGAGCAATGTTCCAATATGTACTGTACAGCATACTCAGAAGCATAGAGGCTGTTACTGCAGCAAAGGAGGAACAAACTCACTACTGATGTCCTTGATTTTTCAGGAGAGAGGCTGGAGGAGCAGGTGTTCAGAGCAGCTTCTCCTAAATGCAAATTGGGAGAAGTTAATTAAACGGAAAGCCTGAGGTTGCTGGCGTTCTGATTTAATCGCTTGTGAAAGGTAGTGTTGATAATCGCTCTACGTGGGACATGCACGACTGGCGCTCCCCTACAGGCCCAGCACGCTCAAATCACACGGGATAGTATATTACAGTTACGTGTCATTGGAGCTGACTTGTCTCAGCGTGACTCTGACTGAAAGATGCAAGCATAAATAACTCTGAACCGAGTTCACGTAACTCAATCTGGAAACTGCAGTACAGGTAAGAAAATACAGGTATGAATCTAAAAAGTCTGGAATCACTACTTTCATTAAAGGAGACATTTGTAAGATGGTACATGTTGAATTTATGCTCCAAACAAATAGGGACCAAAAAAAAATATCACCAGAAAGTTGTGGTGTCCACCTTATTAGAAGAAATCCACAACCTGTCCTTCTCTTTCTGCACTCATTACCAGCCCAGAAGAAACCTTCACTCCAAGAGCGTCTCCAGAGGTGGAAACAGCTCCAGTGTTAACTCTTGTTCTGCTTCTATTTATATCAGTTCTTTTGTTTGCTGCTGAATGTGGTTTCTTGCTGAGACCAGTAGGGGTGTAAGAAAATATCGAAATATTGAATATCGGGATATTATGTTTTGTGATATTGTATCGATTCTCAAATACACAGTATCGATACACAGATTCCTGTCAGACAGTGAATCATTGTGTTGTGTTTAAACCTCTGACCACTAGATGGCAGTGTTGTAATCCATTTTCAGCTTCACTCCAACATTAACAAGCAGCACAAGGGCGCAGTGCTATTGTAAGCATTGACAAACCTGTTCATACAGTGGTGTGTTTTAATAGTAGGGTTTGAAAAATCGCAATACATCACTTTGCTTGTACTATTGCAGTATATCGTGATGTATTGAATCGTCACCACTGTAAAAGGATTTATATAGTATCGCAAGGTTTTTTTAGCCCTAGAGACCAGACGGTAGTGGACGCTTGCTAGAAGTTGTGTTTACTGCTCCTTCATTGGCTGCCTGTTCTTAAACCATCTTACCAGGAGCAGCACCTTCAACAAGACTGATAAGACACTGAACATTTTAAACTAAAAACTTACAAACTGCACCTTTACAGCATCACAGACCACAACACACTGTATTTACTTTCCAGTTTAAACCAGTCCACCAAATGAGGTGCTGGTTTCACATTGTTTTAGATACTGAAAACATGTAAACATGACTTAAAATGCTTAATTTGCTTTAAAACGAACTGACGATTTTAATACAATTGACAGAAAACCCGAGCTCGCTACTGAAACTCCTGAACGCTACCGTGTGACGTCACTGGTGGAGAACAGAGAACAGCGGCGCGGTACAACAGCACTATGACTGACTGGGACTGAGAATGTTCCAGAGCTGCTTCTTCAGATTCTGATGATATTTCTGAATTTGTATCTGAAAGAGCTGTAATGTAGAAATAGACCACCATATCACTTAGTCCTGATACTTTTAGACCACCATATCACTTAGTCCTAATACTTTTAGTCAAACCACACCCACAACAGCAGCTCATCCTGAGTGTAAACAGTATCTAGATACATAACCAACATTATTCATGACAACAGCTGCCTAGCAACCAGCCTAGCAACCAGCTAGATATAGAGGTACAGTTATTGTAGTAGATATGATCAAAGTGGAACTCGCTCTCATACGACTCTATAAATCTTCATAACTCAGCTACGTTAGCTTAGCATAACTTGAACCACTGAACTTAGCAAGTGAAGCTAACGTTAGCTAACATCAGCTAAAGCAGGCTCAGTAACTGAGCTTACCTGGTTTACCTCCACGTACACGGAGGCTCTTGAACTCCTCTCGCTGGTTTCTTACACGCCCATATTGTTGGAACAGAGTCAGACTTAAGATCCAGTCGTCGTGTAAGTCTACGTCCCATAGTAATAATCTTCAGACGTGAAATGATCTACAGATGATGGAGTGAGAGGACGCCCCTTTCCAGTGTGCTGTTTAAAGTTGGTTTAGTCCACTTTCTGGATATTTGGGGGTCTTTGGGTCATTTGTGCTCGGGGGTCCACTGAACATTCAATTACTGCAGCCAAAAATAACCTTTCTGTCACTGTGTTCTACTGTAAGTGCATCTTCTAGCGTTGTTGTCCACCATCTACATCACACACATAACAACTACAGCAGTTTCTGAACAGTGGGTGGAGCTAAACTGTCTTTTAAACCGTATGTTTTGACTTTGTAGAAAATAAAAGGTTTTCTGACTTTTAATAATCACAAGTTAGAATCTCAAACTCTGCTGTAGTTATATCTTATGTGATGTTTTCATATTAGCTGCTACTTAGCCTTTAACTTTTAATGTAAGTCAATGGAACCAGATTTATTTCCAAGTTATTTTGGAGCATTTCTATTAGTACAATCACCTTCATATACAATATAAAGAGCAGCTGTCGTGTTCTAACTAAGTAGAAAATTAAAAATCGACAAAGTGATATGATAAAATGCAAAATAGTTGGTTACTATTTACATATTACTTCAAACTCTAGAAGCTTATTTAGATATAAAGTCAGTTTTTTCATGATACTGGCCCTTTAAGCACCGACTTAGGAAATTCCTCTGTCATGTTTGATGACAGTATCAGACGCCTTTGATATGCAAATGATGGCCATTGCGTGGAATACATACATAATAATGTACAAAACATTCCTGGCTAGTCCAAGTGGACTGTATGCAAGCATCTCCTGATAGTTCCAGCCTTTTCTCCGTCTCTTCACACAAAGCAGCTGAATTAGCATTGCTAACCACGCTGCTAAGATTTACACCAGTGCTCTGTTTTGCATTCTCAGCCTGGCAGGACAGTTTCCCTTCGTGATGATCACAGGATGATGTGTAGACACATGAGTCACTCACCACAGTTGCCGTTTTTAAAGTGCTAATGGATTTCACAATGCTGTCAAGAAAGTCGTCTGAGGAGCTCATTTCTCCAGCACAATGTCTTTAAATACTTTGTCAGCGTCTAAAAAAATATATAATAAAATAAATCCCTTCCTATTTTTCAACATCGTCTTAGCGCACCAGCTGCCCTTAGTATTGTGTAACAGTTTCAAGACGAGTGGACCAATAGAAATGCTCCAAATTATATTATATATAATTATATTCTATTAATATTATATTAACTCACAGTTAAAAGTAAAGTAATATTTTCAGTATTTTCTGACTTTCTAAAAACAGTAAAGACATACAAGGCAGTATATAATATAATATACATATACTTGAGAACTAAAGATTTTTATTTTTCCACTCAATTTGAATTTTGCAGGTGCCGTTTAGACCAGAACATTTACACACAACCACAACACCAACCAGCAACCAGATTATTTACACACAACCACAACACCAACCAGCAACCAGATTATTTACACACAACCACAACCAGCAACCAGAACATTTACACACAACCACAACAACAACCAGAACATTTACACACAACCACAACAACAACCAGAACATTTACACACAACCACAACACCAACCAGCAACCAGAACATTTACACACAACCACAACACCAACCAGCAACCAGAACATTTACACACAACCACAACACCAACCAGCAACCACAACATTTACACACAACCACAACACCAACCAGCAACCAGATTATTTACACACAACCACAACACCAACCAGCAACCAGAACATTTACACACAACCACAACCAGCAACCAGAACATTTACACACAACCACAACAACAACCAGAACATTTACACACAACCACAACACCAACCAGCAACCAGAACATTTACACACAACCACAACACCAACCAGCAACCAGAACATTTACACACAACCACAACACCAACCAGCAACCACAACATTTACACACAACCACAACACCAACCAGCAACCACAACATTTACACACAACCACAACACCAACCAGCAACCCGAACATTTACACACAACCACAACACCAACCAGCAACCAGAACATTTACACACAACCACAACACCAACCAGAACATTTACACACAACCACAACACCAACCAGCAACCAGAACATTTACACACAACCACAACACCAACCAGAACATTTACATACAACCACAACATCAACCAGCAACCAGAACATTTACACACAACCACAACAACAACCAGCAACCAGAACATTTACACACAACCACAACAACAACCAGCAACCAGAACATTTACACACAACCACAACACCAACCAGAACATTTACACACAACCACAACACCAACCAGCAACCAGAACATTTACACACAACCACAACACCAACCAGAACATTTACACACAACCACAACCAGCAACCAGAACATTTACACACAACCACAACACCAACCAGCAACCAGAACATTTACACACAACCACAACACCAACCAGCAACCACAACATTTACACACAACCACAACACCAACCAGCAACCAGAACATTTGCACACAACCACAACAACAACCAGCAACCAGAACATTTACACACAAACACAACACCAACCAGCAACTAGAACATTTACACACAACCACAACACCAACCAGAACATTTACACACAACCACAACACCAACCAGCAACTAGAACATTTACACACAACCACAACACCAACCAGAACATTTACACACAACCACAACACCAACCAGCAACCAGAACATTTTCACACAACCACAACAACAACCAGCAACCAGAACATTTACACACAACCACAACACCAACCAGAACATTTACACACAACCACAACACCAACCAGCAACCAGAACATTTACACACAACCACAACACCAACCAGAACATTTACACACAACCACAACACCAACCAGCAACCAGAACATTTACACACAACCACAACACCAACCAGCAACCAGAACATTTACACACAACCACAACACCAACCAGCAACCAGAACATTTACACACAACCACAACACCAACCAGAACATTTACACACAACCACAACACCAACCAGCAACCAGAACATTTTCACACAACCACAACAACAACCAGCAACCAGAACATTTACACACAACCACAACACCAACCAGAACATTTACACACAACCACAACACCAACCAGCAACCAGAACATTTACACACAACCACAACACCAACCAGAACATTTACACACAACCACAACACCAACCAGCAACCAGAACATTTACACACAACCACAACAACCAGAACATTTACACACAACCACAACAACAACCAGCAACCAGAACATTTACACACAACCACAACAACAACCAGCAACCAGAACATTTACACACAACCACAACAACCAGAACATTTACAAACAACCACAACACCAACCAGAACATTTACACACAACCACAACAACAACCAGCAACCAGAACATTTACACACAACCACAACACCAACCAGCAACCAGAACATTTACACACAACCACAACACCAACCAGAACATTTACACACAACCACAACACCAACCAGCAACCAGAACATTTACACACAACCACAACACCAACCAGAACATTTACACACAACCACAACAAACAACCCAACTGTCAGAGCTCCATGTTCATCTTTAAACCAGCCTGAAGTTCCTCTTCTCCACATTCTTCATCTAATGTTCCACCTTAAACACTGCAGCTCGTACAGACGCCAGAACGGAACCACAGCACCGTTTAAGGTGGAACTGAGAATTCAGCTCCCACATCTTTAACAGAATCCTGAACAACTTTAACTCTGCAGTCTGTACGTTTCACTCCGGACAGTTTCTCCAACCCTCGGACACCATGGAGCAGCTTCAGCTCAGCGTTCAACACTGAAGAGACTGAAGTGACTGAAGAGACGAGCAGCTCCACCTTTATTAGCACCACAACCTCCAACAGTGACTGTAAGTAGCAGCCATGCTGTGTGAGTGGATCACTGTGTGCTGGTTGAAGCAGATCATCTTAAACTGAAAGTTTCTCAGAGACACCTTTAATCTACTTTGTGTTTGATGTCTAGATGAAAGAGAGTAGCTGGTATAGGTAACGTTAGATACTAGAAGCTCCAAGTAACTAACATAGATGACTAACTAGTATGTGGGTGGAGCTTATTTACACTGAGGTTCATTTTGTTTGGTCTATGTTGCTTCTGTGTGATAATCATAGCAGCTTACTGTAAACCAGCCAATCAAATTGAGCGTACTGGCAAAATGTTAGTTAACTATGTTCATATTTTCAGCTTTATGAATCACGTTTTAATCAGTCCTGTTTATTGCACACTGTCCAACTACTTGGAGTCTCTGAGCCGCTAACAATACAGCAGCCGCCCGACGGTTCCACATGACTAACACTGCAGTACGGCCATCAAAGGGACTGCGGTCAGTGAGGCATACTGTCCAGCAACTCATCCTCTACAGAGCCGGCTATTCTGAAACAATACTGTCTTTTACAGGAGTCCACTAGAGCGCTAGCCTCATCAGCTAAAGTTCAAACACACAGGCCTGCTCCACGTTCTCACCCGCGTTCTCTTTCAGAAGAAGAGCCGAGAAGAAATACTGCCACTGACATTCGGGTGGGGACACTTTTGCTAATATGAAGCAAACCCCACCCTATCCCCTAAAATATTAGCTATAAGCTGATTCCACTGTAGGTAAGGTAGTAAATCACTGTATGTATAGTGACGTACTGTAGAATTACAGTAGATTAAAAATAAATAAACTAAATACATTATCTGTACGTCTGTTTATTATTAGATAAATCCAATTACCAATTCCTATAAGCTGATTCCACTGTAGGTAAGGTAGTAAATCACTGTATGTATAGTGACGTAGAACAACATTTGTGAAATTACAGTAAATAACATATAAATAAACAAAATATAACATTATCTGTACATCTGATTATTATTAGATAAATCCAATTAAAGATCACTTTACAAACTAAACTAGATACTCCACAATACATGCTACTACTGTTAGAAAACATTTAAATTATACATGCAGTATCTGGATTATATAGATATGTAACCAAAAAAATACATATGTAATGATATGTAATTGATATATAATATTTTAATAATAAAATGATAAAGAAATGTATGTTAAGGATTCCTGACTAGACAAGACTAACATTAATGTTAGACAGTAAGGCTGTGTCCCAAACAGCACCCTCTGGAACATTACATACTGACTACTGACAGCAGAGTCCTTTTATTTATTTATTCATTAATTAATTCATTTTATTTATTATATTTTATTTTTTATGTATGTAGTGTAGTAGCAGTCTGCAGTTTGGGGGCGTGGTCAGACAGTAATGTAACTTAATGTTTCAGAGTGCTTTCTAACTAAAGTTAATATAAACGTTAGCTAACCCAAACCCTGCTAGTCTGTTACCATAACAACACATTATACTAAAGCTGTTATATTACAGTATATATGGTCATCGTTGATGTTCACTGCTCTCATCACTGTCCTCGTGTTTAAAGCTGGCGTGAACAACCCGATGCTCCAGTGAGACAAGAGCTCGGCTCAGTGAATCTGCTGACTGTAGGATATTTCTGAACAGGCATCTCAACACAAGCCTTAATAAAATGAAACACCCAGACCACCTAACAACCAGAGGCCGTTGCTAACAACAAAAACAGCGTGTGAATTGTGAAGGCTGCCAAAACTTTCAAAATAAAAGTTTTTAACAGTTTCTGCTTTTCTGTGGTTTAATTTTTGGGTGGGGTAAATCTACCTGTTTCTGATATTGGGTGGTGGTTCCTAAACCAATACAACTAATACCACAGCTCTGTAGAGTACAGTGGCCTGAATGTCCCTTCTAAGCCTTCTTTTACAGGAAATCCTATAAATGTGTCCTCACTGTGTTCCTACACTATGAGTTCAGGTCAAAATAATCACAGGAATCACAACTATTATCACTTTTGAGACTAAAACTATGTACCAGAGTCTAAAGTGTAGTTTATTATGTGTGTTCAGTGGTAGTTTTACCCATAAAATTACTGTCATATTGATCAATAACTGAGAATACAAGCATTTCTGATGGCATAACATAACTGAATCCCAGATAATATGCAGGTGTACACCACATCTGGCAAAGATACTGCATTTCTGATCCACAAGTGGCCCAAAAACAGTACCGTGCAAAAGTTTGAGGCACTTGGGGACTTAATTATAAATAAAAAGCTTTTTTTTACAGAGGTTAAACTTTTATTTCCTCTGGAAACACTTTATTATTTAAATATTAAACAGTATTAATAGAGTAAGTAGTTCTTTTACATACATCAGTGTGTTTATTTAACCCTTTCCAAGCTTCTCCTAAACAACCTAGTATTATTTACAGTTCTCATCTAATACCTGCTTTGACTGCTCAGTACTTCATTAAGCTAAATCAAGATTGCTGCTGAAGGAACTGAACACATTCATACAATGTCTGGGGCGTCCAGGAGAAATCTGGAACTACACTTTGGAGCTCTAAACTGGACTGGAGCTCAAGATCTGATCTACTTCTCTCACAATAAGATATTCATGTTACTTTGTATTGTATGTATGATTATTTACATCTGTTTTAATCAGATCTGGTGGTGAAAATACACTTATTGATCAGATAAAGTGTTTTAAACTATCAGCTTGGGTGTCTAACACTTTTACACAGTGGTGTATAAAAGACTCATATGACCCACGTGTTCTAAAACAGGTCTAGTCCACTTCTGGCACAGATACAGCAGAGCTGCCTACAGGCAAACTGCATGTGAGCCAAAAGAAATGAAGGTTGTGGCTGAATTCTGAACCACATCATTCCTGAGTTATGATTTAATCCAGATTAGGTTGCGGCGGAGTTCCGGTACTGGTAATTGTTGGCATTCTATTGTGGAATGTGGGCCACAACTGGGCCAGAACTCATTTGCTATAAGGGATAAGGGATTGCCCCATTAATGTATGTATCTCAAAGGTTAAATATACACACGTTCTTTGAGCTTAGAGCACAAATATGAAGACATTTTCAAACTGAATGAAATACATAACTAAAATATTAATAACTGATCATAATAATCATATTTTGGTCGCTAGTGATTCTTAATAAAACAACAGGCCAATTTTAAATTGATTATCAATAAGACTATGAAGATGTGCGTGTAGTCAAAAAAAGTAAAAAATCCAATCGGACACTGTTAGAGCCATTACTGTGTAACATCCCTTACAGAAAACAAGTTTATTTAAAGTTCATCCACACAGACACTGGGAGACCATACAAACTCCACACAGACACTGGGAGACCATACACACTCCACACAGACACTGGGAGACCATACACACTCCACCCAGACACTGGGAGACCATACAGACTCCACACAGACACTAGGAGACCATACACACTACACACAGACACTGGGAGACCATACAGACTTCACACAGACACTGGGAAACCATACAGACTCCACACAGACACTGGGAGACCATACACACTCCACACAGACACTGGGAGACCATACACACTTCACACAGACACTGGGAGACCATACAAACTCCACACAGACACTGGGAGACCATACACACTCCACACAGACACTGGGAGACCATACACACTCCACCCAGACACTGGGAGACCATACAGACTCCACACAGACACTAGGAGACCATACACACTCCACACAGACACTGGGAGACCATACAGACTTCACACAGACACTGGGAAACCATACAGACTCCACACAGACACTGGGAGACCATACACACTCCACACAGACACTGGGAGACCATACACACTACACACAGACACTGGGAGACCATACACACTCCACACAGACACTGCAAGACCATACAGACTTCACACAGACACTGGGAGACCATACAGACTTCACACAGACACTGGGAGACCATAGAGACTTCACACAGACACTGCGAGACCATACAGACTCCACACAGACACTGGGAGACCATACAGACTCCACACAGACACTGGGAGACCATACAGACTACACACAGACACTGGGAGACCATACAGACTTCACACAGACACTGGGAGACCATACAATCTCCACACAGACACTGGGAGACCATACAGACTTCACACAGACACTGGGAGACCATACAATCTCCACACAGACACTGGGAGACAATACAATCTCCACACAGACACTGGGAGACCATACAGACTTCACACAGACACTGGGAGACCATACAATCTCCACACAGACACTGGGAGACCGTACAGACTCCACACAGACACTAGGAGACCATACAGACTTTACACAGACACTGGGAGACCATACAGACTCCACACAGACACTGGGAGACCATACACACTACACACAGACACTGGGAGACCATACAAACTCCACACAGACACTGGGAGACCATACACACTCCACACAGACACTGGGAGACCATACACACTCCACACAGACACTGGGAGACCATACAAACTCCACACAGACACTGGGAGACCATACAAACTCCACACAGACACTGGGAGACCATACACACTCCACACAGACATTGGGAGACCTTACAGACTCCACACAGACACTGGGAGACCATACACACTCCACACAGACACTGGGAGAGCTTACAGACTCCACACAGACACTGGGAGACCATACACAGTCCACACAGACACTGGGAGACCATACACAATCCACCCAGACACTGGGAGACCATACAGACTCCACACAGACACTGGGAGACCATACAGACTACACACAGACACTGGGAGACCATACACACTCCACACAGACACTGGGAGACCATACACACTCCACACAGACACTGGGAGACCATACAGACTCCACACAGACACTGGGAGACCATACACACTCCACACAGACACTGGGAGACCATACAGACTACACACAGACACTGGGAGACCATACACACTACACACAGACACTGGGAGACCATACACACTTCACACAGACACTGGGAGACCATACAAACTCCACACAGACACTGGGAGACCATACAGACTCCACACAGACACTGGAAGACCATACAAACTCCACACAGACACTGGGAGACCATACACACTCCACACAGACACTGGGAGACCATACACACTCCACACAGACACTGGGAGACCATACAGACTCCACACAGACACTGGGAGACCATACACACTCCACACAGACACTGGGAGACCATACACACTACACACAGACACTGGGAGACCATACACACTCCACAGAGACACTGGGAGACCATACAGACTCCACACAGACACTGGGAGACCATACACACTCCACACAGACACTGGGAGACCATACACACTACACACAGACACTGGGAGACCATACACACTCCACACAGACACTGGGAGACCATACAGACTCCACACAGACACTAGGAGACCATACAATCTCCACACAGACACTGGGAGACCATACACACTCCACAGAGACACTGGGAGACCATACAGACTCCACACAGACACTGGGAGACCATACACACTCCACACAGACACTGGGAGACCATACAGACTACACACAGACACTGGGAGACCATACACACTCCACACAGACACTGGGAGACCATACACACTCCACACAGACACTGGGAGACCATATAGACTTCACACAGGTGGGATTGTGGTCACTGTGGCTAGGAATCAAACCCAAGAATACTTACTTATACTTTTTGAAGTACAAGTAAAGGCAACATATACTGTTCTATATACTTGTCAGTGTAACCCAAGTATACTTAAGTATATCTGTGTTTAGTATATCACTGAGAAGTACATAAGAAGTAAACTGAAAACATACTCATTTGTGTTTTAGTTTAAAAGAAGTAAACTACTAATAGCACACTTAAATAAACGTATGTTTTGTGAGGGATGTCGTCAATTCAGACCAGATCAGAACAGGTCCTGCCACGTTTTTCCTCATCACACTAAATTTAGTTGTGGTTGACGTGAGTGTGTTAAACGAAACACCCACCGTTCACAGCCAGAGGCGGTTGTTAGGAAACAGCCCAGCTTACAAGAAACCCTGAGCACCGGGTCTGTACACAAGCTTTAAACTTCAAACTTTAAACAGCAGTTCCAGGGAAAAACTCTCACAGGCCAGCTTCCAAGAGGGCGCCCTCTAGTGTGACTGCGCAGTACTGGGCAAAAAAACCCAAATCTTGCATGAGGCTTTTTTCAAAAACATCCTTCCACAGTTACTCAACTCGAGTCTAAAAGAAGTCTGATCTCTTGAGTTTGCTTGTTTTGTTGTAAAAGGCAAGTAAGCAGGCTCAAAAGTTTCAAATCCTGAAAATACTGTTCACTCTGTGGTACATACAAGGGTGTAGGAGCGGGTCTGACATTGGGGGGACACATTTGCTGATATGATTCAAGCCCACCCTATCCTCTTAAATATTACCTATAAGCTGATTCCACTGTAGGTAAGGTAGTAAATCACTGTATGTATAGTAACGTAGAACAACATTTGTGGAATTACAGTAAATTATAAATAAAGAAACAAAATATAACATTATCTGTACGTCTGATTATTATTAGATAAATCCAATTAATTCACTTTATAAACTAAACTAGATACTATTATAGATAGATACTACAATACTATGGTATTGCTGTCAGAAAACTTTTCAATTATACATGCAATGTCTGGATTATATACACATATCACCAAAACATTATTGTCTTTGGAGCATAATGCTGAAATGAAATTATAAATAAAAGTATATTAAAGTTTCCTGACTAGACAAGACTAATATTAATGTTAGACAGTAAGGCTGTGTCCCAAACAGCACCCTCTGGAACATTACATACTGCACTACTGACAGCACTTCTAAAGATGGTGCCCTTTTATTTATTTATTAATTAATTTATTTTATATTAAAATATATATATATATAAAATATATATTTTTTATGTATGTAGTGTAGTAGCAGTCTGCAGTTGGGGGCGTGGTCAGAGAGTAATGTAACTTTACGTTTCAGAGTACTTTCTGACTAAAGTTAATATAAACTATAAACTAATATAGCTACAAGCTGATTTTCCCAGTTCATTAAAAACTCTTGGTATCTAACAGGTGATCCAGACACTGGAACGAGTCTGATATGAGCTGTTATTTGTTGTGATCAGAGCAGATATATAATCAGGCAAATGGCCAGAGAGTGATTTATGAATAAAACTAAGCCAGTGCATATCCCTCCGTACTGCCAGTGAGGGCCAACCCACTGTCTCATAGTCTACAGTGGTGAGTGCTGTATGGGGCACCAGTAATAAATCTCATGGCAGAATGGTAGATGGAGTCTGGTGGTTTTAGAGCGCTGGCAGACGCTCTATAGTCCAGGACTGACAGTGTGGTTGCTTCCACTATTCTTTTCCTGGTATATGTGGATAGACATGATTTGTTCCGATAAAAGAATCCGAGCTTTTGTCTTACTTGTTGACTTACTGGTTACTTGCAACTTAGTGACTTGGTCCCAGTCTGCTATATACTACATGTATAGTATATGTAGAGTATAGAGTAGCCTGAGCCCATACTGAAGTATTGTTACCTCAGTTAAGTGAAGGACTGTAGAGAAAGTATAAAAAGTAAAGGTAGCAGCTCAAATACTACTGAACTACTGAGTAGCTCACTTTAAATAGTGCATCCAGCATCTGTCTGCAAAGGAAATGACCACTGACAGTGACCAATCCAAGAGGAGGACAGATGCCGTCACCACTAGACAGCAGGTAAAATGTACTATAGACTCTTTTTACTTACCAATATATGTGGGTTATGACTTTAAAAAGCTCTGAGAAGTACAAATCCACCAAAATATCAAAAGTAACGAATTACTACCCACCTGAAACGTCAATACAGGACATTCAGAGGCTGCTATATGAGACCTGTTCTGAACTCTGACACCTCACGCTCATACTGTCTTCGGACACGCTGTTCTCGAAGGTCAGCATTCTCGTGTGCAGCACTGTTAGTAACTGCATGTCCAGACCAGGGATGGATTACTGACCGGGGCCTGTGCCCAGGGGCTCTGGCTGCCAATGTCCTAAGGGGGGCAGCAGACCATAAAGCCTGTGCAAATGCAAAAAATCAGAGTAACCCTTAAACGTGTAATGAATATGTAAATGAAGTCAGGTGAGTCAGTTCACATCATATTAATACTATAATTAAAAGCCTCAACATCAAACAATATATAAATATAAGTATGTCTGTTAAGGTAATAATAGTCTTTTATTTCAACTGAGAATTAAGAATTTAGTTCACAGATTTTTTGCCAGCGCTGTACACGCAAACAAACACAAGGTGTTTATTGAAGGGGACGTCCACCGATTTCCTAAAATTTCCACATAATTGAAAGATTAATATCTGAACTAAGATATTTAGAGTGATTTAGTGTGAAACGATCAGTGCAAAAGAGAAACCACTGACTAATAACCACATCAGCTCATATTGTAATAGTATATCCAGTTGCATTTCATTTGTAGTGTAATTGTTTAATCAGAAAAGTGATCGGAATGTTGATGTTCTTGCAGTTTGTCAGCACTCAAAGAAGGAATGTCAGCTCAAATTTAGGACCAACTCCAAGTTTCGTAATGCAGTGCTGAAAAATTAAGGTCACTAAAGGCTTCTTGGCCTATTCAAGAATCTTAGAGTCAAAACTGTTCACAGTGGTGGCGAATGGAACCAGACGTCCATCTCTAAAAGCTCCCAGAAAGTTACTATATGAAATGGTTAGAATACACTGCCTGATGTCTGAGACACAGTTTCTGATTCTGAGAGATCTAAAAAGATTTTTTTAAATCTAAATGTGGTGGAGGGCTGCAGGGAGCAGCACCACTCACTAACATCACTAAGAACCAAACAGCACCGACTGTAGTAGTATGCCCGGTTACACTTCATGAGCAGTAGAGTTGTTTATGAGTCAGAGTGCTATGTTCCTGAAGTCTCTTACACGTTTAGCCTCTCGCAGTATGCTAGCACAGATATAGGACCACTTTCCACAACCTGAACCGGTCAATCAAGGTTACAAGTTGCTTATTGGTCTTTTAGAGAAACATACAGTCTGACTTGCTCACAGTGGTAGTAAATGGAACCAGACGTCCACCTCTAAAAGCTCAGACTGTAGTAGTATATCCAGTTCCAGTTCATTAGTAGTAGAACTGTTTACGAGTCGGTTGGAAAAGTGACTGAATGTTGATGTGCTGTGGTCCTGAATTCTCAGTTTGCCTCTTACAGTTTGTCAGCACTCAAAGAAGGAATATTAGCACAGATCTAGAACCAACTACTACAACCATTAGTTCCTCTTGGCCTTTTAGAGAATCTTAGAGTCAGAACTGTTCACAGTGGTGGTGAATGGAACCAGACGTCCACCTCTAAAAGCTCCCTTATAGAAAGTTATTATAGTTAATGGATATGAATACACTGCCTGATGCCCAAAACCCTGTTTATGTGGTGGAGGGATTGTAGTAGTATATCTGGTTCTATCTCATTGCTGTCTTACTTTGCCTCTCGCAGTATGTCAGCACTCAAAGAAAGAATTTCAGCTCATATCTAGGACCAATTTCTACAAACTTAAACTCTTCTTGGAGGAACACAAACTGTGCAGCAGCAGATGAGCTACTAGGAGGACCAGCAAGTAGTAGGAGTGTCTAATAGAGTGGACAGTGAGTGGACACAGTGTATGAACACTCACCACCATGTCAGTGTCACTGCAGTGCTGAGAATGACCCACCACCCAAGTAATATCTGTTCTCTGTGGGTGTCCTGATAATTTAAGAACAGAGTAATAAAGTATACAGAGAATCAGATGAACTACAGTCTGTAAGTGTAGTTCCTATATGGTCAGTGGAGCTGATGAAAAACAAAGAGATTGTTTTAATGTTATGGTATATATATATATATATATATATATATATATATATATATATATATATATATATATATATATATACATATATATATATATATACACACACTAGAGATGGAAGAATCGATAGGCTATGTATCGGTATCGGATGATTTTTAATCAAAATATGTGATCAGTCGATATTTCTCCAATTTAGCCAATCCCAAGAGCTGATAGATGACGGTAAACAAATGAGCCTAATTTCTGTACTTCCAGCTAGCATTTCATCCAGGAGGAGGAGCCCTCCATGAACCCCACTCCGACCAGCTCCCTGCAATACCTATCTGAACCACTAGGTGGAAGGCATTTGGAAGACCGTTTCATTTTCGACAGACTGACTAATAACCCAGAACAGATAATAACCCAGTGCAGACCAGATCTGACCGGTACGAACAGAACAGCAGCAACAATTCAAGATCTACATTTACAGTACAGTTTTACTTTAAAATAACAGAGTCCGAGTTTAATGACTACAGTTTTGACTGCATTTATTTAATTAGCTTTTTTTGTATTAAATTTAAGGGTCTAAATGTAATGATTACAGTATTGGAGATATCTGTTAGATTTACTTTGTTTATTTACTGTTAATTTTGTTAAAAATATTATGCTGTTTCATATGAGCTCGTTAGAAATGGTAATAAACTAGTTTAGACCATGTTTTATGACTTGCTTGCGCTAATAACTACATGTAGCCCTGCCATGGCATATAGCCCCGCCCTCTATCAGTATCGGCTATCGGCCGATTGTGCTGAAAGGTGATCGGCAATCAGAAAAGGCCTCAAAAACGCTGATTGGTCCATCTCTAGTATATATATATATATAGATAGATAGATAGATAGATAGAACAAATATTACTCTCCATTCACTCTCCAAGTAAACATGATGAACTGGCACCTTAAGCTTCTCAGAACACCTGAACAAGCCCTGTGTTTGACATGACGAGCTATAACAGCATCATGTGAGCGTGAAGGCGAGAGAAGCGTGGGCCTCGGGTGCATCATGTGACAGGATACACCTCTGGATCATCTCCAACAAGGACGACGTCTCATAATTCATATGATAACTAAAACGCTCCGGGACAAAGTCCAGGTAAACATATGAGCACGCTGATCTAGGAGCGACTCCTTAAACCCGAAACCACAACGAACAGCTCACAAGCACATACCGAGCTGCTCTCTGATCAGTGGAACTGTGAACAAGGGCCCAGTGATCTAAACCAACACGCTCGTCTGCTTTCCAGCACAAAGGAATGATGTGATGTACAAATCCGCACGTCAATCTCCGTCAGAGACAACAGGAAAAAAAAAAGTCCAGTCAGCAGCCAAAGCAAACGAAGCCGCACCACCGAGAGGCACATGACCCGAGCAGTCCCCTTCGTCTCTCTGTGTGAACAGTCAACAGTCTGACCTCCTGAGGGCAACGTCAACAGGACAGACAGGATCGTACAAGCACCAGCAACGGCTGATTAGAAGCTCAGGCTCTTCAGAAAGTATTGACGTTGTGGTCCTTTATCGTCTGGAACTTCAGAGAGGAAGAGAGCTGGACTGGACAGAGACTCACCTTAACAGTAAAGGGCGCTTAGCTGACCTTAGAACCTTTCAATAGCCGCTGCTGATTCAAATGCAGGAGCAAAAGGGGGGGGGGCACGTCACCCCCATTCTTATATCCTTCCACTGAATACCAGCATGTAACAGAATACCGTCACTGTCTAAGTACCTCCAGAATAGTATCTTTACAATAGAGGCTAAAAATCTTCTTCACTTTCAATGTACAGAGATCTGGAGAATTTCTATTGGTCCATTCATCAGGAAACCCTCACAGGACATAAAGGGCAGCTGTTGTGTTCAAATAATATTAAAAAATGAAAATCAACAAAATCATATTTTTAACTGGGTCTGTAACAGCAGCACCTTAGTCCCTTAATTTAACTTCTACTTATTAATTTACCACCGTACTAACCACTAAACCACCATACTGACCACTACACCACCATACTAACCACTACACCACCATACTAACCACTACACCACCGTACTAACCACTACACCACCATACTGACCACTACACCACCATACTAACCACTACACCACCATACTAACCACTACACCACCATACTAACCACTACACCACCATACTAACCACTACACCACCATACTGACCACTACACCACCATACTAACCACTACACCACCATACTAACCACTACACCACCATACTAACCACTACAACACCATACTAACCACTACACCACCGTACTAACCACTACACCACCGTACTAACCACTACACCACCATACTAACCACTACAACACCATACTAACCACTACACCACCATACTGACCACTACACCACCATACTAACCACTACACCACCATACTAACCACTACAACACCATACTAACCACTACACCACCATACTGACCACTACACCACCATACTGACCACTACACCACCGTACTGACCACTACAACACCATACTAACCACTACACCACCGTACTAACCACTACACCACCGTACTAACCACTACACCACCATACTAACCACTACAACACCATACTAACCACTACACCACCATACTGACCACTACACCACCATACTAACCACTACACCACCATACTAACCACTACAACACCATACTAACCACTACACCACCATACTGACCACTACACCACCATACTGACCACTACACCACCGTACTAACCACTACACCACCATACTAACCACTACACCACCATACTAACCACTACAACACCATACTGACCACTACACCACCATACTGACCACTTCACCACCATACTAACCACTACACCACCGTACTAACCACTACACCACCATACTAACCACTACACCACCATACTAACCACTACACCACCGTACTAACCACTACACCACCATACTGACCACTACACCACCATACTGACCACTACACCACCATACTAACCACTACACCACCGTACTAACCACTACACCACCATACTGACCACTACACCACCATACTGACCACTACACCACCATACTGACCACTACACCACCATACTAACCACTACACCACCATACTAACCACTACACCACCATACTGACCACTACACCACCATACTGACCACTACACCACCATACTAACCACTACACCACCATACTGACCACTACACCACCATACTAACCACTACACCACCGTACTAACCACTACACCACCATACTAACCACTACACCACCATACTAACCACTACACCACCGTACTAACCACTACACCACCATACTAACCACTACACCACCATACTGACCACTACACCACCGTACTGACCACTACACCACCGTACTAACTACTACACCACCATACTAACTACTACAACACCATACTAACCACTACACCACCATACTAACCACTACACCACCGTACTAACTACTACACCACCATACTAACCAGTACACCACCATACTAACCAGTACACCACCATACTAACCACTACACCACCATACTAACCAGTACACCACCTTACTAACCACTACACCACAGTACTAACCACTACACCACTGTACTAACCACTACATCATCATACTGACCACTACACCACCATACTAACCACTACACCACTGTACTAACCACTACATCATCATACTAACCACTACACCACCGTACTAACCACTACACCACCGTACTAACCACTACACCCCCTTACTAACCACCATACTAACCACTACACCACCATACTAACCACTACACCACCATACTAACCACTACACCACCATACTAACCACTACACCACCATACTAACCACTACACCACCATACTAACTACTACACCACCTTACTAACCACCATGCTAACCACTACACCACCGTACTAACCACTACACCACCATACTAACCACTACACCACCGTACTGACCACTACACCACCATACTAACCACCATACTAACCACTACACCACCGTACTAACCACTACACCAACATACTAACCACTACATCACCATACTAACCTCTACACCACCATACTGACCACTACACCACCATAATAACCACTACACCACCGTACTGACCACTACACCACCGTACTAACCACTACACCACCATACTAACCACTACACCACCATACTAACCACTACAACACCATACTAACCACTACACCACCATACTGACCACTTCACCACCATACTAACCACTACACCACCGTACTAACCACTACACCACCATACTAACCACTACACCACCATACTAACCACTACACCACCGTACTAACCACTACACCACCATACTGACCACTACACCACCATACTGACCACTACACCACCATACTAACCACTACACCACCGTACTAACCACTACACCACCATACTGACCACTACACCACCATACTGACCACTACACCACCATACTGACCACTACACCACCATACTAACCACTACACCACCATACTGACCACTACACCACCATACTGACCACTACACCACCATACTAACCACTACACCACCATACTGACCACTACACCACCATACTAACCACTACACCACCGTACTAACCACTACACCACCATACTAACCACTACACCACCATACTAACCACTACACCACCGTACTAACCACTACACCACCATACTAACCACTACACCACCATACTGACCACTACACCACCGTACTGACCACTACACCACCGTACTAACTACTACACCACCATACTAACTACTACAACACCATACTAACCACTACACCACCATACTAACCACTACACCACCGTACTAACTACTACACCACCATACTAACCAGTACACCACCATACTAACCAGTACACCACCATACTAACCACTACACCACCATACTAACCAGTACACCACTGTACTAACTACTACACCACCATACTAACCACTACACCACCATACTAACCACTACACCACCATACTAACCAGTACACCACCGTACTAACTACTACACCACCATACTAACCACTACACCACCATACTAACCACTACACCACCTTACTAACCACTACACCACTGTACTAACCACTACACCACTGTACTAACCACTACATCATCATACTGACCACTACACCACCATACTAACCACTACACCACTGTACTAACCACTACATCATCATACTAACCACTACACCACCGTACTAACCACTACACCACCGTACTAACCACTACACCCCCTTACTAACCACCATACTAACCACTACACCACCGTACTAACCACTACACCACCATACTAACCACTACACCACCATACTAACCACTACACCACCATACTAACCACTACACCACCATACTAACCACTACACCACCATACTAACTACTACACCACCTTACTAACCACCATACTAACCACTACACCACCGTACTAACCACTACACCACCATACTAACCACTACACCACCGTACTGACCACTACACCACCATACTAACCACCATACTAACCACTACACCACCGTACTAACCACTACACCACCGTACTAACCACTACATCACCATACTAACCACTACACCACCATACTAACCACTACACCACCGTACTAACCACTACATCACCATACTAACCACTACACCACCATACTAACCACTACACCACCTTACTAACCACCATACTAACCACTACACCACCATACTAACCACTACACCACCATACTAACCACTACACCACCGTACTAACCACTACACCACCATACTAACCACTACACCACCTTACTAACTACCATACTAACCACTACACCACCGTACTAACCACTACACCACCGTACTAACCACTACAACACCTTACTAACCACCATACTAACCACTACACCACCGTACTAACCACTACACCACCGTACTAACCACTACACCACCGTACTAACCACCATACTAACCACTACACCACCGTACTAACCACTACATCACCATACTAACCACTACACCACAATACTTACCACTACACCACCGTACTAACCACTACACCACCGTACTAACCACTACACCACCATACTAACCACTACACCACCGCACTAACCACTACACCACCATACTAACCACTACACCACCGTACTAACCACTACACCACCATACTAACCACTACACCACCGTACTAACCACTACACCACCATACTAACCACTACATCACCATACTAACCACTACACCACCGTACTAAACACTATACCACCATACTAACCACTACACCACCGTACTAACCACTACACCACTGTACTAACCACTACACCACCATACTAACCACTACACCACCATACTAACCACTGCACCACCGTACTAACCACTAAACCACCATACTAACCACTACACCAGCGTGCCACCCCAGTGCTCAAGTAATGAAAGCGTCGAGTTTATCTTTATATTTCTCATTTGTAAAGAAACCTTTTTAAACATAGTTTTGAGGAAGTTTTGCTGTAAAATTTGTTTTTAAATTAATTCCTGGTGGAAGGATACATGCAGGACATTGTGAGGCAAAGTAGTCTCCGAGCAAAACTTCTGCTATTTTACCATCATTAATATCTCATTTACACGTGTATGAAAGTTTGCTGATGGGTTTAATAGTAAATAGAATATCTATATTTGTGTTGTAGACATGGGGACCCTGGTTACCATCAACACCACTGAACACTGACACTACTCTGGATCTCATCTCAAGCACAGAACTATGGCGAATTATTGAAAACTGGTGGAATTCTCCTTTACACCTACACAGGTCCAGCTGACAGCATGTAATATAAAAATCTGAAAATAATAATGTGCAGCTTTGTGCTGCTCCTCTTCATCACCAGCGTGGCCACAAAGCGTAACGGAAACTAAATTCTACGGTCAAACGTACGTCAACATTTCCCTACAAGCTACTGAGGAAGTACAATAACGTCTTTCTTGGGAAAGCAGGTCAGGCAGAGCGTAGCAGACATGCAAAGCGACACGCTCGTCAGTGGCCGCTACCTGACCAGTGCTGAGTCTGTCACTCTGACACGGCCAGCATGTGCTGAGTCGAACATCAGATCCTTCAGTCTCAGCAAATCTCTCTCAGACCAGCAGCTCTTGTGTCTCCTGGTCACGTCAGTCTGCTGCTGCTGAAGATAAGTCTGTTGCTATGGTATCCCAGGTGGTGGCTAAGACGTTGCTGGCCCAACAACCATCTGGGATACAACAGCAACAGCCTAGTAATACCTTAACAACCCATAGATGCCACAGTTACTGCCTGAGATGCCACTGCTAGGAGGCTGTTGCTATGGCATCCATGGATTGCTAGAATGTTACTATGGTATCTACGAAGGGGTATTAAGGTGTTGCGAGGCTGTTACTATGGTATCCAGGTGTTGTTAAGGTGTTGCTAGTCTATTGCTCTAGTATCCCAGTTTGTTGTTAAGGTGTAGCCAGACTGTGATATTTAAGGGTTGCTAGGCTGTTACTATGGTATCTAGTAAGGGGCATTAAGGTGCTATGAGACTGTTACTATAGTATCTAGGTGTTGTTAAGGTGTTCCTAGGCTGTTGCTATGGCATCCAAGGGTTGCTAGGCTGTTACAATGGTATATACTAAGGTGTATTAAGGTGTTGCAAGGCTGTTACTATGGTATCTAGGTGGTGTTAAGGTGTTTCTAGGCTATTGCTCTAGTATCCCAGGTGGTTGTTAAGGTGTTGCTAGGCTATTGCTCTAGTATTCCAGGTGGTTGTTAAGGAGTTGCTAGGCTATTGCTCTAGTATCCCAGGTGGTTGTTAAGGTGTAGCCAGACTGTGATATTAAAGGGTTGCTAGGCTGTTACTACGGTATCTACTAAGGGGTATTAAGGTGTTGCTCGACTATTGCTTTAGTATCCCAGGTGGCTGTTAAGGTGTAGCTAGGCCGTTACTGTTATATTTAAGAGTTGCTAGGCTGTTATGTATTCCATGGATTGATGGAGGTTCTGGTACAGATGAGGAAACTAATGTTTTGTTTATTAAACATATTTTTGTTCATGCTCATATAGTACACAGTTTATTGTTTATACTTAGAAACAGAAAGTAAAAGACGGTTCTGTGTAAAACCTTGCGGTGAAGATGCTGGTTGTTCTAAGCCTAATTCGAGTTTCCTGCTCCCTCAAGTTTCCTACTTCTTGTAAGTTGTTCTTAATGACCTGCCAGGTTAAATTAACAATTACATTTAAAAAAACAAATAAAACTTAAAACATCGATCTGAGATTTCGCCCCTCTCATAACCAATAAAGACCCCAATTATTCCCTATTAATGCTGCATTGGAGTTCGCGGCACATCTGGGCTGGGAGGCAGGAGCTGTATGAATACCTTGCTCGGACGCGGAGAGCTGTAATAAATCCTAATTATGGTCTAGATGGAGGTCGGAGGTTTAATGAAAACATGAACCGGATCAGTTTAAACATCAGCTTGGATCTTCTCATGAACTTGGGGAAAAGGCATGAAATCCATATTTACTATGTTTTATGCTGCTTAGTGTTTGTTCCACTGTATCAGGGGTTGGTTAGCGTTCCTCGGAACAGAGCGCTTCTATAGTCCTATATTTTGGGCTTCCTGCTTCCTTCTCTGCATCCTCATCTATGTCCTCCATCACATTCTAAGCATTAAATAAAAGAGAATAATCTCACATATCATCGCTGTCCAGTGAAATGGCAACTTTACATGAGAGGACAAAACCATCGTTACTTTCAATGTAAGTCAATGGAACCAGAATTTAAAGAATTTGGAGCACATTTTTTATATATATATATATATATATATATATATATATATATATATATATATATATATATATATATATATACACAAACACATTCACTATATATTCTTTAATTAATGATACTATATATATAGAGAGAGAGAGAGATTACACACAGCACACGTGGTCTCAGTGGTGGAATATGATAGTCCTCAATATATTGGAGGGTAGTCTGGCACCACCTGGTGTTCACAAAGTGTAAATACATGCGAAAAGTGCTTCATACTTAGACACTTATGTCTAAGTTTCAGGTTTAGCTTTGTCTAAGAATGATTTGGTGTGAAATGGTTCAGATGCTGTTTACAGTGGTCGTGATGGGAAGCAAGGTCTCCATGTCTACTACACAACACAAATATACACATTTTATTTACCATCAAACCCCCAGTGGTCTGAGTGTTTATGTTTACACGTCTCAGACAGTGCATCTCACGTTCAAACCACTTCAAAAGACTTTACCTCCACATCTGAAATTATGCAGAAATCTGAACAAGAAAATAACCATGGATTTATTCTCAGAACTATTCAGACGTCCAATTCTATTCAGCACTACTGTAAACAGCTCTAAGTGTCTCTAGAAAAGAGGATCTCACACCAATAACACTCTAAACTACTTTTGCTTATATCTTCACCATTTAACGATAAAGTAAGAACCAGTACAAGTATGTTAGTCAGCCAATTAGGCAGCTAGTAACTCAAAATCAACATATAAACGGCAAATGGCTAATTTAATTGGCTTTGCTTATATTACAAACACACACACGTGTATATATATTATATTATGTTAGATTAGATTTTGAGTTTTCTACATCATTTGAACACGCCAATGGTTGTTTAAACTGTGTGAAAATTTTCTGATGAATGGACCAATAGAAATGCTCCAAAATAGCTTGGAAATAATTCTGGTTCCATTGACATACATTGAGAGTAAAGTAAGTTTTTGTTCTCTCCTGTAAAGTTGCAAATTTGTAGATACTTGTTTTTCATAGTTCGCGTTTGGTTGGACCATCATTTATTTTTCAACAGGACAATGACCCCAAACACACCTCCAGGCTGTGTAAGGGCTATTTGACCAAGAAGGAGTGTGATGGGGTGCTGCGCCAGATAACCTGGCCTCCACAGTCACCGGACCTGAACCCAATCGAAGATGGTTTGGGGGGAGCTGGACCGCAGAGTCAACAAGTGCCAACAAGTGCTAAGCATCTCTGGGAACTTTTTCAAGACTGTTGGAAGACCATTTCAGGTGACTACCTCTTGAAGCTCATCAAGAGAATGCCAAGAGTGTGGGAAGCAGTAATCAAAGCAAAAGGTGGCTTGTTTGAAGAACCTAGAATATAAGACATATTTTCAGTTTATATATAAGTATATAATTCCATGTGTTAATTCATAGTTTTGATGCCTTCAGTGTAAATCTACAATTTTCAGTCATGAAAATAAAGAAAACTCTTTGAATGAGAAGGTGTCTCCAAACTTTTGGTCTGTACTGTATATATTAGGCCCGAGTGTATATATTAGGACAGTGACAGGTTTTGCCATTTTAGCTGTTTACCAAAACATATTTAAGATACTGTTATATAATATAATATGGACTTAAAGTGCATACTCTGAGCTTTAATTTAAGGCTATTCACATCGTAATTGGAGGAAGCGTTTAGGAATGACAGCTCTTTAATATGTAGCTGCCTCTTTTTCTAGGGACCAAAAGTAATTGGACAATTATCTCAACAGCTATTTCATGGGTTGCATAGGCTTTTCCCCTCGTTAATCCATCATCAGTTAAGCAGGTAAGTCTGGAGTTCATTCCAGGTGTGGCATTTACATTTGGAAGTTGCTGTGAAGCCACAACATGCGGTCAAAGGAGCTCTCAGTGGAAGTGAAACAGGCCGTAATTAGACTGAAACAAAGAAGAAATCCATCAAAGAGATATCAGAAATGTTAGCAGGGGCCACCTTAACAGTTCTGGTTAATTCTGGGAAAAAAGAGCACTGGTGAGCTCGGGAACTCAAAAAGACCTGGACGTCCTCGGAAGACATCAGTGGTGGATGATCCACCACAACATCCACCCAAGTGAAGAACTCTCTCCAGGAAGTAGGTGTATCAGTATCTGAGTCTACCATAAAGAGAAGATTTCATGAAAGTAAATACAGAGGGTTAATCACAAACCAAACCATGAATTAACCCTTTAACATAGAAACCCCAGATTAGACTAAAAACATCTAAAGAAGCCAGCCCAGTCCTGGAACAGCATTCTTTAGACAGATAAATCTGAGATCAGCCTGTATCAGAATGATGGGAAGAAGAAAGCACCAAAGCACACCACATCCTCTGTAAAACATGGTGGAGGCAATGTGATGGCATGGGCATGCATGGCTTCCACTGGCACTGGGTCACTGGTGTTTATTGATGATGTGACAGAAGACAGAAGCAGCTGGATGAGTTCTGAAGTGTACAGGGATATACTTTCTGCTCAGATTCAACCAAATTCAGCAAGTTTGCAAACAAGCAACGACTGAAGACAGCTGCAGTTA